>JANAVB010033216.1:1263982-1266482 GCA_029216955.1 Iris pallida | reverse complement strand
GATGATTATCTATTGGGAATGTCGGCGCTCCTTCATTCTATCTGGGCCCTTGATCCTGATCATAATGAATCTCGACCACTAATGCGAATAGCACCAAATCTTATGAGCAGTTAATGCTGACTGCTTTAAATCTTCGTGATTGACTATGCCAATATTTGATTGCTCGCCACGTGTCCTATTGGCTTGATGATGAATGATATGCCCTGATCTCGACAATTATGATGATGATGTCGAATATTCTTGTTGGGATTCTGTTGCATCTTCAGTGCCACATTTTTTAAATTGAAGATCCTGCCAGGGCCGCATAGGGTAACCAACACTTGAACCGCAGGGGGATACTACTCGTGAACCGCATGAGTCAATGCCTCATCGAGCCGCAGGGGATGAACTTTCCATGAGCCGCATAGGCATAGTTTCTATAGGCCGCATGAATTAGCGTGGTGTTGAGCCGCATAGACCGGGCTATGGATGGACCGCATATGGCGGATTTTTGTTAATCATATTAGAGTGACTCCTCAATGAGCCGCATGAAGCTGTTCTCTATCCGAGCCGCATGAGACTTTTGCCACGCGGCAATCTAGGATTTTTTGTCAGATCGGGTCAGAGATTTTCTTCTTTTCCCGAAGAGTCTGTCATTATGGCAGAGCCACTATGATACTTTATGTCAGAGACAGCCGTCGAGTCGTGTCAGAGCATTAAATGAGGCCATCACTCCAGTGGCCAACTGTGGGGGGGGGGGGGGTCACACGTGTCGTCAATTGAGCCGCATATTCCTGCTGAACCGCATTCATCTCCGAGCCGCATGAGTCTGAGGGTCTTCTTTTGGGCCGCATAGGGCAACTCCAGTATGAGCCGCATAGACTTGCTACCCAAAATCGCATGGGCCATTTATGCCTTTATTCTAATATTTTCCATGCTTCTATAGGACCCCCTTCAAAGTTTTCAATTTGTAAAATTGAAACACTTTGAATAAGAAGCATGGCCCCGTTCATGCCGCATAGGATGTTTTGTTTACCTGAGCTTCCTGGCCGCATTAGCATCTCGGCCGCATAGATTCTTCTGGCCGCATAAGCTCTTTGCCACGCGCCCTGACCACGTGAGCAAATCTTCATTAATTGCCTTCGATTTGATTTGACGCCGCCTTTTGGGGGAGGATCCCAAGGGTCGATTTTGCCTTGACCGAAGCGTTCTCGCCTTTATTTCTGGAGGTGGCACGTAATCCGAGGCGTCTTTCTACTTTATGGATCGCCTATAAATAGGAGTTTTTCAGCTCTTAGGGATTTCTTTACCTCCTTTCTTTGCTTGAATTCCCTGTTGCCAACTTCGCTCTTCGTTTTCCTTCTTCATCCATCGACCATGGCTCCCAAGAGATCTGCTGCATCGAAGGCCACAAAGGGCAAGGCAGTTGCTGCTACGGCGACTGCGGCGACGAATGTAGTCGCTCCTCCGTCGGCTGCTGTAGGCGCTGTCCATCCTGATGTTCACCCGCCCATCGCTGGTAAGGGGTTCACTCCGAAGAAACCCTAACTGCTGCCATAGCTATGTTGCATACTTTATGCACAAGCCACATATACGAGACGTATCGATGTGACCGCATAAGCAATTCGCCCATTATGGCCGTATGAGCTTGTCATATTCGATCAGTGCCGCATGTGTGTTTTCGACTTGGGCCGCATAAGCGTTGCTCACTTTTGAACCGCATGAACTTGATGGTTTGTAGCCGCAGCGATTTGTATGAGTCTGGCTTAGCCGCATGAATCTATAAACCCCTCAATCTGAGTTGTACGGACTTGGTTAATTCAGGGCCGCATGGGCTATGATGCGCAGAGCCGCATGGACCTATCTGCTGATGAGCATGAGGCTGTGGCAACCTGAGCCGCATAGACCCCAATAACCTTTCAAATGCTTCTGTTTTTGTCTATCTTCTGACCTTGTTTCTTTTGCCTGTTTTCAGTGACTCTGCCCGTGAATCCTGCTGGGGAACTTATGTAGGCTCGCGTCGTTTGCCTCGGGCGTTCATCGGGATGACTTAGTTCGTCAAGTGTCCGAACAGCTATGTTGATGAACCTTTGGAATGACTAAATGTCATCAGGGTTCAATCCTTTCAGTTCCTTGTTGATATGATAAGCTTGGGCAGTCTGACGGGAAGTATCTGAAACCGGTCTTCCTCTTGGGGATGCGTTGGTTGTAGAAAACTCCCGAATGTGATGTTTCGGAGAGTGGGATTTTAACCTGGACGGGATGCCGATTCACATCCCTATATGAAGCACCATTTCCCTTTTGAGTGGTTCAATATGATCGTTCTGGATAGGCAGATGCCGGACACCCTCACTCCAACCTGACCGGGGATGTTTGTTGGTAATATCCATTATACCAAGCCACTGGGTCAGTGCGCGCAGTCAAAGATCCGCCAGTCGGTCCGTGATGGGGTTAGTTCTAGGTACCTTCATCAACCCCTGGTCTATTTTTCATTCTTCCAGGCTGATACCTTCCTGAGTCA
>JANAVB010033216.1:937566-1260281 GCA_029216955.1 Iris pallida | reverse complement strand
ACTTCTGCCAACCTGGAGCGATCTTTTAAGAAGTTCGAAGACAACTGGCAGGCCCACGTTCATCTGGAGGACCCGGCGTGTTGAACCAGGAAGCTGAGCGTCGAGCCAAACAGAGGTTTGAGCGATCGGTCGCCTTGATAAAGGACCGCCTTACGGTGTTATGTGCCCCGGAACAGTGATCTGCCACTGTCTTCTTCTGCTTCTCTTTTTTTTGTTTTTCTCATATGTGTATATTTTATCTGTAAGGGATGTGATCCCCACTGATGTAGCTCCTTTGAATTTTAAAATAAATGAGCGTGTTTTAACTCATTTCTCTTTCTTATTCTTGTGGTGTTCATGGAATTAGACTTGTGGGGGATTATTTGTTGGACTTGTACCCTGGGCGTACCTTAGTTTAGGTACGGATAAAAGTTTGATCAGGATGTCTGGGACAGCCACGACAAAATGGTCATGGATGTTCTCGGTACTGGGGAAAGGAATGCCGTAGAGCAGCTGGGCTCCCGGGGCATGGTAGGATGGTGGATTTATGCTTAAGAAGCTTAGCAAGGGATATTTGTGGACCTATTATCCTTGGCGTACCCTGGTTCAGGATACGGATAATAAGGTGGGAGGAAGCCAGTCATATTTGCTCCGAGATTATGAGGACGTAGCAAACATGAGGGTTTTATCGTGGAATCTTCCTACTCAGAGGTAATGAGAACATGGTAGGGGGAGACTTCACGGAAGACTTTTCTATAATCAATAGTGGTCAACAGAGGACGTTTATGGTCAACAGAGGACATTTGTGGACCTATTATCCTTGTCGCACTCCGGTTGTGGGTACGGATAATAGGTTGAAAGGGAACCAACATACTTGCTCAGAGGTAATATGGACATGGCAAATATGGTGATTTCTTCGACGGAGCCTTCCCACTCAGAGGTAATGAGGACATGGCAGGAGTGGGCTCAATGAAGAAGGGGTGCATAGAACTACTCAGAGGTA
The DNA here is from genome assembly GCA_029216955.1 of Iris pallida. Taxonomy (NCBI): domain Eukaryota; kingdom Viridiplantae; phylum Streptophyta; class Magnoliopsida; order Asparagales; family Iridaceae; genus Iris; species Iris pallida. The sequence goes on along the minus strand of JANAVB010033216.1, from coordinate 1,259,299 downwards.
GGAGGACATGGAAGTTCTATGCGAGGGGGCGGTTTGTTTTTGGTGGAAGTAAAAACGACTCAGAGGTAATGAGGACATGGTCGTTTCGGAAATTAGTGGATCGATTACCCTTTTTGTGCACTGGGAGCGCGGGTAGTGGATCATAAGGGAGGATCTCTTTCAGGAAGAAAGTTCAGAGGTATGATTATACGTGACTTACTATCTGAGAGAGTGACCGGAATGTAAGTACATAATTTAGATTTTCTAGAATATTGAGGAGATGAGAGTTCAGTGGCACCAGCGGGTGCATGGCTCGGTAATCTGAAATGTTGTAGATGTGGGTTCAGTGGTATCAATGGATACATGACTCGATAATTTGGAAAATGGTGGGTGCGAGTTCAGGGGTACTAAGAGGGTACATGACTCGATAATCAGGAGAATGTTGTCTAAACATAGTATTTCTTTAGAAACTTGCCGTTGACGGGCAACATAAGCAAGTCCCCATTCTGCTTGGCGAGGCGGTAGGCACCGTTGGAGAACACGGCCTCGATGACAAATGGACCTTCCCATTTTGGCTGGAACTTGCCTGCGGTCTTGTGAGTCATGACCATTGGTCTCCGGACTGCCAGAACGAGATCGCCCACTTGGAATGTTCTGATTTTGACCTTCTTGTTGAAGGCTCCTGAGATACGTGCTTGGTATAGCTCGATCCTTTGCTGGGCTAGGAGGCGCTTTTCGTCTAAGGCCTCCAACTCTTGTAATCGGCGTCGATAGTTATCATCCGTTGTCAATTGATAAGTGAGGGCGACGCGGAGTGAGGGAATCTGAGTTTCCAGTGGAAGGACTGCCTCACTCCCGTATACTAAAAAGAATGGTGTATTCCCAGTAGCTATTCGAACCGTGGTGCGATAAGCCCATAAGCATTCGCCGAGCTTCTCGTTCCAGTCACGTTTGTTGGAGGAGATAAACTTCTTGAGGAGTTTGATGATTGTTTTATTGAATGCCTCTGCCAACCCGTTTGCTGCCGGGTTATATGGTGTCGAAGCGACATTCTGAATGCGGTGTTTGTCGCAGAATCGATAGAATGCATAGCTTGCAAACTGCGGACCATTATCATGGATGATCCTCCGCGGCAGTCCGAAGCGGTAGATGACGTGATGCTTAAGGAAGCTGATCACGTTTGAAGTCTTAACTTCTGCGAGTGGGACAGCTTCCGCCCATTTGGAGAAGTAGTCGGTGATCGCAAGTATGAAGCGATGTCCTCGGGAGGAAGGTGGGGTGATTGGACCAATGATATCCATTCCCCATGCTTCGAATGGCCAGGATACCACCGTTGGATGTAGAAACTCGGATGGTTGGTGAATGAAGTCCGCGTGGACTTGGCAAGCCTTGCATTTTCTGGCATAGTCTATTGCGTCTGCCACCATCGTGGGCCAGTAGTAGCCCATACGGCGAAGGCGGTCCTGTAGCTTAGGGCCAGGCTGATGGGCCCCACAGACACCGTCGTGAGCTTCTCGTACAGCTTCTTTGGCTTATGCGTTTGACAAGCACCGGAGTAATAATCCGTCGTAGGATCGTCGGTACAGCATCTTTGTCTCTGTGTCGTAGAAGAATCTGAGAGAACGCCGTCTGATGGAGGTGGCTTCCCTTGGATTCTCCGGGAGGATATCGTATACGACGAAGTCAATGAACGACTGTCTCCAGTCTGGTGTTTCGTCGACCGTCTGGGCGGAATAGCTCGCCACGAATTGAATATTGTTCTTGGGACAGACCAGTTCGTGGCCTATCACCTCAACCGAGTGATGCGCATGGTTCGGCACTGCTAAGGAAGCGGCAAGGCCTGCTAGGGCATCGGCTTCGATATTTTGAAGTCTGGGGACGTGTTCGATGAAGAATCCCTCGAATGAGGAGATAATGTTGATTGCTATTTGGTGGTAGGGGATCATGTCTTTATGGCGGACTTCGTACGACCCCCGAATCTGATTGATGATTAATTGTGAATCGCCGTATGCTTCGAGATATTCTACACCCAGCTCCTTTGCGAGTTGGAGGCCAATGACCAAAGCGTTGTACTCGGCCACATTGTTGGAACAGGGTTCCGTGAGAGAGTAGGCACGATTGATCACTAGCCCGGTAGGAGAGATCAATATTACTCCGACCCCGACGACGATATTTTCCTTGGGTCCGGTTCTTGAAGCGCCATCGAAGAACATCCTCCATATGTTGTCGTGGGTGGTTGTATTAGAATCGACGACCTCATCTGGGATTTTCTCGTATATTTTGGATTACCCCGATCCTGGCTGGGCCGCCAAAAAGTCTGCCAGGGCTTGGCCTTTGACAGCCTTCTGTGGGACGAAGATCATATGATATGGGGATAGCAGTATTGCCCATGTAGCGAGGCGAGAGCTGAGCGCCCCTGGTTTAGTCATGAGGACCCTGAGGGGATTTACCCGTGAGATCACATGTATGGTTTGTCCTGTAACATAATGCCGCGTCTTTTGAATGGCGAATACCAAGGCGAGGCATTCTTTCTCCACGACAGTGTATCGGTGTTCGGGCCCGACCATCATTCGGCTGAGGTAGTATATGGCCTGTTCGTGTCCTACGTCGTTATTTTTGTGCCAGCAGGGCACCGAGGGAGTGTTCCATTGCTCGTACATAGAGCAAGAATGGTTTTCCAGGGACCGGGGCCACCAGGACTGGAGGATTTGACAAATATTCTTTGATGTCGTCGAAAGCGCGTTGGCATTCTTCGTCCCATACGAATGAGACTCCCTTCTTCATGAGGTGTGTGAACGGCCGGCATCGTCCGGAGAGATTGGAAATGAACCTTCTGATATAGGCTAGCCTCCCTTGGAGGCCTCTAAGTTCGCGGAGATTTTTCGGGGGACCCATCTCCATTATTGCCTTGGTTTTTTCGGGGTCTACATGGATACCCCGTGCAGTGATAATGAAACCTAAGAACTTCCCGCTGGATACGCCCAAGAACGACTTTGTAGGGTTCATCTTCAGGTTGTGGGCTCGCATCAGGTCGAATACCGTTCTCAGATCTTGCAGATGATCCTCCTTGTGGCGACTCTTGACAGCGATGTCGTCGACGTAGCATTCCACTGTTTTGCGTAAATGTTCTCTGAAATGATACTCATAGCCCGCTGATATGTGGCACCAGCGTTCTTTAGACCGAATGGCATGACTGTGTAACAGTATGTGCCGATCGGTGTTCTAAATGATGTGTGCTTCTCATCGTCGGGGGACATCTTGATTTGATTATATCCCGAGAATCCATCCATGAATGACATTCGTTCGAAGCCGCATGTGTTGTCAATCATGATGTCCGTGATCGGGAGGGGGAATTCGTCTTTCGGACATGCCTCATTTAGATTACGGAAGTCGATGCAGATTCGGATCTTCCCGTTCTTCTTAAGGACCGGGACTATATTGGCGACCCAGTCAGGGTGTTGCTCCTCACGGATGAAGCCGCTGGCTATCAGTTTGTTGACTTCGGCTTCGATCGCGTCCATGACGCCCGGGCGGAAGCGTCGTTGCTGCTGCTTGACTGGCTTTGCATCCGGCCGTATATTGAGTTTATGGAGAGCAATATCGGGATCTAATCCCGGCATGTCTTTGTAACTCCATGCAAATATGTCAATGTATTCTCTGATGAGTTCCAGCAGTGATTCTCGTTCCTCGTCTGTTAGGCTTTTACTGACGAAGATTGGCTTTGGAGAGGATTCGGTGCCGAGGTTGACCTGCATAACTTCATCCTCTGTAGGAGGTTCTCTTAGCTCGAACCGCTTTTCCCATTGTGCGTCTAACTGTTGGGCCCACGGCTCAAGCTCGAGAATTTCAGGAATGTCCTCATCTTTTTCGTAAGCGTCGACAAATGCCATGTTGACTGATAGGACTTGTCTGAATATGTCCCCAATGCTTGTGTCTGAGTCGGAAGTTGGTGACCCGGTTGAGTGTAACTGCCAATCACATTCTTCATCTGAACTCTCTGGAGTCGTTGTGGGAGTTACATACCCTAGTCCACATCGAGTTTTGCTATAGTAGTCCCGTGGTTTACCAGACGATACTGGGGGCTTCAAAGGTAGTCGCCGTCCGGTACCGTAATTCAAGCCTGGTGTAGTTTCTAGATCATATCCTTGTTTCTGCATGAGGTATTTGGACTGGGGACTATAAAGGTATAGAGGCAATCTCCCGGCATCTGACCCAAGATCGACTTCTTTTATGGTGAAGGGGTACGGATCATCTTTCCGGCCGAAGATAATCGGGTGGTCCCCTCCCTCGACTATTCGGTAAGCGTCTTCTGCCGGAGTGAGCTGGATTGTGGTATATATATTTGTCACTTGTGTGTGTAGGTGAGTGCCTATACCGTGGTCCATAGCATACATTGTACATAGCTTGTTGAGCTCGATGTAATTCAAAGATAGCCCTTTATTGATAAAATAAGGTATCTTCTCGAGAGGGATTACATCATCCGCGGAAGGGGTATCGGAGTGAGCAGCCACATACTTGGCTAATTCTGGTTCTTCTTCGGCCACCCCCTGTATAAGTGAAGACTGGGAGAGCGATCTAGTCAGCTTGATCTTCAGAGGCTCGACCGGAGGAGCAGGTCATGGAGTTGTTGGTAGACTAGCAACCCCCAGCTTGGCATCTGACGTGGGGCGAGGAGTGGCTGGTTCGCTGGAAGTGTCAGACCTCGCGTCGGGGTGACGGCCCTTTTTAGGAAGACGTATTGTGAGCGGTCTGTCGGAGGGATTGAGTTTCTCCGCTTGGAGCTGACCGACTCTCGGTAGTCTGATGGTAAAAGGCCCTGGTGTGGGTCTCGGCACTTGGCCAGACCTCGGCAGCCGGATTCTCATCTGCTCTTCTTGCGCCGATAGACTGATTGCGTCCTTACGCAAAGTAGCCGTAAGGGGTGCAGAACTGCCCGGTTTGCGAGCATGGAGGTGGATCGTCAGGGGTTCTTCTGATCTTGTGGTGGTCTTGGTGTGAGCTTGCACCTCCTCTTCGACCAGATGCTTCTTTGATTTTTCGTACAGACAGGAGTCTGAGTAATAAGATTCGACCCCTTTGAAGGGATCGATATCAGCAAACTCTGTCCTCACGAAGCCGTGCTTATCGACATATTTGAAGCACTGGTGTAGCGTGGAAGGCACGATCATGTAATCGTGTATCCAAGGCCGCCCCAGAAGGATATTGTAAGAAGTGTCGGCATCTATGACGTAGCAGGTGACTTCTGATTGGAGATCGCCAATCTGACATTTCAAGCGAATCTTCCCTATTGGGTAGCTCCTGCCCGAATTGAAACCGCTAATGGCGGTGCTTGTAGGCGTCAGGCGATACATTGGAATGCGAAGATGATGTAGCAGACCCTTCGGAATGATGCTTATGGAGGACCCAGGATCAATGTGCATTCGGTCTACCTTTACGTCGCCGATGTATCCAGTGTAGTACAATGGGCGATCGTACAGGTTAGTTTTAATGAGCATATCCTGCGGAGAGAAGACGATATTGGGCATTGCACCTGTACACGCACTATCTTGGAGATCTGTAGGCTGATTATCTCCCGTGAGGTTGACCTGAGCCAAGTATGCGTCGGCATTTTGGAGCGCCTCACTTAGAGCCGTGCGGACATCCTTTGAGAGCCTCAGGAGTTCATATAAGGACAATTTGGCCGGTGTATTAGCCAATTGCGCCAAGATGTCGAAGTTGTAGGGCCTCTCCAGCCCCTGAGGTGTCTCCTTTCGGAGGGATTTGTCGAAGCGAGTCTCCTTCGACCTAGGCTTGTCGGTCGTCGAAGGCTGAGCCGGTCCCGGAGTATCAGCGTTTGTGGGCTGCTGATCATTAGTCGGATTCTCGGCCACTGGTTGGGCTTGTGCTCCAGATCGAGTAGTGACGGCTGAGACTTCCTCCTCCTCTGCCGAGGCGGTGCGACATGATCTGACCTTTCCACTTTTCTTTTTGGAAGGTAAAGTGGGCTGAGTCACCTCGTGGACTAGGTCCGGATGGACCCACATGATTTCCCCTCGTGATGTGGTGAGGGGTACTAGGCCGGGAGTTTGATCACGGGCAGGCGGAAGATTAGTGATTTCTATCGTTGCCAGAGGGATGGGTATGACACCGTCTTGAGTCTCTGTTGGAGGGAAATTGCCGAATTGTACGGACACCATGTTGGCTGCTACGGTTACCTCCTCGAAGTCGATAGCCAGAGCGTTTGAATCGATGAGGTTCTGGATATACCGTTTCAGTTGGTAGCAGTCGTGTGTAGCATGGTGGACGTAGCGGTGGTAATGGCAGAACTTCGGATTTTCCAAATCAGCAGGCCGAGGTTCCCGTCTTGGTGGAGGAAGCTGAATTCTATCTCCTTGTATAAGCATGTCCAAGATAGGCTTGACGTGGCCGTCTTCGAAAGAATAAGTGATTTGAGGCCATTGTTTGTCTGCTGGCTGTGGCTCGGGCTTCTGGGCTGTATCGGTCACCATGGCCTGCTTGCCTTTGTTGTCCCGGTTGTTGGAGGGACTACCCCCATTGTCGTTGCTGGCGTTGGGACGCTTCCCCTTGCTCTCTCCCTCTGAGATATGCAACCCCAGTTGGCGAGCTTTCTTCAATCGTTCCTCGGCACTTGTAGCGCTGATGATAAAGGCCTTCCAGTCCTTGAATTGACTTTCGCCCATCCAGAGACTAATTGTTGGGAGTAGTCTCTTTTGGCAAATTTCAATCAAGGAAGAGTCCGGGTTACCAGATGGTAACTTCATTGCGGTTTGACGAAACCGCTCAATGTAATTCCTTGTCAGCTCTTTCTCTCCTTGGACGATGTCCATGAGGGTAGACATCGTGACGTCTTGCCCTACCTCATAGAACCTCTCCAAGAACAAGCGCTTGAAGCCAGCGAAGGAGTGGATGCAATTATCTGGCAGGTTGCGGTACCAATCGAAGGCGACTCCTTCCAGTGCCCCAATGAATAACCGTGTAAGGATGGCGTCATCATGGGGCAGATGGTCGGTAGTGACCTCAAAGTAAGTGATGTACCGGCTTGCTGAAGTCTTACCATCATATGGGTTGATATTGAACGGCTTATATCTTGGAGGAAAGGGCACATCCCTCCATTCAGCTGGGTATGGTTGCCGTATTCTGAGGTCTTGAGAATTTTCTCGGGCGTGGAACATCGCTCGAAGCTCCTGAACCTCTCTCCTTACTTCTCGGGCCTCATCTGTCGCGGTAGGGGCCGTTATCTCGGGAGCATTATTGCCCGGGTTTGGTGCCGCTGAATTTGAATCTATGTTGTTCGCGGGACCCGTGCTTGTCTGACCAGGTGACACTCCCTGCAGAGTAGGAAGCGCTGCTTTGATCTCGTCTACAGACTTGACCAAGGCGTGCAGTATGGCCTCCAAAGTGTCGATACGTTGGCGATCGCCGGAACCACCTTGGCTGTTGTCCGTCATGAATACCGTCCTTACGTGAGGAGTGACAGAAGGAGAAGTGGCGGACATGCCCTCCGAGTCATACTCATGCATCGAGAAATCATCAGGATATGTGGGGATGTTCTCTTCAGGTTCGGACTCGGAAGGAACAGTACCCCCAGCTTCAGAGCTTGCTTCGTTTAGGACGTCTTCGGGGACGTCGGTATCTGTTGTATCCGTCGGAGGATTTGCTTCCTCCAGTCCGTCTTCTTGGAATGTTGGGTTGTCGTGGAGGTTTGGAGGAGTGCTACCCCCAGTTCCGACGACCCCCAATGACGTAGACGGCGAACTTCCTACTGCAACAGTTTTCGTCTTTGAACGGGTGTGTTGGAATACTCCAGTAGAGGATAATCCTTTAGACGACGGCTTCTTAGCTGCAATAGTTGACACCTTTGGGCTGGAGATACTTGTCTTCTTCCCTCTTCCCTCCACGGGGACTTTTCGCGCGGAATTGCAGGAGGCAACGGGAGGTGCCTCGTCGTCCGAGCTCGGATGTTGTAATCTTTGGAAGACGGATGGCCGGTCTTCCGTTACTGCCGTGTTGTTGCAACAGCAGTTGACGATAATCTGGGTGCAGTGACGTCCCTGTGAGGACTCTCTGCACGCTGAGGCTCCTTCTCTTTCCTTGCGTTTGTGGAGGATAGCTTCACGCAGGTCAGAGGGACCACTTTGTCCGTTTGCCGCCGGGGGCTGGACTCGAGTGGTTTTATACATTTTCCCGTCAGAGGCCCGCGTGATACTCAGCAGGACGCCCCGATAGTCAGAGGTTGGGGCAGCTGTCTGGACTTGATGAGCCCGCGCTGCCCTAGACTTTTTCTTTTTAGCACTTGTGGGTGCGTAATAGGAAGAGTCCACATTAGGTATCACAGAGTCTGGATTTTCATCCAGAAAGTGATCAGAGTTAGGACCGCATGAGAGTCGGTCGAAAACTGATCGAGAGAAGCGCGGTAGAGACGCTATGCAGCTAGCGTTGGGTGCCGTGCAGGCTATCTGCATGCGACTGTCTTCTGTTGTGGGACGAGTTCTTATGCGGTTAGGAGTCACGGCCGTGCAGGCTGTCTGCATGCGGTTGGCATCTGTGGCCGCATGGGTTTTCTACAAGTGGTTGACTTTACTAGCCGCAGGAATCTCATCCATACGGTTGGAAACTGTAGCTGCATAAGTTATGCGGCTGACAGAAGTGGCCGCATGAGTTTTTTTCGTGTGGTTGACGGTTGTGGCCGCATGGATTTTCTTTCTGCGGCTAATACCGCTCTGTGGCTCAGGTTGAGCAGAGACCCTCTTTGCCCCTGCAAGTCCAGCATCATAGTATTTTCTTCTGCCGGACTTGGGGACAGCAGAGGTGTCTGCGATCTGAAGTGGGGCTGCAGGAGAATCTTTCTCACCGTCTTGAGCGATCGAGGGTATCCCATCGAGGGCTTGGGGAGGAGCAAATGACTTTGGCCTCCACTCTTTGCGAGCCTTCGTGGTGCGGGTGCGTTTCTGGACCGGGCCAGCGCTATCTTCAGAGAGCATCTCTTCGAACGCCTGTTGGTCGAAGCGGACGACCATCTTCTGTTGTATGGAGCCAAGTTTGGCTGCATCCGATTGCGTCACCAACTCCTCAGCCGTAGAGAAGTTAGTCCCCAGCAGAGTCGCCATCGTGTTTGCCATTGATTGTAAAAGAACAGAACAATTATCGGAGGACTGAACTTAGACTCACAATACAAACTCGCTCGTACAAAGAAAGCCTAGGGACGAAAACCTAGGTACAGCAGACTAAGTACGATTGTTTATTTTTGATTCTGGGGGGGTGACGATAGAGGCTCGGGAAAGCGACGGCCGCTCTGCCTTACTCCTTGGACGATCGGTATGCAGCCTTGGCTCGGGAAAGATCTGCTCGGCGTTGATGAAGAAAGGCTCTTCTTACTCTCCTCGGGTTGCTCTCCTGGCTTCTCTCTCTCTGTGAATATCAAGAAAAGGGGGAGCTCTTTCTGTGTATATCTCTCTCTTCTTTTTTTTTTATTCTTTTGTTGCCGACCTTTTTTACATGGAAATGATGCTGGCTATTTATAAGAGTGGGGTGGGATCATTAGGGTTTGCTGATGATTATCTATTTGGAATGTCGGTGCTCCTTCATTCTATCTGGGCCCTTGATCCTGATCATAATGAATCTCGGCCACTAATGCGGATAGCACCAAATCTTATGAGCAGTTAATGCTGACTGCTTTAAATCTTCGTGATTGACTATGCCAATATTTGATTGCTCGCCACGTGTCCTATTGGCTTGATGATGAATGATATGCCCTGATCTCGGCAATTATGATGATGATGTCGAATATTCTCGTTGGGATTCTGTTGCATCTTCAGTGCCACGTTTTTTAAATTGAAGATCCTGCCAGGGCCGCATAGGGTGACCAACACTTGAACCGCAGGGGGATATTACTCGTGAACCGCATGAGTCAATGCCTCATCGAGCCGCAGGGGATGAACTTTCCATGAGCCGCATATGCATAGTTTCGGTAGGCCGCATGAATTAACGTGGTGTTGAGCCGCATAGACCGGGCTATGGGTGGACCGTATATGGCAGATTTTTGTTAATCATATTAGAGTGACTCCTCAATGAGCCGCATGAAGCTGTTCTCTATCCGAGCCGCATGAGACTTTTGCCACGCGGCAATCTAGGATTTTTTGTCAGATCGGGTCAGAGATTTTCTTCTTTTCCCGAAGAGTCTGTCATTATGGCAGAGCCACTATGATACTTTATGTCAGAGACAGCCGTCGAGTCGTGTCAGAGCATTAAATGAGGCCATCACTCCAGTGGCCAACTGTGGGGGGGGGGGGGGGTCACACGTGTCGTCAATTGAGCCGCATATTCCTGCTGAACCGCATTCATCCCCGAGCCGCATGAGTCTGAGGGTCTTCTTTTGGGCCGCATAGGGCAACTCCAGTATGAGCCGCATAGACTTGCTACCCAAAACCGCATGGGCCATTTATGCCTTTATTCTAATATTTTCCATGCTTCTACATTCCTAACGAGCACAACAGAATTTGTTTGAGGTAAAACGGACTCCGGATGAGAAATCTAGGGTTTTTGGAGGAAAGAAAATTAGGGTTTGCTCTATGGAGGCTAATGTTTAACAAATGAGAGAAGGGGGTCTGCTAGTGGCCGACCAAGGTAGGGCAATGTTTGGGTTAGGATTTTCAAATGGGCATAGCACTCCATGAATTGCTAAAAGGCCCATGTCAAAAAGGGTTAAAAAGGCCTATGTAAAAATGACTTTAAATCATTAATTCATAGCCAAAAAATAAAATAAATTCTGAAATTAATTCTATAGGTCAACAAATAATTCTAATATCATATTAGGCTCTTAATGAAGGGTGACTAAGGTTAAACCACCTTAGGCTACTTAAAACACCAATCAAGCTGCAAAGCATCACATTAATTAATAAATTAATAAGAAAATTCAATAAATACATAATGACTAAAATACCCCTAAATTAAAAATGTAGGTGTGACAACATGTCCTCGATATTCAAGATCAAATTTGATCATTATCTCCCAAACTAGTTACATGTTCAATTCATCCAAAACCAAAATCACGTATATTCATCTGACTATCTTAAGCCACCGAGCAACATATTTTCTCAAGTCACACCGTTCTATGCTAACTCAAATCATCGAGCAACATCTATCCCAATTTCTTATAGTCATTCTTAATATTCGAATCCTTCTCATGCATGCTATCATCCGATTGTGTTAACTTTTCGTATACGATTCACGCTGATCTCCTTTATCAAGTTATTCGTTTGTTACACCTTACTTTTTCTCGATTCAGTTTCACCTACTCAATCATTTTGCATTTCATACTTGCTCAATCACAATCCCGCGCACGTTATTTCTAATTCGTTTAAATCAATTTCATGCTAGCTATCAAGTCATGACTAACTTTGAAACATTCTTTCTAAGGCTTTGCGTACTCGTCGCTTGCTGATAGACTCATTGGCACCCCGCATCCTCAATCGATCTACATCCCCGAGGCTATCCCATGCACCACTCAGGGATGACGTTATTCGACAAATCCTTAAAACTATCATTCGATTCAAAATCGATTACTTCGAATCTTCGTTCGAACCATTCCTCAAATTTCAAGCACGCTCTCCTATATCACATCGACAATAACATCGTCGTTCGATAGCACCGCTATCGAAACTACCTAACACTCTTTGAATCAAGTCTAACTCATTCTTGTCCGACGCAATTTTGGTATAAATGCCCAGTCCGACTTAGCCAACCGTGCTTATTTGAAGTTAACTTTTGTTCAACCATATTTTCTTTTGTACAATTTTGTAAAAAATATAGACTTATTGTATGGACATCCTGTGGAAAATTTGAGAGAGAGCGCATCAACGATATCAAATTGCGGAGACAACATCAGAGTTTGCGGAACAAAATTTAGAGAAAGAATTCAATCGAAAGTCCAAGGACGTAAAGTCGTGCTCCTATACCATTATGTCATGCTCCGCTCCGATAGGAGCGATCGTCCTCGCTAAGGCATGATCTCGCGTAAGTCTAGATTGTGCTCAAGCAAGGCGGGTTCCATAACGACAGATTACAGGCTAAGCGACAGGGTCATTTCACAAAAGTTCCAAGCGAAAATAATGATACAACAACAAAAATTTGAAGCAAAATACAAGTCATACAAAATACTCTTTTATTGATATTGAAACAAAGATTACAATGTGGCGCAAGGCCAAGATTACAATCACTCAATCTCACTCTTCTCACATTACAATCACCTGCTCTCTCTCATCTCTCAATATAATTTGAGTAGGCCAGCAGAATCTTTAGATAGGCGATGTCCATACATTTTGTCCCGTATAAGTCCAGACTCCACGCCGCATGCCTCAAATTATCAAGGAACTCCGTGCCTCGACGCATCCAAGCGAGCTCCGAACCATGAACTTCTACCTGTGCCTACACATGAAAACTGTGTGGGTGTCAGTACTCAACTGTACTGGTAGAATGAGCTCCTCGCCCACCCATACAAAACCAACATGTTCATTTACTTTGTGCAACATAATCCCTTTACGATTGTCTTTCTACTCTCGACCTATTTTGTGTCTCTAGACCATCCCGTGCCTTGCAACTAGCAACTTACTGATACTTTGCCTCTAGACCCTTCTTGTGTTAACGACGTCAACTTATCAAGTCGTGCTTGCCTTTCGGCCCATACTCAGAGACGTAATTACACGATAGTACCCAATTTTCATATGACTGTGCCACAAATCGATATTGAGGCCGTGTCTACCATATGGACGCCTCACGGCCCTTGCCGCTTTTAATTACCAACCGACTTAACCAAGACTTGTGAACTTAGTGTCACTCAACCAACTTTGCCTTGCGGCGCTTTCTGACTTAAACTCGAATGACTCAAACCCAACTTATGCAACTCTATCCAACAACTTAAGACTCGATGCCACATCTTGTACCGAAGCATAGTGTCTGCATTGTAGCCAAATCTTAGGCCCAAACATTGTCTTCTGATCGTATACATGTTTAACTCAACTCAATCCAAAGGCAGACACGCGGATTGCCGCCAATGCTGACTCAACTATATGAAAGGTCACTAGCACCACAAACTATCATAGACTCTATAGCTTTTGTTAGACGGGCGTCCCTTTCAGTGTAAGTAGCGAGCCCTGCTGCAAGTTCCCACATAACCCGTGCTATCATCCAGCACAGCTTGTAACGCCCCAGTCCCAAAATACTTGGGACCAGATACATATCATGCCAGCTACATACATACGAAGCACACTCTAATATATGAAAACCTTGTATGTATACATAAGCTGTCAAATGTAGTAATCCAAGACAAACTAAATCTCATCCAAAATAAAAAGAATAATATTATAAAATCAACTTGAATATTTATGGTACAATCGTTGGGCGGAGACAAAGTCCACTACCAACTATCAAAAGGAGATAAAGTATACAAGAAAATAATCCATGAAAGTATCAAGATGAACCAAGAGCGATCATTTTTGAAAAAATGGAGACGCCCACAATCTTGGCTAGAACATCTACAGTAAACCATGAAAGCGCACACCTGGAGAGATAACCAGGTCCTCAGAGGGACGTAGCAAGATACAGAAAGAACATGCCATTATAACTGCATAAGTAAAAAACTATAAACTACAACACAACAGGGTTCCTAACCATCTATGTGATATGCACTTTGAGGACAACGTTCTACGCAGGGGCTGTAACGGATTCACGCATGCAAGTAATAAAGAGTGGCCGTCAAGTAGCGCTCATCCGAGACACTATCGACCGGGCAGCACGTAGTGCTCATCCGAGTCACTATCACCCATAATGTGTGTAAAAAGTAAATATAGCCCCCACGCTAGTAGCTGTCCCCTCCCTCCAATGATACTGTACATGCATCGTAACCACGAAACACCAACACGTATCGTTTCTACCACACGGTTTTATAATAGATAACTGTTAAGTCTTCTAACATGCATCTATTGACATTTATTCCTATGCATGTGCACGGGTGAACAGCCAACACGCAAGTGACCACTACATGATACTCGCAACTCACACACAACTCGTGATACAATCGTGACAAAGTCAATGACATGCACTCTATTGACGACAGTCTCTTAACTCTAGGTCCACAAGCAAAAGAAAATAATAAACAAGGAATATAGATACAATAAATGAAATAAAATGCAACTAAATTTAAGCAGAAAAGATGGCAAGGTATCTTGTCTGAGGTTATGTGCAAAAGAGAATAATCCAGTAGCTCGAACCGGCAAATAAACGAAGCAAGAAAAGCCAAATCCCGCAGATGACTCCGGATGCTGCAACAAACATCACGAACTAGTTTAGAATAAAATATATATCTAGGAAACGCCTGTCCAAAAGTTAAATTCTGAAACAGAGGCAAAATCGTAATTTCGGGTCAAAATGATGTCCGACGTTAGACCCGCTTTGCACCGAAATGCGTGCATAATGTCTACGGTCTCTAAAGTCGTCAACTACATGTCTACAGATTTGTTTTGATGAGCCAAACCCAACGGTATGTCCAATTTTGGATTCCGGTGGGTCGTGCACAAAATCGCCCGTTGAGTGGGATTGTGGGCCCGCCAAAATAGCGTCCCGATCAACGGTCTCTGAATCGGACTAAACTTGGCTCACATGACCAGAAAAATATTTTGAGTCCAATAGCGCAAGTTTCGTCGCGAATTGATGAGTGTGCACAAAGTAATTGGGAAATTCCGAAAAGCCCGATACGGGAAAATTTGACGGATACGGGTCAAATTCGTCGCGCACACACAACCAATTTGAATTCCGTCAAAGCCCGCTCATCCGCAAAGTCGATATGGACCTCTCGGTACTCTCGGTTTGCGACGTGGTCGCCCGGTTTGTCGGGACGTACCTCGTATGGGATTTTTAAGGTTTATAAAAACTGATTTTTCGAGATTTTTTTAATTTAACTAAAAATGAAATTTATTGCAGAATAAATAAATCTATTTGAAGGGATGATAGAGGGTCATGGGGGCTTTCTACACGAGTTTACAGATCTAAAAACGGATTTAAAGTGAGGGAGATATAGATCGGAGAAGTGGGATACCTTAAAGTGGGAATCTGTTGTTTTATTGTTGTTGTTGTTGCCGCCGTGGCGACCGGGAGACGGGGATGCTGTTGCTCTGGCGAGGCTGGCACGCATGTCGAGGAGAGGGGTGAGAAATTTAGATTAGGGTTTTGGATTGGAGTATTTCTCCAAAATATAAAGAGATGAGAAAGAGGGGTTCGGCCAATATGTGCTGTGGTTTAAGTATGTCGGCCACATATAATTGAAGCAACTAATGTTGCTTCCAATACCTAATATGTTGGGCCACCCTCCCCTCTACAATCCGCAGCTAGTGCTGCTACTTTTTTTTTTTACGTGGGTTGGTGGGTGGTGGCCGACCACCCATCCATAGCTAATAAATTTTTTTTAAACAAATCTTCTATACTTATTCTTATCCTTCTATATACATTTATTTATATATATATATACACCCAAAATCTATTTAAAAATCCAAATAACACTTTAAATATTATCTATCCAAATATTGAATATATATTTAAACATATCTACATATATATATAAATTCAATTCACAATAAATAAACTCAAAATAATAATAATAATATCTTAATAGAATAAACTTGTTTAATAAATCTCTACAAAATAAATTTAATAATAATAAAATAATAAAAATTGCTCCAATGGGTGAACTGTACCGTACACCCTTATCCGGGTGCAGAAACATGTACAATCTTATAAAATATTATTTAATAATAAAAATACCAATAATTGTACGAATAATTAAATAATTAGAAATTACAAATAAAATTCTAAAGTAATTTAGAAAATATTTGTATATACATAAAATATTCCTATATGGCCACCTTAGCCACCCCACATGCTCACATGGGCTTAAATTTGGTTCGGGCCCTGTTCGGGCTGAATTGGCCAAACCGGGTCATCAAAAAATAAATAAAACCATAAATTATATAAATTCATTTTTAAGTCTAGTAAAATAATAAAAAAATAATTAAAGAAAAAAATAGGGGTTTTACATCCTACCCAACTTACAAGAATTTTGTCCTCAAAATTTAGGAATAATAGGATAGATAGGGTTAGGGGATAGGAAGAGTTCGTCGATACCAAAATATAATTAAAATTTTGGAGGAGACGATAAAACGGCATTCAACACCACCATGCAATAGAAAATTGTGGAGTCGATATATACAAAAATATCATGGTTATGGAATTGAATTTGTGTTGCCAGTGAAGGTAGCAAAATTTCGATAATCCAATTTGGAGAGTAATAAGGATTTGAGTAGATCAAAGAGAATAATTTAGACATTTGGGAGATGTGGTTCCTAGAGAGAGACTGGGGACTAGTCGCCTCGATTGAGAGTTTGATTTAAGTGAATGATTAACATCATTCTCGAGTGCTCAAGAACAATTGGAAGGACACGATAATAATTCTAGAGTTGAAGAATGAGGGATAGTTAAAGGCGAGGATTCAGCCACATGAGTCGGTCGGTGGCTATTTACATTTGTGTATAATTAACCGATTGGGCAACCGAAGATGATACCTTAAGTCTATCTAGCAAGTACAATGCCTTGTCTTTCCAAAATAAGTGAAAGACAAGAACAACAAAGGTTTCAAAGACGGTGTTATATATTGAGTACGAATTGCGGGATTCATAGGCGGCAAAAATAATTCAAAAGGGAACTGTCAAGGCTGTCGCGGATGAGACTCTAAGGCAAGTTTACTATGTCTCCATCCGCGTAGAATAATATGTGATAAGAGAACCAAAGTGCAATAGGTTGATCAGACCATCATGCACCGGTTCTGATTAGACAATATGTTAGTGGGTGCACCCAATAAAATATGTTATGATCAAGCTTGATAACGAAATAAGCTTGCAAAACTGAAGCTACGTTAGCAGCGTGAGATAGTCAAAATATAAGCAAGAGAGGTACTGATGAAGGAAATTTTAAATAGTCCCAGATATTTTAAAATCAAGGCTCGCCCGTAGTTTGGGCCTATACGGTTGTCCTAGTATTTCTTCATTTATGGCTTGGTAGACTAGATAAGATAGGGTCCTCTGAATTTATAGTCTAAGTGAACTTACTAATGTGGTTCACAAGGAAAAAGGTTTGTTAGGTGGTGAGGTATTCTACCCAACTTACAAGAGTAAGCTAGTAGTGTAATGGGATAATGGGTCAAGCAATCAAGATAAAGCACAAATTTAAGCATTTACGGAATTGAGTAGAACAAAATCACATATCGGTCGAAAGAATTGAGTCGAGATGGAATCCCTATCCATGGTCAAAAATATATCGGTATCTTGGTAAAGGTTATAGTTTAGCCATTTTGATCAGAAGGTCATATCATGAAAATAGTGTACAAGGAGACGCATTCTAGTGGGACATGATATATCTACATGATGGTGGACTTGTCTAGGTCTTACATATAAAATTTGTTGGAAGGAAAAGTCTAGTGTTGTGCTCCAAATATCCAAGTCATGGTAAGGGACGCCAAAAGATCAAAAATAGAAGGTGGGAGTTTACGAGGTGATAATTAATGCACAAAAATAAAGAAGATAAACTTAAAGCATGAAATAAAATTAATTAAAGAATCCAGTAAAAATAATTTAGGAACACAATCTCGAAGGGAAGATAGTCTTCTAGATGAATACAGTTAAGGAACCATTAGATCATTATTCAAATTGCAAATGGGTTAGAAGGTCGCAATTAAAAGATCTAGAATTGAAGGAAGGTCGAGTAAGCCGAGGTGGAAATACAGTCACATAGCTGGGTAGATGACTAACAACACTTGTGTATATACTACTATCATGGTCATGGGTGACATGACAATTAGTGTGGAATACTCAGTAGGGTTATCTTGGGGCCTACCATTAAAATTTAACTCAAGTATCCTCCAAAAATTTTAAAATTAAACTTTCAAAAATATACCACCAAAATTTGTATTCACTCCAAGCCGTTCAAATTTATCATAAAAAATTTAAATCACTCTCATAAATATCAAAGCAAAATTTTATCACGTTACTACTAACCTTTTCCAAAATTAACGTTTAAATTCAACTATTTAACTCAAGAGTTCATAATTTACGAATCCATAAAAATTTCACAATCAATAAAAAATTTAACACTCTATAATTTTCAAATAACTCATAATAAAACTCTTAGCATATTAAAAGACTTCTCAAAAATTAAGCTCAATGCTCTCATCAATTTTAACTTCTATTCATGCTAAGTTTATTCCAACAAAATCATAACTTTTAAATGGTGACTTCCTTTATTCAATCAAAATAACTTTCCATCACATCCTTCGAAATTTTCCCAAAATTTTAATATTAGCAATCCCTCATTAAACTAAATTTTCAAATAATCTGATCAGTCAATTTTTTTTTACCAAAAATCTAAATAGATTTGTAAATCCTCAATCATAGGACACCATTTAAAATAAAAATTTCTCAAAAATCGTTTTCATAACTTTCAAATATTTTAAACCAAAATTCACCGTCATTACTTCCACTTAAAAATCAAAATTTACTAAACACGAAATCGCAAGTTGTACAACGCAAATTTAAATAATTCCTATGGCCATTTTTAAAAGCTAAGATCATTTTCAACCAAATTTATAGCTGTTTATAGGTGTATAACTATAATACAATAAATCATAAACATCAAAGCTCGAAAATTAAATAAATTTTATATTTGTTCAAAGATGTATATCTATCACCCAAAACTTATAAATATCACAACTCGAAAAGCAAATCAATTTTATACTTGTGCAAGGATGTACAATTATAACCCAATAAATCATAAATATCAAATCTTAAAAATCAATCAATTTCTTAAACCAAGTATAAAATTCTATAAATCCTCTGGTGTTTACTATTTAGAAATTTTAAGGTTAAAACTTTTCATGGTAATATCCTACTTTACCAATTACTAATCATTAAATCACACTAAAAAGCCTTTTTAACTCAATTAGAGTCTTGAATGTATTCCAATTGCTAATATAACCATTCTAGCCTTATGTGTTTGACCTATGAGCATATACTAGTGTAGTCATCTTCTTAGTTGACACTAAGCACGAAAATAAGAATCAACGGTAGAAAGAAATCAAGCAAGATGCAATTCAAGGAAGTTGATCGAGAGTTCGGAATGTGAAGCCAAAGGAAGAAGTCAAGCTGTATGGATAAGATTCCTAGATTCTAATCCTATGTTGCAGGTTCACATCGGTACAGTAACGTAACCGAAGTGACAAACTCGACCTGCATGGGCCACCACAAAAATATGTAACGCCCCAGTCCCAAAATACTTGGGACCAGATACGTATCATGCCAGCTGCATACATACGAAGCACACTCCAATATATGGAAACCTTGTATGTATACATAAGCTGTCAAAATATAGTAATCCAAGACAAACTAAATCTCATCCAAAATAAAAAGAATAATATTATAAAATCAACTTGAATATTTATGGTACAATCGTTGGGCGGAGACAAAGTCCACTACAAACTATCAAAATGAGATAAAGTATACAAGAAAATGATCCATAAAAGTATCCAGACGAACCAAGAGCGATCATTTTTAAAGAAATGGAGACGCCCACAATCTTCGCTAGAACACCTGCAGTAAACCATGAAAGCACACAACTGGAGAGATAACTAGGTCCTCAGAGGGACGTAGCAAGATACAAGAAGAACATGCCATTATAACTGCATAAGTAAAAATACTATAAATTACAACACAACAGGGTTTCTAACCATCCATGTGATATGCACTTTGAGGACAACGTTCTACGCAGGGGCTGTAACGGATTCACGCAAGCAAGTAATAAAGAGTGGCCGTCAAGTAGAGCTCATCCGAGACACTATCGGCCGGGCAGCACATAGTACTCATCCGAGTCACTATCATCCATAATGTGTGTAAAAAGTAAATGTAGCCCCTACGCTAGTAGCTGTCCCCTCCCTCCAATGATACTGTACATGCATCGTAACCACGATACACCAACACGTGTCGTTTCTACCATACGCTTTTATAATAGATAACTGTCAAGTCTTCTAACATGCATCTATTGAATGTTATTCCTACACATGCGCACGAATGATCAGCCAACACACAAGTGACCACTACATGATACTCGCAACTCACACACAACTCGTGATACAATTGTGGCAAAGTCAATGAGATGCACTCTATTGACTACAGTCTCTTAACTCTAGGTCCACAAGCAAAAAAAAATAATAAACATGGAATATAGATAAAATAAACAAAATAAAATGCAACTAAATGTAAGCAGTAAAGATGGCAAGGTATCTTGCCTGAGGTTATGTGCAAAAGAGAATAATCTAGTAGCTCGAACCGGCAAATAAATAAAGCAAGAAAAGCCAAATCCGGCAGATGACTTCGGATGCTGCAACAAACATCACGAACAAGTTTGGAATAAAAGATATACCTAGGAAACGCCTGTCCAAAAGTTAAATTCTAGAACAGGGGCAAAATCATAATTTCGGGTCAAAACGATGTCCGACGTTGGACCCGTTTTGCACCGAAATGCGTACCTAATGTCTACGGTCTCTAAAGTCATCAACTACATGTCTACAGATTTGTTTTGATGAGGCGAACCCAACGGTATGTCCAATTTTGGATTCTGGTGGGCCGTGCACAAAATCGTCCGTTGAGTGGGATTGTGGGCCAGCCAAAATAGCGTTCCGATCAACGGTCTCAGAATCGGACCAAACTTATTTCACAGGACCAAAAAAATATTTTGAGTCCAATGGCACAAGTTTCATCGCGAATTGATGAGTGTGCACAAAGTAATTGGGAAATTTTGAAAAGCCCGATACAGGAAAATTTGACGGATACGGGTCAAATTCGTCGCGCACACGCAACCAATTTGAATTCCGTCAAAGCCCGCTCGTCCGCAAAGTCGTTACGGACCTCTCGTTACTCTCGATTTGCGATGGGGTCGCCCGGTTTGTCGGGACGTACCTCGTACGCGATTTTTAAGGTTTATAAAAACTAATTTTTCGAGATTTTTAATTTAATTAAAATTGAAATTTATTGCAGAATAAATAAATCTATGATAGAGGGTCATGGGGGCTTTCTACATGAATTTACGGATCCAAAAATGGATTTAAAATGAGGGAGATATAGATCGGGGAAGTGGGATAGCTTAAAGTGGGAATCTGTTGTTTTATTGTTGTTGTTGTTGCCGCCGTGGCGACCGGAAGACGGGGATGCTGTTGCTCCGGCGAGGCTGGCACGCATGCCGCGGAGAGGGGTGAGAAATTTAGATTAGGATTTTGGATTGGAGTATTTCTCCAAAATATAAAGAGATGAGAAAGAGGGGTTCGACCAATATGTGCTGTGGTTTAAGTATGTCGGCCACATATAATTGAAGCAACTACAGTTGCTTCCAATACCTAATATGTTGGGCCACCCTCCCTTCTACAATCCGCAGCTAGTGCTGCTGCTTTTTTTTTACGTGGGTTGGTGGGTGGTGGCCGACCACCCATCCATAGCTAATAATTTTTTTTTAACAAATCGTCTATACTTATTATTATCCTTCTATATACATTTATTTATATATATATATGCACCCAAAATCTATTTAAAAATCCAAATAACACTTTAAATATTATCTATCCAAATATCGAATATATATTTAAACATATCTACATGTATATATAAATTCAATTCACAATAAATAAACTCAAAATAATAATAATAATATCTTAATAGAATAAACTTGTTTAATAAATCTCTACAAAATAAATTTAATAATAATAAATTAATAAAAATTGCTCCAATGGGTGAACTGTACCACACACCCTTATCCGGGTGCAGGAACATGTACAATCTTGTAAAATATTATTTAATAATAAAATACCAATAATTGTACGAATAACTAAATAATTTGAAATTGCACATAAAATTCTGAAGTAATTTAGAAAATATTTGTATATACATAAAATATTCCTATATGGCCACCTTAGCCATCCCACATGCTCACATGGGCTTAAATTTGGTTCGGGCCCTGTTCGGGCTGAATTGGCCAAACCGGATCATCTAAAAATAAATAAAACAATAAATTGTATAAATTCATTTTTAAGTCTAATAAAATAATAAAAAAATAACTAAAGAAAAAAAATATTGGTTTTACACAGCTATTTACATGTTTCCTTCGAATCGGTCCCTTGGCCGCTGGATTGCCGTTCGAGGAAACCTTTCCCTTGTCGACAAGTTGTCCAATGACCATGCAAGACTCAAATCGAACTGACATCTCACACAGTCATTGTTCTTCTAATATTACTGTTCGACGTAACAAAAGGTTGAAAGAACTTTTTGCTTTATTGAACGTATAAGGTATCTGTGTACAAAGAAGGAAGTCCTAAACAGGATATTCTAAGTACAGGAAGAAGAGATTTCTGGAAAAGTGTGATGGTGGAGATCGAGCACTACAGCGGCTCCTTTACTCCGTTGATGATCTGACGACGAATCAACCTTCCTATGGCTCTTTGGCGCCTTTGATGGGACTCTGGGGACACCGATCAAGAGACTGTTTGGATAAGAAGATCCCTTGAATATGGTTGGTTGTTTGGTTCTTTGGTTGATAGGTGGATGAGGGTAGTGGACTCTTCGTGGATGAAGATTGCTGCTCCTTTGAAGATTATCGATTATCGATGTTCCCTCTGTCGATTTTGATGCTTGGGTGGAAGAAGAACTCCTTCTATTTATAGAGAACCAAGCACATATGCGATGTGCATTAGGGTTCCTGAGATATGAAAGAATCTGCCGTCATTGCACGGTGCTGGCTTATGCGGCGCTGACACGTGGTGGACATCGAGATTTCCCTCAAACGAGATCTTTGATAGTTATAAACATAGCCGAAGGAGGTGGCATATGGTGCGTGCTGATTTTCTTTCTCGGATACAGTCGAATAAATCTTGGGATTTTATCTTAGATTTGGAGTCTAATTGATTCTCGTCTAAGATTTAAATCAATCTGATATGATATCAATCATGATTTAATCCCAATCTTCTCTGCAAGAGACGGTTTAAACAAACCAATTGGGGTGGACCCACACTTCCTGCGCCTCTGGTAAGGACTAAGTGCTGCTGCGCTTCTGTGGCGACGAGTAGACCGTGCTTCTGGAGACGACGGAACCTCTATGCTTTCAGGCGACGAGTAAACTTGGCTTCGAATGACGACGAGACTTATGTTCGTATAGAGCAACTTATGAAGCTGTGTATCGGGCTATTAGAGTCACTGTGCTGTAGGCGACAAGTAGGATTTTGCTTTAGGTTGGCGAGGTTACTTTGCTTTTGGAGCAACTGGTTGACTTGCATTGGTTGTGATGGAAGTTTTCAAGTCTCTTGTAGAGAAGTGACTTAAGCTTCTGATCCGAAATAGATGATTGTTCCATGGGAATGGAGATGGCATGTGCATATCACCATCCGGCGCCTCATGCGGACGCAGGTAACTAGCTGTACCTCTGAATAGTAGAGACGTTGACTTCGAAAGGAAGGGTATGATACCCTTACGCGTCTGAGATTAGCGCAGGCAGATAGCTGCACCTATGGAGTGCAGACACTGGCTTCGAAAATAAAAGAAGGGGACGAGGGCCCTACCACCATCTTGTTTCTGAAGTTGGCGCAGGCAAGTGGCTGCGCCTCTGGCTTGGAGACTCTGGCTTCTTCAAAGTGCTGATTTTCTGATATACTTCTGAGAAGTTGCGCCCATTAGAATATTAGAACATGCTTTGGTGGAGGTCAATCCTCCAGTGTGTGTATCGAAGAGAAGGATGGCTGCGCTTCGATGAAGATTGCATCCCTTGTAGATCCTTCTAGGCTTCTGTCGAATCTGTACTAGATCCTTTGTAGAAGAACGAAATTAGTCCCTTATGTGTGGTCTTGATGTGTCTATACTAGACTTTGGTAGACATGACAATGAAGGAACTTCTCTCCATATCTTCTATTTTGTCTTTATAGCACTGAGCTTGAGTCTTCTGCATCTTCTGCGCTTTGGCGAAGGGATGTCTTCAGCTGAGATTTTTCATGCTTCTATAAGACCCCCTTAAAAGTGTCTCGAACTTGAGTCAAGCTCGGGATACTTTGAACAGAAGCATGAACACGTGTCAGGACTGTACGAGCTGGGTGATGGCTGGTGTAATGCCTAACTCTTAGCATTAATGGTCCTGAGTCATCATTTTAGAGCATGGGCTCCTGATGGCTTCTTGATATTGGAGCCTCTTGCGTCTTTGCAGGGATCGCGAATCTCTTTAGCAGAGGAGGTTCAGAGCCACGTTCCTTCGGTCACTCGCAGTACTGCCATCTGTCATGGAGTGGAGCTTTAGCTTAACTTGTAAGCTTCTTTCTGATTGATGTCTGGCTCGTACTTGGACCATGCGAACGGCCTACATAAAGGACTGTCCTCCTTCAAAAGAAGACTAAGCTGCTTTAACAATGGCCTTGCTTGCCCGATGTTCAGTTCCTGAAGACCATAGAGTTTGCTTGAGACGGCCGTCGGTAGCAAATCTTTTTATCCAAACAAGTCGTTGTAGAACTACCATTGGATCTCGAGATGTCCCACGCCCTGTATGTTGTGGGCGTCAATGGCGTCTCGGACCTCTGCTTCCTGGGTTAGGATTGCTTGCCATTCTGATCGAGGAATAGCAAGGTCTGCTGCTGTGATTGCTCTCGTCGGCTAGCTGGGGAGATAGGGGAGTCATGTGCTGGTCTTCATCTCCGGCTCGGGCCAGTAGCAGCTTCGCACGATGGCTTTCTTTTGACCAGGAAGTGATTGGCTCTGTCACCACCTCGCCCACACTATTGAGAGCTTGTACCGTAATTTTAGCTTTTTTGCTTCCGTGTATGTAACTACGAAGAGTCTGTAATAGGTCTTTGTAGCCACATGTTTTTATATGTAGAAGCCTTCTTGTTCCCTTTGCTTTTGCCTCCAGAATAAAGAGGGAATCTTTATAATGGATTTGCCTGACCAAAGTTAATATGGACGTGGTAGGCTTGATCTTAGCCGGGGTATAGAACAACAATCCAGAGGTAATATGGACGTGAACTATTTTCTAAACCGTTAGGATAATCATAAAATTGATGCGAGAAGAACGACTACTCAGAGGTAATGTGGACATGGTAATCGCATCTTCCAGGCGTAGAGGAGAAATTCAGAGGTAATGTGGACGTGAAGTGCTTCATCTACTTGAGAGAATATATAGGAGGAAGAGCGAGAGATCCCCTTACCAGAACTCATAGACAACCTTTTAAGGAGATGTGGGTGCCTATGCTGGTTCTGTCTTCAGACGTAATACTTTTTAGGAACTTATCGTTGATGGGCATCATTAGCAAGTACCCATTAGGCTTAGCTAGTCGATAAGCACCGTTGGAGTACACCGTTTCTATGACGAACGGTCCTTCCCACTTGGGCTTGAACTTTTCAGCCGTCTTGTGGGTCATCACCATCGGTCTTCGTACTGCCAAGACGAGGTCGCCCACCTGGTAGAATCTTTTGTGGACCTTTTTGTTGAAGGCCCCAGAGATGCGAGCTTGGTAAAGCTCAATCCTTTGCTGTGCGAGAAAGCACTTTTCATCCAACGCTTCTAGCTCTTGTAACCGCCTATGCTGATTGTCTTTGATGGTTAACTGATTAGTGATCATGTTAGCAGACAACATCTTCTTAAGGACTTGACCCATGCTGGTATCGGAGTTCCAATTTGAGGAGTCTGAAGAGTGTGAGTGCCTCATGACTTCTTCTTCTGAATCTTCTGAGGTGGTCGTAGGTGTAACATACCCCAGCCCTCGACGAGTACGCTGGTAGTAGTTTTCAGCTATTCCCTTTGGGGTGTAAATTCGTATGGGAAGATGCCGACCTTTGCCATAATTGAGCTCCTTGTTGCTATTCAGGTCGTAGCCCATCTTCTGGATAAGGTTTTTGGCCTGTTCGTGTAGCGGTAGAACTGCATTTTGCCGCTGTCGAGATCTGGGACTTCAGGAGTTATTTTCTGCGGATGCTCCAATCGACCAAATATGATGGGATCCTCTTCTTTTTTTCTGGCTGGGACTACAAAGTAGGTACCTTGGGCAGGGACAACCCGGCTCACATGGTTGGCAATTGTCACTTGCGTCTGTAGTTTACACAGAGAATTGTCCAGGAAATACTTGGTGTTCCAGCATGCGCCAGAGTAGTTCGATGACAACTTTCTATTGATGAAGTGGGATATCTTTGTAGAAGCATGGAAAAGAATAGGAAAATCCATGCGGCTCAAAACAGATGGAGTCTCATGCGGTTCAAAGGAGCTCTCAGAGTCTCATGCGGCTCAGGAGTTTTATGCGGCTCAAATGATGCCAACCTAGCCATGCGTCTCGAATAAAAGCCACGTGGCCTTATGCGGCTCGCCTCTACAGCTGGCCATTAAGCAGCAGCCTCATTTAATGCTCTGACACAACAAAGCAGCTCTGACATAAAAGTGAACTGACAGCTCTGACATAAAGCTGCAATGATGACTCTGACATAATGGCGTGCTCCTAGGAAAATGAAGAAAATCTCTATAGCTGTCACGATCCATCAAATCCCAAAGTCTGCCATACGGCTTTGACACGTGGCCAGCCGCATGCGGCTCAGGTGGAAGTGTAACGCCCCAGTCCCAAAATACTTAGGACTAGGTACGTATCCATGCCAGCTGCATACATACGAAGTATATTCTAATATATGTATGTATACATAAGCTGTAAAATGCAGTAGAACCATAATAACTAAATCTCATCCACTAGATAAATAAATGATATAAAAGCAACTTTGAATTTGTCATGTATACAATCGTTGGGCGGAGACAAAGTCCACTACCAACTATCTCAAATAAAATGTACAAGAAGTGATCGATAAAATAATGAGATGAACCAAGCGCAATCGTCTTCGAAAGAATGGAGAAGATCACGGCCTTGGCTAGAACACCTGTAAAATTACAGAAGCACACACCTGGAGAGATAACCAGGTCCTCAGAGGGACGTAACAAGATACAATAAATATGCCATATAAATACTGAATATAAAATATGCCACAATCAAAGAAAGTGACAAGACACAATAGGGTAATCTATCCATACTAAAGTGAATATGCAATTTTGAGAAACAATCCTTCGACGCATGAGCCCTGGCTGTAAATAGGATCGGCATAGTCCCCATATAGGGCACCAGGGGCCTACGTCCGTAACGTCCGAAGATCGTCAGAGGGCATCATGTACAAGGGGCTACGTCCATAACGCTCTGGATAACGTCAGAGGGCACCTGGAGCCTGCGTCTCCGGCGGAGCGCACAGGTAATAAGGGAAGTGCATAGAAGCCCATACGTCAGGTAATGTTCTCCCCACCCAATGTACCTGTCAAGTCGCATCCACGACCATGTACCTCTACTAACTGCTAAGTCTCCTAACACGCCTCAATTAGCAGTTAGCCCTAACGCATGCGCATGGGGGATCAGCCCACACGCAAGAACCTCTACATGCTACTTATCTCACACATCCTCGTGGTACAACGGTGTCAAGGTATATGCAATACACTACAACGGTAGTCTCTTAACTCTAAGTCCATATGCAATCAAAGGATAATAACAAAGTATATCTAATATCACTGTGCAGACAATAAATCAAGAACTGTAAGAACTAGAAATAATGAACAGTGATATATAAATAAATACAACTGAATATAAACAGTATAATGGCAAGGTATCTTGCCTGAGGGTGGTGCGAGAAGCAGCAAAATCCAACAATCAGAATCGTCAACACGAAAGTCAAAATCCATAAGAAGCTCCGGATGCTGAAACAAACATCACGAACGAGTTTGGAATAAAAGTTAAGCCTAGGAAACGCCTGTCCAAAAGTTAAATTCTGGAACAGGGGCAAAATCGTAATTTCGGGTCAAAACGATGTCTGCCGCTGGATCCGCTTTGCACCGAAATACGTGCCAATATCTACGGTCTCTAAAGTCATCAAACTATATGTCTACGGATTTGTTTTGATGAGACGAACCCAATGGTATGTCCAATTTTGGATTCCGGTGGGCTGTGCACAAAATCGTCCGTTAAGTGGGATTGTGGGCCCGCCAAAATAGCGTCCCGATCAACGGTCTCAGAATCGGACCAAACTTGGCTCACAGGACCAGAAAAATATTTCGAGACCAATGGTGCAAGCTTCATTGCGATATGATGAGTGTGCACAAAGTTGTGACTTAATTTGCAAAGAGTCGATACGGGGTATCTCGACGGATACGCACTGATTTCGTCGCGCATATGCAACGAAATCGGGTTCCGTCTGTTCCCACACGTCGACAACATCCATACGCGTCTTTCTATGCGTATAGAGTGCGACCACGTCACCCGGTTTGTCGGGATGGACGCCGTATCGGGGTGTTTCTCTACTTTTTGAAAACATAATTTACAGTTTTTCGGAAAAGTTTAACAACGTGTAACTTTCTACATACTAGATAAAAAGTGAATCCAAAAGGTGTGTTACAATCTCGGTTAGGTTGTCTTTGACTGCCTCTAATTAGTTTTTACGAAAGCTTAATGGACAGCAAGAAAAGTGGCCGACAAGTTGGTGTTTTGAAACAGTTTTTAATATTCAGAAAAGTGGTTTTTCTCCAACTTCGTCTCGATTTTTCGAGCAAGTTGGATGACCATGTCAAAATTCACCTAAGGGATCTTGAAAAGGTCAGGTCTACTTTCCAGAACATTTTACGGATCGAAAATCGGAGTTACGAGCAGAAAGTTACGTCATCGGAAAGTAGTGTACCTTGAGTGGGAAAACTGCTGCGTGGGTGACGAAAGGCTGACTTCCGATGCTCCATTCGTCGCGCACAAAGTTCCGCCGATGGTGAAACGAATTCCTAGGCGAAGAGGGTATAATCAGCCTCAACTTTCATTTTGGAAGATTAGGGTTTTGAGGCTCGTGGAAAAAGTTACATATATATCAAATGAGGCAAAAATCCTAATACTATTTCTATTACTAATACTAAACCCATAGTTGCTCGCGGGTGGGTTTGCTGTTTGCAGCAGCAAATGCGTTGGGGGGTGGCCCGCCCACTCACGTGGGTGGGTTAGTATATTTTTTTTCTTTTTCTTTTTCCTTTTTCTTTTCTTTATTCTTTTTCTTTTTCCTTTTTCTTTTCCTTTTCCTTATTCTTTATTCATTTCTTTTCTAAATCTTTTCAAACTTTATAAATATATCTCCAAAAATCTTAAATACAAATAACACTTTAAATGTCACATATCCAAATATTTAATATATTTAAACATATCTACATATATATATATATATATATATATATATATATATATATATAAATTCATCTTACAATAAATCAATCGTAATAATAATAATAATAATAATAATAATAATAATAATAATAATAATAATAATAATAATAATAATAATAATAATATCTAAATAGAATGAACATATTTTAATCTCCATGAAATAACTTAAATTATAATAAAATAATAATAATCGTCCCAATGGGTGAACTTTACCGCTCACCCATGTGTGGGTGAGAAAATTATACCATCTTGTAAAATATTATTTTATTAATAAATATAAATTTTGTACCAAAAGTCAATAAATATTCAACAAGTCTCAAAATTATTTAAAAATATTTGTACACACATGAAATATTCCTACATGGCCGTCTTGGTCACCCCACATGCTCACATGGGCTTAAATTTTGTTAAGGCCCTGTTCGGGCTGAATTGGCCAAACCGGGTCATAAAAAAAATATAAATAAAATCATAAATTGTATAAATTTATTTTAAGTCCAATCAAATAAAAAAAATAATTAAAAAATAGGGGTTTTACAGGAAGCCACCCCCATGCAGCTGCTACTTTCATGCGGCTCGGATCATGGGGACCATCTCCATGCGGCTCTAATCCTGAGATGCCACCCCCATGCGGCTGCTACTCCCATGCGGCTCGGATCATGGGGACCATCACCATGCGGCTCTAATCCTGAGAAGCCACCCCCATGTGGCCGCTACTCTCATGCGGCTCGGATTATGGGGACCATCTCCATGCGGCTCAAATGCTGAGAGGCCACGCCCATGCGGCCTTGACACGTATCTAGTCTTATGCGGTTCAGTTGGAAGCCACCTTCATGCGGTTCAAATCCTGAAAGTCCACGCCCATGCGGCCTTGACACGTGTCCAACCTTATGCGGTTCAGTTGGAAACCACCTTCATACGGTTCAAACCCTGAGAAGCCACCCTCATGCGGCTCTG
Source organism: Iris pallida (assembly GCA_029216955.1). NCBI lineage: Eukaryota > Viridiplantae > Streptophyta > Magnoliopsida > Asparagales > Iridaceae > Iris > Iris pallida. The sequence goes on along the minus strand of JANAVB010033216.1, from coordinate 1,228,986 downwards.
TCAAGACACCCTGTCCCTGTGGCTCGCGGTTAGGACACGTGGCAGAAGATCAGTTTCCCCGTGTCCCTATGGCTCGCAGCATAATGATGGTTGGACACGCGGCACCAAATCAATCAAGATTTATCAACAAATAACAACAACCAGATTTAGTGCAATAGTCATAATTACTCGGATCAAATCAGATTTATGGCAATCAAGCAGATTGAATACGTGACAGGAGATCCGAGTTTATCATAAAGATTTGTGGTAATCAGCATTAATTGCCCATACGGATTTGGCGCAATCAACATTAACTGCCCATATTTATTATAGTCAAGATTAACGGCCCAGATCAATTGCCAACAAAACAAGATCAAGGAAAATGGTAATTAACCCCCAAACCGCCGACTTTTCATGGGGAAATCATTGTAAACCCTAATGATCATATCCCACTCCTATAAATAGCAAGGTGCCATTCCCTTGCAAAAGAGACAGCGAAGGAGACCGAGACCGAAGAGGAGAGATTCCCTCCATCCGGTTGGACACACAGAGAGACAAAGGCACGCACAGAAGAGTCTTCCCACACATTCTGAGAGCATTTCTTCATCAGAGCCAAGGCTACGTCCGATCGTCCAAGGAGTAAGGCAGAGCTGCCGTCGCTTTCTCGAGCCTCTACCGTCACCCCCAGAATCAGAAATAAACAATCGTACTTAGATTGCTGTGCCTAGGTTTTCATTCATAGGCTTTCTTTGTACGAGCGAGTTTGTATTGTGAGTCTAAGTTCAGTCCTCCTATATAATTGTTCTACACTTTTACAATCAATGACAAACACGATGGCGACTCTGCTGGGGACTAACTTCTCCACGACTGAGGAGTTGGTGACATAATCGGACGCAGCCAAACTTGGCTCCACTCAACAAATGCTGGTCGCCCGGTTCGACCAACAGGCGTTTGAAGAAATGCTCTCCGACGGGAGCGCTGGCCCGGTCCAGCGGCGAGCCCGCACAAAGAAGGCCCGCAGGGAGTGGAGGCCCAAATCATTCGCTCCTCCCTAAACTTTCGAAGAAGTACTCTTTGTTGCTAAAGATGGCGGAGAAAATTTTCATGCGGCCCCACTTCAGGCCATAGAGGACTCTGCTGTCCCCAAGTCCGGCAGACGAAAATACTACGATGCTGGACTTGTAGAGGCAAAGAGGAACTCTATGTGGTCCAAGAAGAAGTCGCATAATAGCGCCAGCCACATGAAAACTCATGCGGCCACAGAAGCCAGCCGCATGCAGGAGGCTTATGCGGCCAGAACTGCCAGCCGCATGCTGGAGGCTCATGCGGCCAGAACTTCCAGCCGCATGCAGGAGGCTCATGCGGCTAGAAATCCTAGCCGCATACAAAAGGGTCATGCGGCCACACATACCAGCCGCATGCAGACAGCCTGTACGGCCACCAAATCCAGTCGCATACCATCTGCCCCATGCGGCTCACGGTCAGTCTTCGACCGCCTCTCAGGCGATCCTGACCCAGATGCTCTCAGGTGCCAATCTCTGTGGACTCTTCCTACAATGCACTCTCAGGTGCTAGAAGGAAGAAGTCTCGGGCGGCGCGGGCTCATCGAGTTCAGACAGCTGTCCCAACTTCTGACTATCAGGGCGTCCCGCTGACTATTACGCGGGCCTCTGATGGAAAGTTGTATAAAACTATCCGTGTCCAGCCCCCGGTGGCCAACGAACGAGATAGTTATCAAGAATCTCTCAACAATGATTAAGGACAAGTACTTGTACTACCCCCACATCAGGGAGCAGGCAGGAGGCCAACACACTCATATGTTCAGAACTCCCGGGCCCACAAAACGGGTGACTTGTGCAACGTAATTCTTCACAAATGTACGAAAAGAGACGAAGATTTGGTGTGCAAAGAGTTCTGTCAGGGATATCAATGTACCTAAATTATTGTCAACTGCTGCTGCAACAAGGCGACAGAACAAAAGACCGACGGTCCATCTTCCGACGGCTGCAATACCCAAGCTCGACGAGACGATTCTCGTCGCTTCCTGCAATTCTGCTCTGAAGATTTCTGGCAGCGGGAGAGGGAAGAAAACAAATGTCTCCAGTCCAAAAATCTTAACCGACATAACCAAGAAACTCTCTTCTAAGCGATTGTCTACCACCGTCACAGGAGGAGTTTACCAAGGTACCCGCTCAAAGACAAAATTTACCACACTTGAAGATTCGTCGTCCACATCTCTGGGAGGCATTGGAGCCGGGGATATCACTCCTCAAAATATCCACGACAATCCGGTATTCCAAGAAGATAATCCAGAGGAAACGATTCACCCAACAGATGCAGCAGATCCTGACGTCCCCGAGGACGTTCACAACTCTCAAGACAAGGCGAGCTCTGAAGCTGGGGGTACCACTCCTTCTGAGTCCAAACCAGAGGAGAACATTCCCACATACCCTGACAATTTCTCTGTACAAGGGTATGACTCAAAAGGCACATCCTCTACCATTTTTTCTATCTCTCCTCATGTGAGGATGGTGTTCATGACGGACAACAACCAAGACGGTCCCAGTGATCGCCAACGTATCGACACCCTAGAGGCCATACATCATGCCTTGGTCAGGTCCGTGGATGAGATTAAAACTGCCCTTCCAACTCTGCAAGGAAGGACCCCTGGCCAAACAAGCTTAGGTCCCGCGGTCAATGTGGACTCGAACTCAGCTGCACCAAACCCGGGTGATAATCCTCCTGAAATATCGGCTCCCACCACTGCAGACGAGGCTAGGGAGGCAAGAAGAGAGGTCCAGAAGCTCCGAAAAATGTTCTACGTCCGAGAAAACTGCCAAGACCTCAGGATACGACAACCGTATCCTGCTGCGTGGAGAGATGTTCCCTTTCCACCAAGATATAAACCATTTAAGATTAATCCATATGATGGGAAGACATCTGCAAGCAGGTACATCACCTACTTCAAAGTCACAACCGACTATCTACCTCATGACGATGCCATCCTTACGCGGTTGTTCATCGGGGCACTGGAAGGGATCGCCTTCGACTGGTACCACAATTTGTCGGACAACTGCATCTATTCCTTTGCTGGCTTCAAACGTATGTTCCTGGAAAGGTTCTACGAAGTAGGACAAGACGTGACAATGTCCACCCTCATGGACGTTATTCAGGAAGAAAAAGAGCTGACAAGGAACTATATCAAACAGTTTTGCCAAACCGCGATAAAGTTGCCTTCCGGTAACCTTGATTCCTCCTTAATTAAAATTTACCAAAAAAGGCTGCTTCCCACAATCAGCCTCTGGATGGGAGAAATTCAGTTTAAGGATTGGAAGATGTTCATCATCAGTGCCGCTAGCGTAGAAGACAAATTGAAGAAAGCTCGCCAGTTAGGATTGCACGTCTCAGAATGAGAGGACAAGGGCAACCGCCCTAGCACCAACAACAATAATGGTGGTAACCCCTCCAATAATCGAGATAACAAAGGCAAACAGGATATGGTGGCCGACACAGCCCCAAAGCCCGAATCAAAGCCAGCAGAAAAGCAATGGCCTCAGATGACCTACTCCTTCGAGGACGGCCATGTCAAGCCCATCTTGGATATGCTCATACAAGGAGGCTGAATTCAGCTCCCTCCTCCAAGGCATGAACCTCGTCTGGCAGAAATGGAGAGCCCCAAGTACTGCCACTACCATCGCTATGTTCACCATGCTACACAAGACTGCTACCAACTGAAGCGATACATCCAACATCTCATCGATTCTAAGGCCTTAGCCATCGATTTTGAAGAGGTGACCGTAGCGGCCAACATGGTGTCAGTACAATTCGGCAGCTTCCCTCCTACAAAGACTCAAGATGGAGTAGTGCCCGTCCCCAGAGCAACGATGGAGGTCGCTAACCTTCCACCTCCCCGAAACCAGGATGCTGGCCTAGTGCCCCTTACCACATCACGAGGGGAGGTCATGTGGGTCCATTCAGACCTGGTACCTGAAATGACTCAGTCCGCACCTCCCTCCACCAGCAAAAAGAAGAGTTGGAAAGTCAAATCATGTCGCACAATCTTGGCAGAGGTCGAAGAAGCTACTGCTGTTATTACCCGCTCTGGTACACAAACCCAACCTCCACCGGGTAACTCGGCTGAAGATCATCAGCCAACAGCCGCTGATGCTCCAGGACCTTCTCAGCCTTCGACGACCGATAAACCTAGGCTGAAGGAGACTCGTTTCGACAAACCGCTCTGAAAAGAGACACCTCATGGGCTGGAGAGGACCTACAACTTTGACATCTTGGCACAATTGACCAACACACCGGCCAAATTATCGCTATACGAGTTTCTGAGGCTCTCCAAAGATGTTCGCGTCGCACTGACCGAGGCACTCCAGAATGCCGACGCATATCTGGCTCAGTCAAATCTCACCGGGGAAAACTCGCCTGCAGATCTCCATGACAACGCTTGTACAGGTTTAATGCCGAACTCCGTAGGATATGCTTATCAAGACCAACCTACATGATCGCCCTCTGTACTATACTTAGTATATTGGCGATATCAAGGTAGATCGGATGCATATTGATCCCGGTTCTTCCATAAGCATCATCCCGAAGAGCCTATTACACCATCTACGTATCCCAATGCATCGCCTGACGCCGACAAGCACCGCCATCAGTAGCTTCAATTCAGGCAGAAGCTATCCGATCGAGAATATTCACTTGAAGTGCTAAATTGGCAACCTTCAGTCAGAAGTGACATGTTATGTCATAGATGTGGACACTTCCTATAACATTCTCCTGGGGTGCCTTTGGATACACGATTACATGATTGTGCCCTCCATACTGCACCAGTGCTTTAAGTACATCGACAAGTACGACTTTGTGAGGATAGAATTTACCGACATCAATCCCTTTAAAGGGGTCGAATCCTACTACTCAGATTCATGCTTGTACGAGAAGTCGAAAAGGCATCTTGTCGAAGGAGATACGCAAGCTCCAACTGAGGCGGCAACTGGATCGAAAGAACCCCTAACGATCCACCTTAAAGCCCGCAAATCCGGCAGAACTGTACCACTTACAGCCACCCTACGTAAGGATGCAATCAGCCTCTCTGCACAAGAGGGGCAGATGATAATCCGACTGCCAAGGTCTGGCCAAGCGCCAAGACCCACAACAGATCCACTGAGAATCAGGCTGCCTAAAGCTAGCCAGCAACAAACAGAGGAGCTCAATCCCTCTGTCAAGCCGTTGACTATTCGTCTTTCCAGAATGAATCGACAGCCGAATTCTAAGTAGGGAACCGCTAGCCAGCCAACAACTTCCCGCCCAACATCGAACACCAAACTGGGGGTGGCTAGTATGCCAACTACTCTACATTCTGCTCCATCCATGGAGCCCCTGATGATTAAGCTGTCCAAGTCATCCTCCCAGTCTTCATTGACACAGGGGGTAGTTGAAGAAGTACCAGAGCTGGCCAAGTATGTGGCTGCTCACACTGATGTTCCATCCGCAGATGATGTAATTCCACTGAAAAAGATACCTTATTTTATCAATAAAAGGTTATCTTTAAACTACATAGAACTTAATAAGCTTTGTACAATGTATTCTATGGAACACGGTATAGGCACCCACCTGCACACACAGGTGACAAATGTCTACACCGCAAACTAACTTACTCTAGTGGAAGACGCTTACCGTATAGTCGAGGGAGAGGATCGTCCAATCATCTTCGGCCGGAAGAATGATCCACAATCCTTCAGGATAGAAGAAGTTGATCTCGAACCCGACACTGGAAGAATGCCCCTTTATTTGTATAGTTCCCGATCCAAGTACCTCATGCAAAAATAGGGGTATGATCTGGAAACTACGCCAGGCTTGAACTACGACACTGGACGGCGATTACCCTTACAATTGCCCGTCCCAGCTGAAAAACCACGGGATTACTACAACAAGACCAGATGCGGGCTAGGTTATGTTACACCCGCGACGACCCCTGAAAGTTCGGATGAGGAATGCCACTGGCATTCACACTCAACTGGATCACCAACTTCTGATTCGGATGTCAGCATCGGGGAAGTATTCAGACAAGTCTTGTCTGTCAATATGGTATTTGCCGACGCCTACGAAGAAGATAAAGACATTCCTGAACTTTTTGAGTTAGAGCCGTGGGCACAACAACTAGATGCGCAGTGGGAGAAGCGGTTCGAACGAAGAGAGCCTCCCACCAAGGATAAGGTTGTGTAAATTAATCTCGGTGATGAGTCCTCTCCAAAGCCCATCTTCGTCAATAAGAGTCTGACAGACGAAGAGCGAGAATCGCTACTGCAACTCATCAGAGAATATATCTACGTGTTCGCCTGGAGTTACGAAGACATGCCAGGACTGAACCCCGAATTTGCACTTCACAAACTCATTGTCCGTCCGGACGCAAAATCGATCAAGCAACAGCAACGACTGTTCCGCCCCGACATCATGAATGCCATTGAAGCTAAGGTCAACAAACTAATAGCCAGCGGCTTTATCCGTGAGAAATAACATCCAGACTGGGTAGCCAATATAGTACCACTCCTCAAGAAGAATGGAAAGATTCGAATCTGTATCGACTTTTGCAATCTGAATGAGGCGTGTCCTAAGGATGAATTCCTCCTCTCTATCACTAACATCATGATTGACAACACCTGCAGCTTTGAGCGCATGTCATTCATGGATGGTTTCTCTGGGTACAACCAAATCAAGATGTTTCCTGATGACGAAAAGCACACATCATTTCGAACACCAATTGGCACATACTGCTTCACAGTCATACCTTTCGTTTTAAAGAATGCTGGCGTCACCTATCAAAGAGCTATATGCATCATCTTTAGAGACCACCTGCATAAGACAGTGGAATGCTACGTCGACGACATCGTCGTCAAAAGCCGCTCTAAGGAAGATCATCTGCATGATCCGAGGACAGTGTTCGACCTGATGCGAGCGCACAACTTGGAGATGAATCCCACAAAATCCTTCTTGGGCGTATCTAGCGGGAAGTTCTTGGGTTTCATTATTACTTTCCAGGGTATCCACATAGACCCTGAGAAGACGAAGGCAATCATGGAGATGGGTCCCCCGAGAAATCTCCGTGAACTTCGAGGCCTTCACGGAAGGTTAGCCTACATCAGGAGGTTTATCTCTAACCTCTTCGAACGATGTCAGCCATTCACCCACCTCATGAAGAAGGGCGTTTCATTCGTATGGGATGAAGAATGCCAATGCGCCTTCGACAGCATCAAAGAATATCTGACTAACCCTCCAGTCCTGGTAGCCCCGGTTGCTGGAAGACCATTCTTGCTCTATGTACGAGCGATGAAACATTCTTTCGGTGCTTTGCTAGCACAAAACAACGATGCAGGCCATGAGCAAGCTATATATTACCTCAGCCGAATGATGATGGGGCCGGAGCATCGATACACTGCCGTGGAGAAAGAGTGCCTTTCTCTGGTTTTTGCTATTCAGAAGATGCGATACTACGTCACGGGACAAACCATCCATGTCGTATCAAAAGTCAACCCCCTCAGGGTCCTCATGACTAAGCCAGGTGCACTCAGCTCTCGCCTTGCTACCTGGGCGATACTATTGTCTTTCTACCATATGATCTTTGCCCTGCAGAACGCTGTTAAAGGTAAAGCTTTGGCAGACTTTTTAGCAGCTCATCCAGGTTCAGAGTCAACCAGAATAGACGAGGAGATTCCAAATGAGGTCGCCAATTCAAATATGGCCTCCCATGATGCCGTATAACGAATGTTCTTCGACGGTGCTTCCAGAACTGGGTCCAAGGGCAACATCGTAAATGGAGTCGGAGTAGTACTGATTTCTTCCTCCGGGCTGGTGATCAATCGGGCGTATTCCCTCACGGAGCCCTTTTCACACATTGTGGCCAAGTACAATGCTTTGGTTATTGGCCTCCGACTTGTAAAGGAGCTGGAGGTAGAATACCTTGAAGCATACGGTGATTCGCATCTAATCGTTAACCAAATCCGAGGCTCATACGAAGTGCGTCATGAAGACATGATCCCCTATTACCAAATAGCGATTGATATCATCTCGTCCTTGGAAGGGTTCTACATAGAATACGTTCCTAGGCTCCAGAACATTGAAGCCGATGCCCTAGCAGGCCTTGCCGCTTCCCTAGCAGTATCGAATCATGCCCATCATCTGGTTGACATCATAGGCCGTGAGTTGGTCTGTCCCAGGAATAATGTTTAATGTGTTGAGAGTTACTCTGTACTGACAGTCGATGAAGCACCAGACTAGAGACAACCACTCATTGACTTCGTTGTCTACGACATCCTACCAGAGAATCCGAAGGAAGCCACTTCTATCAGAAGACGTTCTCTCAGATTCTTCTATGATACAGAGACAAAAATGCTATATCGACGATCATATGATGGATTACTGCTTCGATGTCTGCAGATACAAAAGCCAAAGAAGCCGTGCATGAAGCTCATGATGGCATCTGTGGAGCCCATCAGCTTGGTCCAAAATTACAAGATCGCCTTCGCCGAATGGGCTATTACTGGCCCACGATGGTTGCCGATACGATAGACTAGGCAAGAAAGTGCAAGGCCTGTCAAGTCCATACAGATTTCATCCACCAGCCATCGGAGTTTCTACATCCGACGGTAGCATCTTGGCCATTCAAAGCATGGGGAATGGACATCATTGGTCCGATCGCTCCGCCTTCGTCCCGAGGACACCGCTTCATACTCGCAATCACAGATTACTCTCTAAATGGGCGGAGGCTATTCCGCTAGCAGAAGTCAAGACTTCAAACGTGATCAACTTCCTCAATCATTACGTCATCTATCGTTTTGGACTGCCCCGAAGGATCATCCACGATAATAGTCTGCAGTTTGCAAGACACGCCTTCTATCGATTTTACGACAAATACCGAATCCAGAATATTGCTTCAATACCATACAAACTGGCAGCTAATGGTCTGGCTGAAGCGTTCAACAAAACAATAATCAAGCTGCTCAAGAAGTTCGTGTCTTCCAAAAAATGCGACTGGAATGAGAAGCTTGGCGAATGCTTATGGGCATACCACACTACAGTACGGACAGCCACTGGAAACACGCCATTCTCTCTGGTATATGGAAGTGAGGCAGTTCTCCCATTGGGGACTCAAATCCCCTCACTCTGCGTCGCCTTCACCTATCGATTGACGACAGATAATAATCACCATCGCCGACTACAAGAGTTGGAGGCCCTAGATGAGAAGCGCCTGTTAGCTCAACAACGAATCGAGCTGTACCAAGCACGTATCTCCGAAGCCTTCAACAAGAAGGTTAAAATCAGAACATTCTAAGTGGGCGATCTCATTCTGGCAGTTCGGAGGTCGATGGTTATGACTCACAAAACTGCCGGCAAGTTCCAGCCAAAGTGGAAAGGCCCGTTCATCATCGATGCTGTATTCTACAATGGAGCTTACCGCCTCATAAAACAAAATAGAGACTTGCTCATGTTGCCCATCAACGGCAAGTTCCTAAAGAAGTATTACGTCTGAAACAACATCCTCCAAATTTCCCAGGGTGATGAGTCATGTACCCTCTGGTACCGCTGAACTTACATTCTGACTCTAAATTTCCCAGAATGATGAGTTATGTACCCTCTAGTACCGCTGAACTCACATTTCGACTCCAAATATCCCTGAATGATGAGTTATATACCTCCTGGTACCGCTGAACTCACATTCTGACTACAAATTCCCCAGATTGATGAGTTATGTACCCCATGGTACCGCTGAACTCACATTTCGACTACAAATTCCCCAGATTGATGAGTTATGTACCCTCTGGTACTGCCGAACTCACATTCTGACTACAAATTCCCCAGATTGATGAGTTATGTACCCTATGGTACCGCTGAACTCATATTTCAACTCCAAATATCCCTGAATGATGAGTCATGTACTCCTTGGTACCGCTGAACTCACATTCCAACTCCAAATATCCCTGAATGATGAGTCATATATCCCTTGGTATCGCTGAACTCATATTCCAACTCCAAACATCCCTGATTGATGAGTTATGTACCCCCTGGTACCGCTGAACTTACATTCTGACTCCATATCTCCCAGATTATCGAGTTATGTACCCGCAGGTACCGCTGAACTTACAGTCCGGTCACTAGAAATGAATCTATATCACATCTTTTAGGTAGTAAGTCATGTATGATTATACTTTTGAACTTTCTTTCTAGAAGAGCTCCCTTCTTATGATCCAATACCCGCACTTTCAGTGCACAAAAAGGGTAACAGATCCACAAATTCTCCGAAACAACCACGTCGATGTTACCTCTGAGTTGTTTTCACTTCCATCAAAAACAAACCGCCCCTCACGTAGAACTTCTATGTCCTCATTACCTCTGAGTTGTTCTATATACCCTTCATGGAGCCCACTCCTGCCATGTCCTCATTACCTCTGAGTGGAAAGGCTCCATCGAAGAAACCCTCATATTTACCATGTCCTCATTACCTCTGAGTAAGTACGTTGGTTCTCTCTCGTCTTATTATCCGTATCCAGAACCAGGGTACGCCAAGGATAATAGATCCACCATAAGTCTCCTATTAGGGCAACTACTACAAGCAAAGAATAGAGCGAATGTATTCTGTTTATTCAAAATCAGTTACATTCACATGACTATATCTCATGAGCAAGCCAGAAAAGTTCTCTATCATTTCATTCAGACAAGAAGAAAAAAGATTATATTGATGTCCAAAAGAAGCAAAACACAGACTACAGCTAAAAATAGACAAGAAATATCAAGACAAAGATGGACATTTATGGAAGCCCACGAATCCTAGTTGCGGGGGAACATATACCACTCCCTCAACCATTTTTCATATGAAGAATCTATTTGAATAAGATCCTCGTCCGGAACAAGAGGGTCAGAGTTCCCAATACTACCACCTTTAGACTGGGGCTCCTCCTTTACAGCAACTTCAATGTTGGGAGTGTTTTCCTCCCCTATAGGCGCCAGCTCTTCTTTTTGTTCCTCCGATTTTGGAATCACCTCCTCCTTAACGAGTGATGACTCTTGTTTGATAAAAGGAGACAGCAGCTCTTCTCTCACAATGATCTCAGCCTTCGGCAGGGATGCTGTAAGAATCAAAGATAAAAGAAACAAAGTTAAAAGATGGCCAGGGCATTATATAGCCCTGTTCAGATGGGCTCATGCGGCTTGGCTCAGCGTAGCTTCATGTGGCACTGTTTCGACGGAGTTTATACGGGTTTGATTAGCGGAGCCTTATGCGGCCCAGTCTAGAGGAGCTCATGCGGCACAGTTCAAAGAGAGGCTTATGCGATCCTGTTTGAGGGGGCTTCATGCGGTTGGGCTTAGAGGGACTTATGCGGTTCTGTTCAAACAGGCCTTTATGCGGTTCAGATTGCAAAGTGCTCATGCGGTCGTAAGATGGCTATCGTACGGCTCGGACATAGGGCATACCCCCATGCGGCTCGGATATGGGATGCACATACGGCATAGCCGTGATGGTGGAAGTTCTGTGTTGTGCAATTTTTGCCAAAACCCTTACCAGCAATGGCGGAGTGAATGTCGAGATGAACTTCAGGCACCGCAGTCGACATAGAAGCCACTCCCTTACCCTTTGCCGCAGCCTTGGAAGTCTTGGGGGCCATTGTTGATCGAGGAAGAAGAAGAAGAGGACGACGGTTAGGGCAAGAAGAGCTTAGATTGAGAGAGAGAGAGTAAAGAGTTTCTTTCTCCAAATTACTCTTATTTATAGAAGGACAAAGGGGGGGACACGGGGACCGATGAACGCTTCGGGTCGTGTGCTGCAGGCAAAATCGACTCCTAGGATTTCGTCCCCTCTCATAAAGAAGATTTATCAAAGCACAAAATCCAAATATTTAGTGAAGCGACTCTTGGGATTCCCCCCAAAAGACGACTCTAAATCAAAACGAATCAAGGGAAATTAATGACACCTACGTGGCAGAAAAGACAGCATGCGGCCAGGCAGTCCATGCGACCAGGAAAGCTATACGGCTAGGAGGTCTATGCGGCCAGGCAGTCCATACGGCCAAGAAGACCATGCGGCTAAGATGTCCATGCAGCCAGAATATCTTATGCGACCAGGAGAGCTTATATGGACATAGCCATGCTTCTCATTCAAAGTATTTCAATTTTTCAAATTGAAAACTTTGAAGGGGGTCTTGTAGAAGCATGGAAAAGAACAGAAAAATCCATGCGACTCAAAGCAGATGGAGTCTCATGCGGTTCAAAGAAGCTCTCAGAGTCTCATGCGGCTCAGGAGTTTTATGCGGCTCAAAAGACGACAACCTAGCCATGCGGCTCGAATAAAAGTCACGTGGCCTTATACGGCTCGCCTCTGCAGCTGGCCATTAAGCATCGGCCTCATTTAATGATCTGACACAACAAAGCAGCTCTGACATAAAAGTGAACCGACAGCTCTGACATAAAGCTGCAATGATGACTCTAACATAATGATATGCTCTTAGAAAAATGAAGAAAATTTCTATAGCTGGCACGATCCATCAAATCCCAAAGTCTGCCATACGGCTTTGACACGTGGCCAGCCACATGCGGCTCAGGTGGAAGCTACCCCCATGCGGTTGCTACTCTCATGCGGCTCGGATCATGGGGACCATCTCCATGCGACTCTAATCCTGAGAAGCCACCCCCATGCGGCTGCTACTCTCATGAGGCTCGGATCATGGGGACCATCTTCATGCGGCTATATTCCTGAGAAGCCACCCCATGCGGCCGCTACTCTCATACGGCTCGGATTATGGGGACCATCTCCATGCGGCTCAAATGCTGAGAGGCCACGTTCATACGGCCTTGACACGTGTCCAGCCTTATGCGGTTCAGTTGGAAGCCACCTTCATGCGGTTCAAATGCTGAGAGGCCACGTCCATGCGGCCTTGACACGTGTCCAGCCTTATACGGTTCAGTTGGAAACCACCTACATGCGGTTCAAACCCTGAGAAGCTACCCTCATACGGCTCTGTCAAGATACCCTTGTTTACAAAAACAAAAGTTAAAGAACTTTATTGATATAAACTTTATAAAAGATTACAATTTGAATTCTGGGAATGGTACAACTTTAGGAATCCAATCTAGATGACGATTGCTTTATCCCTTGGACGATGTAAACTTTGAAGACGAAGCCTCTGAAGTTGAAAACAACTCTGGAATTTGAAGGCAAAAGCCTCGGAAGTTGAAGGCAAAAGCCTCGAAAGAATGCAACAGTACTTGGGCAAGAACTCCTGAACTCTCTGAACTTTGAAGTCTGATAATCTAATCTCTGATCTCTGATTATTGATCCCCTTTGAATGGAGAATTGAAACTCTATTTATAGAGTTCCGAGAAATAACTAACTTTTAGTTATTCTGGACTGCGCATGATGGATTACGCAGCAATTGGATTACGCAACAATGGACTGCGCAGGCAGTTGCTGAATTATGGGCCAACTGTCTTGGACACATGGCATCATTTGATTGAAATATGCATGATCGTGCATAGATGGTTACCACAAAATGAGCAATTGATGGCATGAATGCCACGTGTATTTTGTCATTTATGTTGATAGAACGCGCACACTGAATTGCGCAGGCATTGGATTGCGCCAACTTGAATTGCGCAGGAAATGGATTGCGCCAACATAGATTGCGCCAACATGGATTGCGCTGCCAGCTGTCCTCGAGCGCTGTGCTACACGATTAAACGAACGGTCGCCTCATTCTCCGCACTGTCAGTTGTCAAAAGATTTGATTTGTGTCAGATAATGATGGTGATTTGCCACGTCAGCCTGCGCATTTGGATATGTGCACAATCTATCGTGCGCAATCTGAAGGATGCGCAATCTGATGTCTGCGTAATTCATCTGAAAGTTGTATTTCTTGATTTTCTGACTTTGTTGATGTGTGCAACTTGATTTTTCAGGACCTACAAGACCCCCTTCAAAGTTTTCGAAAGTTGAATTTATTCAAAATTTTCGAAATACTTTGAATTTTGAATTTGAAACCAATTTGCGCAAGTAGTGAGCTGTCTGCGCAATATGAGGTTTTAGCCTATTTTTAGGCGCAATCTAAGGCGGCCGTTTCGATTTGAAAAACTATAAATAGTTCTTCAATTCCTTCGAAGTGTTCTTTACTTGCTTTCGTCGTACACTTGAGATAAAACTTCTGAACTCTTTCTTTCTTTTTTCTCCGACGATCTCAATGGCTCCCCGACGATCCTCTGCCGCCGCTAAGGGCAAGGCCCCCACTGAATCATCGACTAGGACTGCGCGACAAGCTTCTCGCCATGAAACGGCTCATCCAGCAATGATAGGTAGTTAACCTAATCAAAAACTCTTTTTAGAGTTTTGATTTCACTGTTCTTTTCGGAATCCATCTCTTTTTAGAGATAGGATCATACTGCGCCACCCTTTTTAGGGTTTTGGTTGCACAAATCAGTTAATTTTTTCATTTTTATGAAGGACGACTCGCTGCACAATCGGTTGAACTGCGCTGACAAAAGTCAGCGCATTTTGCTGATTTGCACGAGATTTGTCAGCGCAAACTGATGTCTGTTTGTTTGTGCAATCTGATTATTTGCACAATCTGATATTACGCAATCTGATATTGCGCAATCTGATTTTGCGCAATCTAATTTTTTGTGCAAACTGAATCTTTGACTTTGACTTATACTGAAAATTTTTGTTTTCTCTGTCTGATGCAGTTAATACTAGAGAAGACCCAGAATACGAGAACTTCGTAGGGACCCTTTCTGAATCAGAATATAAGGAGGACTTGTCACATGTGCACTATCCTTAATACGATCTGCCGACCTTCCGTCAGACCATTTTGATATCCCAGGATAATGAGACACTACAATGTTTGATGAACGGACAACCTCTAGAAACTGCAGATGCTGTCATACACAAGAAACCATTATTCTTATTCGGTGAAGCTTTTGAGAAAAGTTCTCAACCGAGACCAAGAATGGAAGAGAGGATTATCCATCAGACGGATAGATCTTTCTCGATACCAAATGTTCCACGATGCCTCCCCTTATCCCGGTATGCTCATGCGAGCTATCCGAGGAAGATAGAATGGAACCTTACACCGTTCCAAGATGCCCGTCCAGGAAGAATTTTTGTGAAGAAGGGGTCGAGCAAGAAGGATATGTTTTATAGCTCTTCAGAGCGGTACAGTGTTTTGTTGAGAGGTCTGAAACCCGGTTGCATTCCGCCAGAGAATTCTTCCTTGTTAATGCCCGTCAGAACTCCAATTTTCGCAAATGAATTTACGAAGGTCGAAGGAAGATATCCTGAGCAGGACATCAGACTAACTGGATTGGTGAATCCAGATTTTAAAAGATGGAGCTGCATAGCAAATTGGATTCTAACCAAGTTTGAAAGCGAACTGCAGTAAATCAACTTGTACCAAGCAGTGCATGCCACTGTCTATGGTTTTGCTCCGAACCCTCACCTGTTCTTGGCTCTAGCAGAGAGGTATAATTACAGAACAGGGACCTTCATGACTTCCGGCGGAGAAATCGGGTTTGCATTTCATGAGATGAAGTATATCTCTTTCTTGCCAATGGGAGATGCCCCATATGAAGAATTTGTCCCAACCAATGATGAGTTGGACAAACTCCGGAGAGAGAATGCAAAAATGGTAGCAGTCTTCGAAGAACTGCTATGCCATTATAAAATTTGTTCCCTGTTCTATAAAAGTGCCACATCAAACACTTGCTATTCCTCGAAATGGCTACCTTATCTGTTCCTCAACCACATTCAAGAACCAAAGACCAAGGAACATGACAGATGCTATCCTGATTTCTTTAAGCCATTGAGCAACACAGAAGTGATGAAGTTGATGGAAGAAAGTGGCGATTTTGATAAAGAAATGAAGGATGATTATCAATGCCCTTCTTTGAAGAAAGAAGATAATCTCGAAAGTTATCTGAGAGTAGGATATAGACCGATGTCAAAAGAAGCCCAATTAGCAGGGTTTTTGACACATTGGCTTCGTCGGTTTGTAGTCCCGGGATCCAGTGCTGTAGACCGCTTCCATCGCAGTGTCCTCTTTGCCACCGTTAGATTAGTCTTCGGCTATAAGATGGATCTGTTGTCAGCGATGACTTGTAAGCTGAATGCCGGTCTTCGTCTGTACGTAGACCTGATGCTGAAATCCAAGGGTGAAAAAGAATTTCCTCGGTTGGAATTACCGTATACATATCTATTTGGATGGTTGCTACTTCACCATCCCACTTTGATGGATCTCGGCATGGGACCGGTCGACGGCAGCTTTTTACAAAGATACTCTCAGGGTAAGTGGAAATACACTGCTCTGAGAGATTGTAGATATGCTCTTAACTTGAACAAAGGATGGAACTTTTATTGCACCCATCCTCCTGCTGGTTACGAATAAATACGGACAAATATGATTGACTCGCAGATGTATCCTCTGAGCCGTACAGCTTTTGAATGGTTGAAAATAATTCGACCATCCTATTTGGTGTACCGGTTTGAAGATGAATGTTATTTAGTGCCATATCTCCCC
The DNA here is from genome assembly GCA_029216955.1 of Iris pallida. Classification (NCBI taxonomy): domain Eukaryota; kingdom Viridiplantae; phylum Streptophyta; class Magnoliopsida; order Asparagales; family Iridaceae; genus Iris; species Iris pallida. The sequence goes on along the minus strand of JANAVB010033216.1, from coordinate 1,212,448 downwards.
CAGTCGATTTGCTCGGCAGTTCGGGTATGACCAATTCCATGTGGGGAATGCTATCACATGTCTTCAGGGAAAGGGTTATTTGATAGATGGGGCCCGAGCATGGGCTTATTATAATGCTCGAGATACGAAATCGACGTTCTCGATGCCTACGAACAGCAATCATGGCCCTCAGATGTTATTTACATACTCTGTATTTTACACATCTTTAAACACCTTTGCTGAAAATTTCAACCTGGCAGATAGCTTTGCATCTTCAACAAGATTGAAGAGGGAAGGGGTCCTCATGTCGCTCATAGGAAACGATGAAGTACATGAGCCAGTAGATGCGCCTTTGGAAGCTTCAAGGGATGTTGTGTTTCCTCAAGAAGTTAATGTGCCACTACGTGTCTCTCTGAAGGTGGGCAAATCTCCAGGGGAGAAGAAGAGAGGAACCTCCCGCTCCTGCAGCAAAGAAGAAATTGATCTTAGATCATTCTTCTGAAAAGATTACAACTCGATCCCAATCTCGACAGCTGGCCGAGACAATCCAGCAAGAAGAGGCCACCACACCGACCTCTGTCCAAAGACAAGTCGAGACTATAAATATAGAGAGCCCTGAGAGGCCTCTAAAAAGAAAGAAGCTAGCCCAAAGAAGAAATTGAGCCCTGTCTTCAATGGTAATGGATGCTGCAGCTGGATTAACTTTGCCATCTCCCACTCCTATTTCAGAGCCTAGGAATAAAACTCCTAGTCCAGAACATGGAGAAGAGATCGAGCAGAGGAAAGATCTTGATCCGAGAACTGAGGCCGAAGAGCGCAGAGGAAGTATTATGGAGGAAGTGGAGGAAGAGCAAAATGTTGTACACTCTCTTTTACCTGCTGCGGAGATGATTCAACTTCCGCCTACTCCTAGAACCCTTCGCGAAGAGGAAGATCGTGAAGTGATTGCGGCTTTAGAAGATTGCAGCTACAGCCCTCTGGAGGACTATGGTGACCAAGCTGTAACTACCAGCGGGAATGCACCAGAAGAAGATGAAGATAAACAGAGTTCTTCGTCTGAGAATATTGATGAATATATGCAAGATCTCGAAAGAGATGATGAAGAGCATATATCTCCTAATGCTGTTGATGATACCTTGAATCCTGAAGGAGATGTTGAGGTTCCAAAAAACGCTGCTGATACCTTAAATCCTGAAAAGGATGTTGAGGTAGAAATATCTCCAGAAGAAGCAGCAAATGAAGAAGCTCCGGAAGAAACTCCCGCCACTGATCCTCAAGGTATAAAATGAAATTAGCAATCTCCTCTTAAATAGTTTGATAGCTAACATGCTCATTTGTATTTCCTGCAGATAGCACCTCCGACATGCACAGACATAGTGCCTATAACGACGGTGATCGTTAGTAGCAGTCATCATTTATCTTGTGGTTCTGAAGCGGGCAGTAGTCAAGCTGTTATGGCTGAAGCTACTTCTGCTCGGCCAAAGTCTACTCCAGCAGATGATAGGCTCATTGCTGGATTCAACCATGGTAAGATAATTTACATCTTTAATCTTTTTGGACAATAGCAAATAATAGGCAAAATGACAATTTTTACTTTTTGCAGAAGAACAACCGGGAGGGGCAACTAGCTCCACTTTGGCTCCTTTGTTCAAAGAGCCTGCTATCCAGACGCGAGAGATTGAACGTCCCACGGCCTCATCATCAACAGGAGTGGCTACAACTCCTGGTGCTATAGCCACTAATAATCTTGTGATCCAATCATTTACTAGATGCTTTTTTGAATCTTTGGGACCTCTAATAAAAAGAATGATAGAAAAAAAGGGTACTGATTTTTTCATGGTTAGAGGTCCAACCTCTCTCATAGTAAGGGCTATCCGGGAACAAGGTGACGAAGCTCAAGCCACTCTCCTGGAATATATTTTGAATGAATTAGAGATTTCTATCAAAAGCTATAAAGAGCTCAACCAAGGAGACGTAAAATCTCTAGTACAGGCAGAATTCGAGCAACTGGCTCAAGCAGCTGACATTAAAAGGATCAATCTCCAGAATTTTTTGGAAACCTTCTCTGTAAAATCTGCTGAATATAACTCCAAGCTGGAATCTGCAACCTTGATGGCCGAAAGAAAAGAGAAGAGAGCTGCTGAGCTGAGGGCAGAGATTGCTCGTCTCCAGAAAGAGTTAGAAGATGAAGTTGCTAATCATCAACTTGCAACCCAACAATTCAATGCTCTGATTCAGGAGAGGGATGAGTATGTGGAAGCTCATAATGCTGAGATTACTCGCCGAATGGTGGCCATGCCTGCTTTCAATGAAGAAACTGGGATGGAAGAGGCCAGAAGGAGGGTGATGTCCACTCGTGAAGAACGGCTGCAGACTCTAAAGCAGCAGATCGACAATCTGATAATACCTCCATCTTAGTGGAACATTTTGTATCTTTATGTCTTTTGAAGTATATGTGTTTTTTGTAATGTCTTATATTTTGATAAATAAAAGACATTTTTGCTGTGGCTCCATTATTTGTTGCATATCTTGTTCAGATATAAATAATAGAGATAGAAAATATATTCAGAGGTGCAAGACATGATATATTTCTTGATGATTTTGTAGAAAATAATTATATTCATTACATCTGCTCAGAGGTAATATGGACGTGACAGAATATACTGAACATTATTATTTCAATTGACAACTTAATCAAAATGATAAGTTGCTGATGTGGACGTGAAATGAACGGGAAAACCGTCAAATGATAGAATGAACGGATAAACCGTCAAAAATGGAAACTAACAAACGGATGAATATGAATGAACGGATGGACCGTCAGATGAATATGAACGGATGAACCGTCGGATGATAATAAATGAACGAATGAACCGTCAAGTAAATGTGAACGAACGGATGAACCGTCGGATGAATGTAAATGAACGGATGGACCGTCAGATGAATATGAACGGATGAACCATCAGGTAAATGTAAACGAACGGATGAACCGTCGGATGAATGTGAATGAACGGACGAACCGTCAGATAAATATGAACGGATGAACCGTCAGGTAAATGTGAACGAACGGATGAACCGTCGGATGAATGTGAATGAACGGACGAACCGTCAGATGAATGCGTCGCTTCATTATTTGGGGAATTTCTGCCTATAAATAAAACAGAAAATTAGCAGAAAGGAGCACTTCCACTTTTCTAAAAAATATCATCTGGAGATGCACCCAAGAAGGCTGAGCTTGCCTCGAAGGTTGAGAAGATCACTGAAGAAAAGGAGGCAGAAGTAGGCGAAGGTTCGTCTACACCCAAGCCACCGCGAGATATTCTGGACTTTCTGCTTGAACCAGGAAGGACCGAAGAAGAGGAAGCCATGAGGATGGCCGCTTGCAAATTCCTCGTGGGTTCCAGCAAGGAGGTTCTTGGCTCTTTTGCTGACCGTGTTTTTGAAAAGGACGGCAGTGGTCCACGTCCAAATGTAGAGAAAGATGATAGTGACCTTCCTTAATATCATGTACTATCATTCATGAAGAAATACAGTTTTATTTATGAACATGAACTTGTCTGATGATTTACAAACATTTACATTTACATATAGTACTTTTTAAAGAACTTGCCATTAATAGGCATCATTGTAATTCGTCCATCCAGTTCTGAGAGTTGATAAGCTCCATTTGAGAAGACTTTGCTTATAACGTAAGGACCTTCCCACTTTGCATCGAATTTGTCTTTGCTCATATGAGTCATAGTCATAGGACGTCTGACTGTTAAAACAAGTTCTCCTTGTTGAAAGGCTCTGACCTTAACTTTACGGTTGAAAGTTTTAGAAATGCGAGCTTGGTATAACTCAATATGTTGTTGAGCCATTAACCGCTTCTCATCAAGTGCTTCCAATTCTTGAAGTCAAAGAAGATCATTGTTCTCTGTAGTGAGCTCATTAGCAATGGCAATCCTTAAAGAAGGAATTTGAAGTTCCAGAGGAAGAACAGCTTCACAGCCATATACCAAAGAGAAAGGTGTAAAACCTGTAGGGTTGCGGACTGTAGTTCGGTAGGCCCATAGACATTCGCCAAGCTTTTCACTCCAATTTCGTTTGTTAGTGGATACAAACTTTTTGAGGAGCTTGATAATAGTCTTGTTGAAGGCTTCAGCTAAACCATTAGCGGCAGGATTATAGGCAGTCGAGGCGACGTTGTCAATCCGGTAATTATCGCAGAATCTGGTGAATTTCTGGCTGATGAATTGCGGTCCGTTGTCATGAATAATTCGTCAAGGGACACCAAATCGATAAATGACATGGTGTTTGACGAAGTTAATGACACTACTGGTCTTGACTTCAGCCAAGGGTATAGCTTCGGTCCATTTGGAGAAGTAGTCTGTTATTGCTAGAATGAACCGATGTCCTCTAGAAGAAGGAGGATTAATAGGACCTATGATATCCATGCCCCAAGCTTCAAAAGGCCAGGAAGCGGCTGTCGGATGTAGAAATTCGAAAGGTTGATGAATGAAATCTGCATAGATTTGACAGGCTCGGCATTTCCTTGCATATTCAATAGCATCTGATACCATAGAGGGCCAGTAGTAACCCATTCGTCGGATGCGATCCTGTAGTTTAGGAGCAGGCTGATGTGCTCCGTAGACACCGTCATGAGCTTCACGTAACACCTGTTTTGCTTCCTCACCAGCTAGACAGCGTAGAAGAAGACCGTCATAAGTCCGCCGATAGAGAGTCTTGGTGGTTTGATTGTAGTAGAACCGTAAAGATCGTCGTCGAATACTTGTAGCCTCCTTAGGATCTTCGGGGAGTATGTCGTGAACCACGAAGTCGATGAAAGAAGTTCTCCAATCTTCATTGATAACATTTATTTTAGCAAAATTACTGAACTCGATGTTACGATTGTTTTCGACACAAAACAATTCTCGATTAGAGATAACCACCACTTGTTGTCTTCTAATGGGAACGACTAAGACTGCTGCAAGATTGGCTAAGGCATCTGCTTCAGTATTGCAAGCTCGACGTACATATTCAATAAAGAAAGCTTTAAATGATGTAGCCATGTTGATTGCTGCCTCAAAGTAAGGTACCAGAACTTAATGACGGACTTCATAAGTTCCTCTAACCTGATTGACAACCAGTTTAGAGTCGCTGTAAACTTCGAGATATTCAATATTCAATTGCTTGGCTAATTGAAGACCGATAAGTAGAGCATTGTACTCTGCTACATTATTGGAACAGGATTCATCTAGAGAGTAAGCTCTTTGTATAGTTGATCCGTCTGGAGAAACGATAACAACTCCAACTCCTGCTACAATAGCATCGTTGGGTCCAATTCTGGATGCTCCGTCAAAGAATAGACGCCAAGTTGGAAATTCTTCAGAGATCATGTTGACTTCCAACGTCTCGTCTGGAATTTCGTCGTAAAGCTTGGATGTTTCTGGTACAGGATGAGCCGCCAAGAAATCTGCCAGTACTTTACATTTGATAGACTTTTGAGGAACATACACCATATCATATTGAGCTAGAAGAATGGCCCATGTAGCAAACCGAGAGTTAAGTATGCTAGGCTTCTTCATCAGTACCCAAAGAGGATTGACTCGGGATATGACATGAATGGTTTGACCAATGATTTAATGTTTTGTCTTTTGAACGACGAACATAAGGGCTAGACATTCTTTTTCAACCGGACTATAACGGTGTTCAACACCAATCATAGTACGACTGAGATAGTAGATGGCTTGTTCATGACCTTCTTTATTCTTTTGGGCGAGTAAAGCAACCAATGAATGATCCATAGCACGGACGTACATTAAGAATGGAATGCCCGAAATTGGTGGCACTAATACTGGTGGGTTCATGAGATATCGTTTGATGTCGTCGAATGCTTGTTGACATTCTTCAGTCCAAATAAAAGATACACCCTTCTTCATTAATTGAGTGAATGGTCTGCAGCGTCCAGATAAGTTCGAAATAAATCTCCTGATGTACGCAAGTCGACCTTGGAATCCTCGTAGGTCTTTTAGATTGCGTGGAGGACGCATCTCTTGAATGGCTTTGATCTTCTCGGGATCTATGTGTATACCCTTAGAGGTAATAATGAAGCCGAGAAACTTACCACTAGAGACACCCAAGAATGACTTGGTGGGATTCATCTTGAGCTGATGTTGACGCATAAGATTGAAGATTGTTCTCAAATCTTGGATATGATCTTCTTTCAGACGACTTTTAACAGCGATATCATCAACATAATATTCGACTGTTTTGCGAAGATGTTCTCTGAAAATGGTACTCATGGCCCGTTGGTAAGTTGCACCAGCATTCTTGAGACCAAATGGCATCACTGTGTAGCAATAGATTCCCCAAGGAGTGCGGAAAGATGTGTGTTTTTCATCTTCGGAATTCATCTTGATCTGATTGTATCCAGAGAATCCATCCATAAAAGATATTCGCTGGAACCCACAGGTATTGTCAATCATGACGTCCGTAATAGGGAAAGAAAATTTATCTTTCAGACATGCTTCATTAAGATCCTGAAAATCAATACAGACTCGAACCTTGCCGGTTTTCTTCACGACTGGAACAACGTTGGCTACCCAATCAGGATGTTGTTCTTTTCGAATAAAGCCACAAGCGATAAGCTTCTTGACTTCATCATCGATCGCGTCCATCATTTCTGGCTTGAAATGCCGTTGTTGTTGTTTGACCGATTTTGCATTCGGCAGGATGTTCAGTTTGTGAGTAGCAATTTTGGGATCTAAACCTGGCATGTCTTCATAACTCCAAGTAAAGACGTCAATGTATTCTTTAATAAGAAGAATCAACTCTTGTTTATCTTTTTCTGGAAGATTCTTGCTGATAAAGATTGGACAGGGTGACTCGCTTTCTCCTACATTAACTTGAACTAGTTGATCTTCAGTAGGAGGTTCTCTTTGTTCAAATCGGAGTACCCACTGATTATCCATCTGTTGAGCCCAAGGATCTGTTTTAGGATTTTCTTCAACGTCCTCATCGTAGCCTTCCGGAAGTTCAGCGGAGACCATATTAGAAGATACAACTACACAATGGACTTCACCAATACTAATATCAGAATCCCATGACCTGGAATCAGAAGAGTTAGAACGTTCTTCACTATCAGAGTCGGAGACTGCTGGGGATAACATCGGAGGAGAAGCATATCCGAGACCTCTTTTGGTCCTGCTATAATACATTTCTGACTTTCCTTGTGGAACAGCGGTACGGAGAGGAGTCTTTCTTCCCTTACCGTAGTTGAGGTCGCTTTTGAAGTCATAGCCAATCTTTCGAACGATGTCTTTTGATTGTTGACTGTAACGACGGAATTGAAGATGTCCCGTGTCGTTAACTTTGCTATCATCCGTATATCTGAATTTTTGTTTCGGTCTTTTACTAAAAAGTATTGGACGTTCACCTTTCTTGCGAGCAGGAACAATACGATATAAGTCTTTTGGGTGTTCACATGAAACTTCTGTTTGAAGAGATTGCACCACTCCCATTGTAAATGATTTGAAGCTATCTAACATATCCAAATAGCATTTAGTATGATAAATAACATCAGTATACTGGAAAGTAGATGCTTTTTCATTGATATGTACATCTGTATTTACAGTAGGACCTATAGCCTTAGCAGGCTTGGTCAGATTGATTACAAGAGAGGAAGAAGAAGAACGTGGAGGAGGCTTGTTACGACGGAGGTCAATAACAAGTGGCTCAGAAGAGGTGAGCTCCCTTTTTTCCTTGTTATCAGTTAAATCAACAACAAGTGGCAAAGAAAAAGTGAGCTGCTTTTTGTCCTTGTTACGACGTAAGTCGATAACAAGTGGCTCAGAAGAGGTGAGCTCCCTTTTATCCTGATCGTCATCAGTAAATTGCTTTTGGACTGGCAAGTGAATAGCCAGTGGTTTAGAAGATTGAGGATGAGAAACGCGTCCTTTGACAGGTATAATGACAGTGTCATTGGGCACTGCTTCTTGATCTTCTTCAGTATCCATTGCCAATACCACTTTCATAAATTCCTCCTTGTACATACGAGCGTCGTTGTAATATGCTTCGACACCCTTAAAAGGATAAAGGTCTGCAACTTCTTTGTGAACTTGTCCTTTGTCATCAACATATTTAAAGCATTGATGAAGAGTTGATGGAACAATGTTATGTTCATGAAGGAAAGGTCTTCCCAGAAGAGCGTTGTAAGAACAACCATGATTGTTGATGATATAAAAGGTCACCTTTGTGCGAAGATTGCCTATTTGGAGTTTTAGGCGAATCTTACCCAAAGGTTCACTTCTTCCTTGGTTGAATCCCAAGATAGTGGTGATTGTGCTTGAAAGACTATGTACCGGTATCTTTAATACGTCTAGCATTATCTTTGGCATGATACTGAGTGCAGACCCTGGATCTATCAGGATACGATCGACTTTCATCGAATCGACATACCCTGTATAATAAAGAGGACGATCATGTCTATAATCTTCCAGCAGCATATCATCCTGAGTGAAAGTAATGTTTGGAATCAACTCCAGGACACTATGACAATGACGACAAGAGATCGGTTCGGCTTTTGGCTTTTTTAGAAGGGTTAGGCAAGTTTCAGCCTGTATCAAGGCTTCACTTAAAGTTTCTCGAGTCTCTTTAGAAAGGCGCAAAAGCTCGAAGATTGATAGCCTAGCCGGTGTATTGGCTAGTTGAGCCAATATATCAAAGTTGTACGGCTTTTCAAGTCCTGTAGGAGATGATTTCTTCAAAGGTTTGTCAAAACGGACTTGTTGCTTGCCTTTGTCAGCAACCACCGGCTTATGAAGAGTAGGCACTACAACTGGCGAAGATGTGGAAGGAATCTCTTCAGAGGAAGCAGGTTGTGCTGGAGCAGGTTCAGAAGAAGAGGCATGATCCTCTTAAGCTTCAGAATGATCTTTCAAATAGGCTTTCCCTGATCTGGTGCCTAGCAGAATTTCTTCGTCAACTATGGGTTCAAAAGACACCATGTTGCAGGTCTTTATCTTGCTTTTAGAACGACCTTTCTTCTTGGAAGAAGAGGGCACTTCGAATTCCGGAGCAAGATCGGGATAGATCCACATAATTTCGTCGTTGTCACGAGACAAGGGAACAAGACCTTCATTTGGTAGAAGCGGGAGATTCTCAATCTCAAGAGTAGCTTTGGGAATAGGAATGACACCATGCTGTACCATCTGCGGAGGAAAGTTACCGAATTGGACCGAAACCATGTTTGCAGTCACGGTCTTCTCAACTTGCTGCAGAGTGACGACACCAGCATTGACAACCTCTTGAATTTTGCCTTTGAGCACGTAGCATGCTCGAGTAGGATGTCCAATGAACCTGTGATAGACACAATATTTAGGATGATCTGTCTTACCGACTTTATCAGGTTTCTTTGGGTCTGGGAGTTGAATCTTGTTGCTTTTAAGTAAACATTCAAAGATGCTTGCAGTGTCATTCTCGTCGAAGGAAGATTCTACTTTCGGACGAGGTTCCCTCGGTGGAGGTGCAGAAGGAGTTGGAGTGGATGTAGGTGGAGCCACATTGACAGCCAATATTCTTATTCAAATTGATGTTCAAAGTCTCTTTTGCTTTGCGGTTGTTCTGGCGGTTGCCACCACCTGATGTCTGGTGTTCATCTCGATCGGGGTTAGACATCTGTACCCCCAATTGCTTGAACTTTTCAGCACTCACTTCCGCAGCTTTAGCATTGACAATGAATGAAGGCCAATCTTGGAACTGGGTAGATCCTGTCCACATACTGATGATAGGCAAAAGATTTGCCTTACAAGTATCAATAGTGACAGCAGCTGGAGTTTCGGGAGGCATCTTCAAGGCTTCACGGCGGAACCGTTCGATGAAACTCTCAGCAGTTTCATTGTGTTTCTGTTTGATTTTGTTGAGAGCCGACATAGTCACGTCGTTGAATCCTTCATAGAATCATTCTAGAAAGATTTGTTTGAGACCTGAGAAGGAAGTGATACAACCATCGGGCAAACTTCTGTACCAATCATATGCTACGCCGGCTAAACAACCGACGAACACTCTGGTAAGAAGAGCGTCATTTGGCTGGAGTTGAACGGTCATTACCTCAAAATAATTGATGAACTGACTAGGAGAAGTACTGCCATCAAACAAAGAGATTATTAGAATCTTGTACTTCAGTGGGAACGGGACTTCCTTCCATTCAACTGGATAGGGCTGCTTGATCCCCAATCTTTGCAAGTTGTCTTTCTCTTTGAAAGCTTCGAACTGGGTTCACAAGAGTTTGACAGCTTCATTGGCGTCTTCAGATGACGAAGAAGGAGCAGGTTGAGTTAGAGCGGTAGGAGGTGGAACAGCATTGTAAGCACTACCCCCAGCTCCCGACTGACTAGGTATAGTTTGAACTTGTACTTGTACAGGAGGCATTTGAGGGGACACTACCCCCAGCCCAGTATTGGCAGGTACCGAAGATGCTATAATCTCCGAACTCGCAGTAGGTGCAGTCGGTGGTGTAGCATGTTGTGCCACAATTATAGAATGCATACTAGCAACCATTTCAGCCATGGTTTTTAGCTTGTCTTCAAGTGCAGCGATTTGCTGTTCCTGATTTGTAGAAGTTGAAGCATCTGGATCTTCATTGACAACATAAGCTGTCACTTTTCTTGGTACAGTGGAAGACACTGTCTGTTCAGAGCTTTCGCTGTATGTATCATAATCGGAGAAAGAATCATCTCCTGACTGAGAAGCAGGAAGATAACTTGAAGGATTTTGAGGAAGATTCCTTTGACCGATTATATCTCGGCTTCTAGAACGGGTATGTCGAAACACTCCTTCAGAAGATTCTTGGAGTAATTCTAAATACCGTTGACTTGGTTTACGAGGTTTGCCATGCTTAGAGCACCTTCTACCCCCAGTATCTCGGGAAGTCATGTTGACAGAAGCATACAAAACTTTGTCTTCCTCGGACATAGGTTCAGATTTAGTAAAAGTAAAACGATCGAAGACAGATCATTTTGTTGTTTGACAACAACATTGGATGATGACTTTATGGTTGCAATGATGATCAGAGGTTTGAACTGAAGGTATTGAAACGTTGTCTCGCTTTTGTCTGAGATGTTCTCGGAGATCAGGAACAACAGTAGGACGAAGAAAACTCTGAGAGATCTGTTCTTTGATAATATTCGAAACATGATTCCGATTCTTCAAATGTTTAGTCCTTTGAGTATACAGGGAAGTGCTTACTTCATTGGCATAAGTGTCGGGATTTCTAACCCTGGAGATTTGTTTTTGATGATGTTTGGTCTTCAACATTGGCTGTTTGCATTTTACCGAAGTGGGTCTGTTAAGATAAGTTCTAAGATCAGCAAATTCACCCCCAGGGTTTCTGTTTGAGACACCAGCAGTTTTCCCTGTCTGGAACGGGAAATCTTGAGAGTCGGGAGGTCCTGGAATTCTGCTACCGGGGTAGGCAAAATACCTCTTTGGTCAGTACAAGTTCTTTTGTTATAAAGGAAAGAAGAATCCTTGTTTGAAGGAGTTCTAGTACTGATTGGTGCCGAGGCACGTTCAGATTAATCTTCTTCAGTAAAGACTAAAGAAGATTGAGAAAAGACCAAAGAGCCTTTTTCTTTGTTTTGTGAAGAAGGGTTAGCTAAAGAGCATTTCCCTCTGTTATCTTCCAAGTCATGGGACAATGAAGTTTGAGAAAAGACCAACGGGCCTTTTCCTTTGTTTTGAAGAGGAGGAAGAATAGCCAAAGGACTACCCCCAGTAGGTTGCACAGGAGCAACATTATGTTTAAAAAGAGGAGCAGAGCCTTTTCCCTTGTTATAAGAAGAAGAGAGTTTAGCCAAAATGCTGTTACTCTTGGATTGTGCAGGATCAGTTTGCGCATGAATGGATGGCGCACTGGTTTTGGCCACAGAGACTGTGTTTTGCTCATCAGGAGTTCTTGCTATAGAGCACTTAGAATGGACTCTGGATGCTGGAGCATTAGTTTGCGCAGATATATTGGCAGCCAATTGCGCCAGGGGCATAGGAGTTTTGTACTTGGCCAAGGCAGCATATGAAGTCTTCTGTGTACTGGCAGAAACAGATTGTGCAGCAGTGGCAGAGACAGATTGTGCAACATGCTTGATGATAGGAGCGTTGGACTGCGCAGCAGTCTTAATAGTAGACTGCACAGAAATCTTGCTTGCATCATCAATAGACTGCACAGCAGTCTTTGGGACCCACACTGGGCGCACTTTGCTTGTGGCAGAAGTGGTTGCAGTACGAGAAGTGGTCTTGGAGTTGATCATAGCCTCGTAGGCTGTCTGGTTGATCTTCACAACCAGTGTCTTCTGCGTCTTTCCGATAGACGCTACGTCATATTGAGTTGTCACTTCCTCATCGGAGGAAAAAGTCATCCCCAGCAGAGTCGCCATTTTGTTTGCAAAAACAAAAGTTGAAGAGCTTTATTGATACAAACTTTGTAAAAGATTACAATTTGTATTCTGGGAATGGTACAACTTTAGGAATCCAATCTAGATGACGATTGCTTTATCCCTTGGACGATGTGAACTTTGAAGACGAAGCCTCTGAAGTTGAAAACAACTCTGGAATTTGAAGGCAAAAAGCCTCGAAAGTTGAAGGCAAAAGCCTCGGAAGAATGCAACAGCACTTGGACAAGAACTTCTGAACTCTCTGAACTTTGAAGTCTGATAATCTAATCTCTGATCTCTGATTATTGATCCCTTTTGAATGGAGACTTGAAACTCTATTTATAGAGTTCTGAGAAATAACTAACTTTTAGTTATTCTGGACTGCGCATGATGGATTGCACAACAATGGACTGCGCAGGCAGTTGCTGAATCATGGGCCAACTGTCTTGGACACATGGCAATATTTGATTGAAATGCGCATGATCGTGCATAGATGGTTACCACAAAATGAGCAATTGATGGCATGAATGCCACGTGTATTTTGTCATTTATGTTGATAGAACGCACACACTGAATTGCGCAGGCTTTGGATTCTGCCAACTTGAATTGCGCAGGAAATGGATTGCGCCAACATAGATTGCGCCAACATGGATTGCGCTGCCAGCTGTCCTCGAGCGCCGTGCTGCACGATTAAACGAACGGTCGCCTCGTTCTCCACGCTGTCAGTTGTCAGAAGATTTGATTTGTGTCAGGTAATGATGGTGATTTGCCACGTCAGCCTGCGCGTTTCGATATGTGCGCAATCTATCGTGCACAATCTGAAGGATGCACAATCTGATGTCTGCGCAATTCATTTGAAAGTTGTATTTCTTGATTTTCTGACTTTGTTGATGTGTGCAACTTGATTTTTCAGGACCTACAACCCTGTCCCTATGGCTCGCGGTTAGGACACATAGCAGAAGATCAGCTTCCCCCGTGTCCTTACGACTCACAGCATAATGATAGTTAGATAGGTGGCACCAAATCAATCAAGATTTATCAACAAATCCTAATAACCAGATTTAGTGTAATCGTCATAATTACTCGGTTCAAATCAGATTTATGGCAATCAAACAGATTGAACACGTGGTAGGAGATCCGAGTTTATCATAAAGATTTGTGGTAATCAGCATTAATTGCCCATACGGATTTGGCACAATCAACATTAACTGCCCAGATTTGTTGCAATCAAGATTAACGGCCCAGATCAATTGCCAACAAAATAGGATCAAGGAAAATGGTAATTAACCCTCAAACTGCCAACTTTTTAAGGGGAAATCATTGTAAACCCTAATGACCACATCCCACTCCTATAAATAGCAAGGTGCCATTCCCTTGCAAAAGAGACAGAAAAGGAGACCGTGACCGAAGAGGAGAGATTCCCTCCACCCGGTTGGACACACAGAGAGACAAAGGCACGCACAGAAGAGTCTTTCCACACATTTCGAGAGCATTTCTTCATCAGAGCCAAGGCTACGTCCGATCGTCCAAGGAGTAAGGCAGGGCTGCCGTCGCTTTTTCGAGCCTCTACCGTCACCCCCAGAATCAAAAATAAACAATCGTACTTAGATTGCTGTACCTAGGTTTTCATTCCTAGGCTTTCTTTGTACGAGCGAGTTTGTATTGTGAGTCTAAGTTCAGTCCTCCTATATAATTGTTCTGTACTTTTACAATCAATGGCAAACAATCTTGTCCCGAGGGATTACGTCGTCGAAAGAGTGGGCCTTTGTATCGGCGTAGACGTAATCTTCTAGCTCTTCGTTAGTGAGGGCTAGATTTGCCACCGGAGGAGAAGGAGGACGCCTTCCTTTCAGCTTGACCATCAAGAAAATGGTAGTCGGATGTTCCTACACTGTCATGGTCGGCCTTGGGGACCTTCGGGGTAACTTCATTCGTATAGGCTCCTGACCAACTTCAATCATCACTGGAGGTGAAGGTGGATCTTTGCCCCGAGGCTTAACATCAAGAGGCGCTGACACTTTGGGGGCCTCCCTTTTAGTCGAACCTTTAAGGGTTCTTCGGCCACTGCTACACTTTCTGAAGCTGTCTTTGCCTCGTCGTCAGCATTATTGCTATCGTCATCCCAGGGGACTGACTTGTATAGATCGACATCCGTATAGTAGGCTTCAAGTCCTCAAAACGGGTCGATATCAGCGAACTCCGTTTTGATAGTCCCATCGCTGGCCACATATTTCATACACTGATGTAGGATGGAAGGGACAATCATGTACTTATGGATCCATGGTCGCCCTAGTAGCATGTTGTAATTTATGTCTGTATCAATGACGTAGCAAGTCACTTCAATATTAAGGTCATCAATCTGACATTTTAGGCAAATTTTGCCCAAGGGCTAGCTCTTTCCCGTATTGAAGCCACTGATTGTTGTGTTCGAGACTGTCAACCGGTGCATTGGAACCCCTAAAGTTTGAAGCAGGCTTCTTGGGATAATGCTCAAAGAAGAACTTGGGTCGATATGGATGCGATCGACCTTAATGGCACCGACATACCCCGTATAGTACAGGGGGTGGTTGTGCCGGTTATTCTTTAGCAACATGTCTTGCAGGGTAAAAGTGATACTGGAAATCACTTCGACCACGCTGTGACAATGTGGGCAAGCTGCGGGATCCACTTTCGGTGGCTAAACCTGGGTAAGAAAGGACTTGGCGTTCTGTAAAGCTTCACTGAGCGCATCTCGGGTCTCTTTAGAGAGGCGGAGGAGCTCGAAAAGTGACAATCTAGTCGGAGTATTAGCCAGCTGCCCTAGAATATCGAAGTTGTAGGGCTTGATAGGCTCGATTGCTGGATCCTTTCTGAGGGTTTTGTCGAAGCAAACCTCCTTCTGTTTCTATTTGTCCACAGTAGGGGCCCGGGATGGACCCGCCTCTGGTGCCTCAGGGATCTGAGGTGGACCTGCTCCTGATATATGTGGGGCATGGAGAGTATTTGGTGGAGACTCCTCCTGGTCTAGAGCCTGGCTCTTCTCTTATCTCTACGCTGAACGGGTGGTCACCAAAGCACCGTCGGTCGACATCGAGACCATGCGACATGCCTTGTTTTTCTTCCCTTTGGCAGAAAGGGTCGTAGATGTCATCATGTCGGGAACTAAGTCAGGATGTAACCACATAACTTAGCCTCGAGGCATGGAGAATGGGATGAGCCCTTGAGCGTTGTTCCGTAATGGCAGATGGTTGACTACCTCTATCGTCGCCTTTGGAATAGAGATGACGCCATCTTGTACCTCTGTGGCTGGAAAACTCCTGAACTGGAGAGTAACCATGTTGGCTGTGACGGTCTTCTCTTCGTAATCCAATGATATGATGTTGGCATTAATGAGGCACTGAATTTTCTCCTTCAATATATAGTAGTCCTGTGTTGAGTGATGGACGTACTGGTGATAATGGCAGTACTTGGGATGGTCCACCTTTCCTACTTCATCGGGATGTCTGGGTGGCGGGATGAACATTTGCTACTCTTTGTAAGCATCTTGAAGAGCTCCAGTGTATCCTCGTCATTGAAGGAGTAAGTTTCCCTCGGCCTCTATGCTTCTGCAGACTTGGGGTTCGCAGCTGCTGAACCTTTAGAGATGTTGACGGTCATGGCTTGCTTGCCTTTTTCATCTTTAGGGTTGGTGTAGCCCCAGGAGCTTCGCATCCTGGGCTTTCCTTTGTGCAGCATCAGCTTCTGTAATGAAAGGCGTCCACTCTGTGCACGGAGCACCGTGCCACAATTTTATAGCGGGCAGCATATTTTTGCGACAAGAGTCCATAAGCATGGGCTCGGGCATACCGGGTGGTAATCTGAGGGCTGTCTGGCGGAAGCATTTGATGTATGCGTGAACAAGCCCTTTTTCCCTCTGGATAATTTCCACGAGGGTCGACATGGTCATATCCATGCCTCCTTTGTAGAATCGGTCCACGAATCGAGTCTTCAGGTCTTCAAAGGACGAGATGCAGTCGTCCGGGAGACTACAGAACCATACATAGGCTACCCCCTGCAGGACTCCTATGAATATGTTGGACAGGAAGACATCTTCCTTTGGCAGGTACCCTATTACTGAGGCAAAGTACCTCAAGTATTGTCGGGGATACCCCTTCCTTTCATAAGGTGTAAGCGTCTGCGGATTGTATTTGGAAGGATTGACGACGTTATCCTACTCGGCAGGGTACGGCAGTCGAATCCCCATCTTCCAGAGCGTTGCTTGCTTCTCCTTGGCATCATGACGAGCATACAGCTCCTTGATAGCCTGCTGTATCTCGGCCAGCATTGCGGAGCATGTAGCCGATAGAGTAGACGAGGATGGTCCTGCCTGATTGGCAGTAGGCAACCTGCTGGATTCGTCATTGGTTAGCAGATCACGCACATGTGTAGAGGCAGCGGGGGCCATGCTACTCTTGAGGTCGATTATGACCGAAGACAGGGTCTTCATGGTGTCCATCAGCATATCCAACTTCGTCTTAAGGACTTCGATACGCCTGAGAGCTTCGTTGTTGTCTTCTTCATTACCGTCGGCCATGAAGACAGACCGAGTGTGAGGGTGACATGAGGGAGCCATGGATCCTTCACTTTCTGGCTCAGACATTTGAGTCTCGCTGCCCTGAGGATATACCGTAAGATTATAATCTTCTCTGGACTCAGTATAGTTGCTACCCCCGGTATGGTGACTGGCTATGCCAATGGAGACATCCGTGTCGTATTGTGCCTTGTCAGATTGGAACACATGGTTGTTGTGCATGGTAGGAGGCTGGCTACCCCCAATTTTTGACAAGGCACCCAATGCAGATTTGGAACGAGTGCCTTAGAACACACCTGCATCGGGTACCTTAGCTTTGTTGTTATCTGACTTCCTCTTCGGCTTAGCAGCCGATATGGGAGGATTCTGGAAAGGCTCTTTGAAAGATCTGGAACCGTGCGCTACGTAGCATGTGGTAATATGGGGCTCATTTTCTCTATGTCTCATCGACCCCCTGTTAGGCCTCTGGCGTGGAGTCGGTATGGAGTAGAGTCTTTGGAAGACGGAGCGCCTGCTTGGCGATGGCGCAGCCGTCTGCTTACAACGGCAGTTGATAGTAATCTGGGTACAAGGGTGCCTTAATTTAGGCATGTCTTGTGCCACAGATTCTTTTTCTACTTGGAAGAGGGTTGGATCTTCTGTCGTAGCACTCCCATCGTACATGCAGGAAAGTTGTATGTAAGCGCGATCAGAGCGGGTCAGGCGAGGAAGCCTCATGTCGCTCTTGTGGGAATATCGCTCATGTGACTTCCTCTCCATGGGGCATACCCTCTGGCTTGGCTTACACAGATGAGTACCCCAGTGGAAGGAAGATTCGACTGGTTGAGGCATCGGAGCGCAAGAGCCAGTCTTGTATAGCTTTCCGTCGGCTGCACGTGTTACTGTCAACATGGGCCTCTGGTATGCCGCTGGTGCCACACGCTTGTTGTACGAAGTGCGAGCCACCTGGGATCTCTTCCTACTACCCTAGCGGGTGAGTAGTATTCAGAGTCTATCAAAGGTTTACCTGAAGGAAAAGCGACTCTGTCAAAGACAGATTCCCTTGCCGGCAAGACTCCCGTCGTGAGGTGTTGGACCGGTGCTCACTTCCTTCGATATCGTTCCTTCATCAGATCAACCATGGGACCACCATCTTCTTCGCCATGCTTTCCCAGGACGAGAATTGGGCAAGGGGATAAGGCTGTAGCAGCTGGGATCTTCTCTGTGGATTTGACATTGAGGGGGTCCTCAGACTTAGTTCCCGCCGTCGTGCTGATGGCTGCAGCCGCCTTAGGCCTCCAAACACGTCGAGTCTTCTTCGGTTGTACGAACCACTTCGAAGTCTTTGACTTTTCATCAGAGATGAGATCTTCAAAAGCCTGCTGGTCGAAGTGTACGACCAGCATGTCTTGAGAAACTCCTAGCAAGTTGTCATCAGATTGCGTCATCGCCTTCTCGTTGGAGGAGAAGGTAGTCCCCAAAAGAGTTGCCATTTTATTTGACGTAACAAATGGTTGAAAAACCTTTTGCTTTATTGAACATATAAGGTATCTGTGTACAAAGAAGGAAGTCCTAAGCAGGATATTCTAAGTATAGGAAGAAGAGGTTTCTGGAAAAGTGTGACGGTAGAGATTGAGCACTGCAGCGGTTCCTTTACTCTGTTGACGATCTGACGATGAATCAACCTTGTTATGGCTCTCTAGCGCCTTTGATGGGACTCTGTGGTCACCGATCAAGAGGCTGTCTAGATGAGAAGATCCATTGAAGATGGTTAGTTGGTTGGTTCTTTGGTTGATAGGTAGATGAGGGTGGTCGACTCTTCGTGGATGGAGATCGCTGCTCCTTTGAAGATTGTCGATTATCGATATTCCCTCTGTCGATTTGATGCTTTGGTGGAAGAAGAACTCCTTCAATTTATAGAAAACCGATCACATATGCGATGTGCATTAGGGTTCCTGAGATATGAAAGAATCTGTCGTCATTGCACAGTGCTTGCTTATATGGTGCTGACACATGGCGGACATCGAAATTTCCTTCAAACGAGATTTCTAGTATCTATAAACATAACCGAAGGAGGTGACATGTAGCGCATGCCAATTTGCTTGCTCGGATACAGCCGAGTAAATCTTGGGATTTTATCTTAGATTTGGAGTCTAATTGATCCTCGTCTAAGATTTAAATGAATCTGATATGATATCAATCATGATTTAATTCCAATCTTCTCTGTAAGAGGCCGTTTAAACAAACCAATTAGGATGGACCCATGCTTCATGCGCCCCTGGTGAGGACTAAGTGTTGTTGCACTTTTGTGGTGACGAGTAGACCGTGCTTCTGGAGATAACGAAACCTCTGTGCTTTCATGCGACGAGTGGACTTGGCTTCGAATGACGATGAGACTTCTGTACATATAGAGCAACTTACAAAGCTGTGTTTCAGGCTACCAGAGTCACTATGCTATAGGCAACAAGTAGGCTTGTGCTTCAGGTTGGCGAGGTTAATATGCTTTTGGAGCGATAGGTTGACTTGCATTGGTTACGATGGGAGTTTCCAAGTCTCTTGTAGAGAAATGACTTAAGCTTTTGATCCGGAGCAGATGACTGTACCGTAGAAATGGAGATGGTGTGAGCATATCACCATCCTACTTCTCATACGGACGCAGGTAAGTACATGCGCCTCTGAACAGTGGAGATGTTGGCTTCGAAAGGAAGGATATGATATCCTTGCATGTCTGAGATTGGCGCAGGCAGATAGTTGCGCCTCTGGAGTGCAGACACTGGCTCCAGGAATAAAAGAAGGGGAGGAGAGCCCTACCACCATCTTGTTTCTGAGGCTGGCGCAAGCAAGTGGCTTAGCCTCTGGCTTGAAGAGTCTGGCTTCTTCAAAGTGCTGAGTTACTGATATACTTCTGAGAGGCTGCGCCCACTATAATATCAGAACATGCTTCGGTAGAGGTCAATCCTCCAGCGTGTGTATCGAAAAGAAGGAAGGCTGTTCTTCGATGAAGATTGCATCCCTTGTAGATCCTTCTAGGCTTCTGTCGAATCTGTACTAGATCCTTTGTAGAAGAACATAATTAGTCCTTTATGTGTGGTCTTGATGTGTCTGTACTAGACTTTGGTAGACATAACAATGAAGGGACTTCTCTTTATATCTTCTGTTTTGTCTTTTTAGCACTGAGCCTGAGTCTTCTGCATCTTCTGCGCTTTGGCGAAGGGATGTCTTCAGATGATATTTTTCATGCTTCTACAGTTACCATCTCTCTCAGGGCCAAGTTTAATACTTCTCACATCTGAGATCGCCTCGACGACCCATGGTCGCGATCATTCTTCCTTCTTGTCCTATTATTTCATTCGACTCAGGAACGACTATTTGAAAGCCCTCCTTCCAACTCAATTTAATCAACCATGGCCCATGCTTTAAAAATAATAAGTCTGTGACATCGTGCCTTAAACCAACTTGAACTCTATGCGACATTATCGCCCAAGTCATACTCTATATGACAGGCCTTACGATCGTGAAACCAAGTAATATAGACAACCGCAGAAAACATAGAACAGTGCTTAGAATGTCTTCGATCATCTAGAATCACTTAGCCTAACTTAATCGGGCATCAACTTGACGAACAAAGGCTGTATCAAGCCTTACGTCGAGGGAATGTGTCGTGCACGCGATCGACTTTGAACAACCAAGTTTTTTGGGTGCCTAGACTTATGCCACAAGCCGCACGATGCAACTTAGCTCGTGGGGGCAAGCAAAGGCTATGCCAAGCCTTGGATGGTGGGACCGTACTTGCTTTATAAAGCATTTATGCGGGCGACGCCTATGACTTAGGCTAACTCAAAACTTTGTGGCAAAGACCAACTTTTTCCTTCTCCCAAGCCACGAGATGAAGGACCGAGTATCAATTTTGATAGCCATCGTGCAACACTTCTAAGCCGATCGTGGGACCTTTTTTCCATGTTCTAACTCAATCGACCCGACTTGGGATTATTCCCTTAGCTATGTAGATTCATCTCTTTTATTATCATACCTACTTATGCATTTGAAAACTTTCGTTTTATTAGTGTGAAGGCCAAGCTGAGGCAAGTTCACCGAAGCCACCCACTTGAACGAGGAGTCACCTCGATCGAGCGGGTCTTCGAGCAAGCCATTGCATGGCTAAGTCCGAACGCCGTCGACATTCCGATTCTCCGATTGACTGAGTGGGACAGGGCACTACAGCTCTGATACTAGATGTTGGGAATCGGACACGCCTTCCTGCGCTCCGATACCGAGTCTGAGATGTTGTCACAGTAGAAACTTAGTCTAACGCACCTGAAATAATCAACCCCTGTCTAACAGACACCAAGCACAGATAAAGACAAGTATATGGCAATGACTATGTTATGTAAACAATGGACAAATCCTAATCTCTATAACTCAGATAAAATTATACGATTGACAAAAAAATGTTGAACCCTTTGCCCTAATAGGTTCAACCCCCTTACAACACTTAAGAAGAAAAGAAAAAGGATTACAATTGAAATCACTCACCAACCCATAGCAATCTTTCTAACTGAAGTTAACGACTTCTCGATTAGATCTCTTTTTTCTTCTATCTTGTATGACGAAGTCCTAAGAGCAAAGTGCGAACTTTCTTTTAGATCTCCAATGGACGAGCATCTCGAATCTCAACTTTGTGCTGTGCTTTGTGCCTCCACCCTCACCCCATATATATAGGATAAAAAAATTATATTCTAGGTCATAATAGATTTCTAAATAGGAATAAAATTGGAATCCTATTATACCTAAAATATTCCATCAATAACCTATTTTAGATCATAATAAGATTTTCTAAATAGGAATAAAATAAGAATCCTATTATATCTAAAATAGAACGACATCAATTATGGACATCCAAATCTAATAAAATCAAATATTTAACTAAATTTTGATTCCACAAATATGTTGTTACCAAATCCAGATTGGACTCCAACAGTTTTTAGAGTACCGATTATGAGCGGTTAAGAGGGGTCTAATTTTGGGTGGTTTTTAAGTAGCGACTTTTAAACTAGTCCAATCCATGCTTGGTAATTCACTAACGAGGAGTTCTGAATTTTTTTTACATAAATAAAATTAAATAGGGACGGCTATTAGTAGTTATAATTATATAATTTTCTTGACAATTTCTTGCAAAAACAAAAGTTTGATTACAAACTAATAAAAGGGTACACGTGTACAATTGATTTCTGGGGAAGTACAACTATAGGAATCTGATCAGAAGACGATTACTTTATCCCTTGTACGATGTGATATCGAAGACACGAGCCTCTGGAGGATGCAACAACACTTTAGCAGGATATTAGATCATTCGTGATGCTTTGAGACTGATTTGAAACTCTATTTATAGAGTTCATGAAATAACTGTTTAGTATTTATTCTGGGTTGCGTGTACTTCAGGTTGCGCACCTCCTGTTCACTTGTGCGAACGGTTGCACTAACTGCTGTGGATGCATGGCATCGTTTGATTAAGATGCGCATGGTCGTGGGCAGTATAGTGGGCACGTTCTGCGAAGTTAGTGGCATGCGTGCCACGTCACCCTGCTTTGGATACAGTTCGATCACTTTGCGCGAGCTTCATCAGGTTGCGCGAGGATGCAACCTAGCAACTTGTGCCTGGGTTCAACCTCACGTACCATGATACATTATACAAACTACTAGCTGTCAACGTCAACTTGCACCTAAGTACATCTTCGTGCACCCTGACACGTTGCACAAACTGCTAGCTGTCATTAAATCAGACCAAATCTTCTCGAGCTCTGTGTTATACGAGATTCGAATGGATTCTTCTTGATATGCGTGTTGTCAGCTGTCAGGCAATAATGATGTCGTTACAGCTTTTCGAGTAAGTATGCCATGTGGCGCTCGCGCAACCTGTCTCCTGTGCAACCTGATGCTGGCGCAACCTGATGTTGTGCAACTTGATGTTGGCGCAACCTGATGATATGACTTCAGGTTGATTTTTAGCCTCTACAAGACCTCCTTCAAAGTTTTTGAAACTTGAAAATACTTCAAAGTTTTGAAATACTTTGAATCATGCTAGTTTTGTCTGGGTTGCGCCAGTCAACTGTTCAACAAAACTCCGAATTTTGTGCGCCAGTTGCACAACAGTTTCGAAAAGAGTTTTTAAGCTATAAATAGCCGACTAAAGAGAACTTTTAACTTTTTATCGAAAGTTAATTCTCTTAAACTCTTTCATCTTCTTCTTCCAAACCCTCGAAGCTCCCCTGACGATCGTCAATAGCCCCAAAGAAGTCTGCTGCTGCCAAGGAAAAAGCCATTACTGGTTCTTCATCTCGTGCACTGCCAATGAGAGCGCCTCAATACGTGCCACCATCATCAAGAACTGAAAGAGCCAACCCGGCACTCGAAGGTGAACGTCGAATGGATTGACCGACTCTTTTTAGGGTTTTGGTCGATTTGTGCATTTCACAACGTATGCTACCTCTTTTTAGAGTGTAGGCATACTTCACAACTTGTGCCTTCTTTTTTTAGAGTTTTGGTTGCTGTTCACATACTGTTCGTCTTTACAAACTGTATTGCACGTGATTTCAAGTTACACTGTCGCACAATACAAATACTGTATAATTAGATATCGTACAATACATAAATTGCGCAACACAGATATCACGCAACACAGATGTCGCGTAACACAGATACTGCACAACCAGATATCGCACAATATAGATATCGCACAACATAGATGTCGCGCAACATAGATGTTGCGCAACACAGAAGTCGCACAACACAGAAACTGCGTAACCAGATGTCGCACAACATAGATATCTCGCAATCATAGATGTCGCACAATCATAGATTTTGCGCAACACGAAAGTCGCACAACACAAATATCGCACAACCTATGTCTTTTCTTTGTGTGTTCTGCTCCATAGAATAGAACTCTTTTTGAGATTAACTTTTTGTTGTTCTTCTTTTTTTTGTAGTTGATCTTAGAGAAGATCTTGATGCTGAGAAATATGCTTTAGCGTTCAATGTATCAGAATATAAAGAAGACTTATCTCATGTCTCATATCCTCAATATGATTCACTTGAATCCAGAAGGGCCATTCTCACTGCTCAAGAAAGCAACACTTTGTTATGTCTGATGAATGGTGAACCTTTGGAAAGTGTAGATAATGTGATTCATAAGAAACCGGCTTTCCTATTTGGAGATGCAGTGAAGAAACCATCTCAACCCAAGACCAAGAAAGAAGAAATGATTTATCAATGTAAGGACAGAATTATATATCTCATGAGATGTGAAGACATTTGTCCTTGTCCCGATATGAATTCTCTAGTCACCCTCGACGGATGGCCTGGGACATGACTCCGATTCAGCAAGCCAGAGTCGAAAAAATATGTTATAAGTTAGGTTCGCAAAGCAAGGATCTATTTTACAGTACTTTAGACAGGTAAAGTTCTCATCTAAGGGGTTTGAAGACGAGTTGTATACCTCCAGAGATTCATCGATGCTTCTTCCCGTCAGGGTGCCCATCTTTGCAAACACATTTTCTAAAGCTGAAGGATGATAGCCAGATCAGGCCATGCATTTTACAGGCCAAGTCAACCCAGATATGAAACGTTAGAGTAGCTTAGTGATCTGGATTCTGGATCAGTTCAAGGACAAACTTCTTGAACTAGAACTTTATGAGGCCATCTGGACTACTGTTCACGGCTTTCGCCCAAATGCTCATATGTTCTTGGCTCTGATTGAAAGATACAATGACAGAACAGGAACCTTCATGACCCCTCATGGGAAAATTGGTTTTGCCCTTCATGAGATGAAATATCTCTCACATCTTCCAATGGGTAACAACCCATATAAAGAATATGTGCCCACTAATGAGGAACTAGATATCCTTTTTATAGAAAACTCTCAGATGGTGGCTGTGTTCGAGGAGCTTCTATGCCATTGTAAGATATGCTCCCTTTATTACAAAAGCGCTTCCCCAGGGACTTGTTATACAACTAAGTGGTTGCTGTATTTGTTTTTAGGCCATATCTTTGAAGGCAAGATAATCGAGAGTCAAGCTTGCGATCCTTGTTTCTTCCAACCGCTCGGTCGTAATGACATAGAAAAACTGATGGAAAAGTCCAAGCATACAGATAACATCTTGGATGTGGACTGGCACCCCTTCAAGGCTGGTGCTACTATTGAGAGTTATCTCAAATAGGATTACAGACCCATGTCAAAAGAAGCCCAATTGGCGGGTTTTCTTACTTTATGGCTGCGACGGTTTGTAGTTCCAGGGGCCAGTGCAGTCGATAGATTTCATAGAGGCATATTATTTGCTGCTGTGCGTCTAGTATTTGGCCACAAGATGGACATTCTTTCAGCGATGCCTTGTCGCCTGAACGCAGGACTGCGTTCTTTTGTAGACACTTTACTGCACGATAAGGCTGCTCGGCTGGATTTCTTCCGCCCCAAAATGCCATATACTTATTTGTTCGGGTGGTTATTGCTACACCATCCCAGTTTAATGGACCCTGATATGGATAAAGTTGGGGGCAACTTCATCAGGCGTTATTCCAATGCTCGTTGGAATGTAAACACACTTTCAGAATGCAGAAGGGCTTTGAATCGAGGATCTGGATGGAGATTTCAATATGTTCCCCCTCCTCCAGGATATGAGAATCTTCCTCCACAACTGATGGATTTAGAAGCAGCACCTCTCCGTCTATCCCTGACTATTTTTGCATGGTTAAAGACAATCCGTCCATCTCATCTAGTATATTGATTTGAGGAAGAGTGTTTTCTAGAACCATATTTGCCAAGTCGATTCGCTCGACAATTTGGTTATGATCAGCTGCATGTGGGAAATGCCACTACTTGCCTTCAAGCCATGGGTTTCTTGATTGATGGTGCTAGGGCTTGGAGATATTATAATGCCAGAGGCACTAAGGCTATATTCTCCATGCCTCATAATCTTGCTCAGGGTCCGCGTATGTTATACACATACGTGAATTTCTATACTTCGGCAAACACTTTTGACGAAAACTTTCATCTAGCCCACAGTTTCGCCAGTAATAAGCGATCGAAGGCTGGAGTTCGTACTGTACAATTGTTCAGGGATACAGAAGGTCGAGACCCTGTCGATGATCCTCTGGAGGCTTCTCTTGTAGGCTTCCTAGATGAAGTAAACGAGCCGTTGGACGTATCATTAAAAGTCCAAAAGGAAAAGTTTCCTGCCAAGGGGCTTAAGAAAAGAAAGACTGGAGACTCATCTGCTCCTTCGCATCATGATGATCTTTTTTCTTCTTCTAAAGCATTAGGGAAGAAAAAGATGAAGACTACTTTGATCATTAATGAATAGCCTACTACTAGAACGACTCGGTCCCAGTCGAAGCAGATACATAGTGGGACCTCTCTTGGGGAAGGAGAAATAACTCTATCAGTTCCAAAACAGAGTGGAGTTGCCCAAGACGAAGTGCACAGAATACCAGATGACCTTGATGAGGTCGAAGAAGAGCCTGTAGCACCTCTGCTACGGAAGGCTAGAAGAAAATTGTCGATGACTCGAGCAGAATGTCAAACCATTGACGCTTCCTCCCTCCAAAAGGAATTTGACATATCGTTATCCTCAAAGGAGGATCTTCCATCTCAAAAAGGTAATTTCTATGCTTTTAAGCATAATTTTGAAATATGAATGATATACATTGATATTATTCTTTTTCATCTACAGAGACTATAACAACTGATATTCCAGTCTTAATTACTACCGAGGCAATTCCAGGATATCGAGTTGTACGAACAACTGTTTTCATAACTGCCCTGGCTGCAGCAGGGGTAACATTGTCATCCCCTACTCCAAATGTCCCAGAGTCCTCCAAATAAGAGTTGCCTCCTATAGAATCTCAAGCTGGAGCTTCTGATCTTCCGGCCACTCAATCTCCTACTCGTTCTCAAGAAGATCGAGAGATGATATATGCCCTCCTGGATTGTGACTATGGCGATGTGTCAATCGGAGATAATTTCGCAAGTGTTATCGAAGAAGAACCAGTTCCAGTAGATGTATGTAAAACCCCATAAATTTCTACTACAATTTTTTTTGAAATAATTTTTTGTATTTATTTTGTACTTCGTATCTGCACGTCGCATACGAGTTCTCATTGCTGTATTTGCGTAGCATGCGGAATTTGTATTTCGTAATTGCTTGACGAGTGCGAATATGTGTCGAGGTACATATTTTAAAAAAATATTTTTATTATAAATTTTATTTTATATAGGAAAATACATGTTCAAATAAATGTGATAAATATTTTTATTTTTAAAAAGAGTTATTTTGTTCGTCGTTTAAAAATAAGTAGTGATTTGGAAATTGTGGTTTATATGAAATGTATTTCAAATATTTTGCAAAATTTGAAAGGTGTTATTCAAAATATTTTTGTTATTTATAAAAGCTATTTTATGATTTAATATTTAAGTATTTATTGTGAATTTTCAAAATTAATTATTACTATATTAATTTAATCATGAAAATGGTATTTAAAATATTATTGGATTTAATATTTAATTAATTATTATGATTTAAATTGGAAAGGTTTTATTGACCTTATTTTAAATAGCTTTTAAATTAAAGGTAAGTTTTATCTATATTGAATTGGATTTTAAATCGATTAGAATTAATATGGAATTTATCCATTGGGATTTAAATCTCACAATCCTATCCAACTAGGAGTTCCCACCTCCTATAAAAGGAGAGGTACTCTTCCATAATTTTCTCCACATCCAAGATCGTGCATCATGTCTGTGTCCACCCAGAATCTTATTCTAACTTTTACAATTACATTAATTCCCGTGTCGGATACACCCCCGACACAATCAAAACCTAAATCTATGATTCCGTCTCCCCGACACCACCACCAGTTCGACACCACCCGAATCCCTCTCCTCTTCGGCCATCCTCCGTCACCACCAGCAGACACTAGAAAAGAAAAGAAAAAAACATAAACTACAAACCCTCACCTCCGGCCGATCACCGCTGTACCACTCCTCCAGGCCAGATCCGGTCGATCGCCTCCCGTACCTGACAAACGTCCAACACCGATGTGCCCCTCTCTCCCAAACAGAAGAAGTGGACACCACCGTCAGCGGCTCTGACCATCGCCGCCGAGCACCCGATCCCTCGGCCCCCGGCACGCCCTGACCAGACTCACCCAGTGTCCAGCAGGTCTTGTTTCCCTTCCGACGACCATTAATGCCACCCCAGCATCAACTTCAACCATGGATCCCAACATCACCACCGCTACGACCCGTCCACAACCACCATCACCATCACTGACGACCCCCGAAAACCCTCGATCCAGCAATCAATAACCCCAAAATCCATAACCACCGAGCACCGTCGCTTAGATTGGCCAGCGGCCGCCCGCACGTGCCTCCGCCTCCGACTTCCCGGCCGTCGCCTTCACGAGCCAGAGGCACCGCCTTCACGAGCCAGAGCCACCACCCATGACCACTCCGACGTGCGCGCGACTTAGCTTCCCATCGCCGCGCCTCGTACCGCCGACGCTCCAGTGCCCGCATCTACTCGAGCCGTCTCCGCCGAGCTTCGGCCGCTTCTTCCCTTCCGATCGAGCCTCGCGAGCCGCAACCGGCCAGAACCCGATGAGAATCCACTCCTGAACTTTCTTTCCCATCTCTTTCTCTTTCCTCTACTGCTTTCCTAATATAGCATCTTTGTTATTAGAATGGGAGTGAACAGACAACCTATTTATGATTAAAAATTGATATTAATATTAGGTTTTTATGTACTAATACTAGTAGTGGTTTTACTATAAATTATTTTTCTATCATATTATTTTATGTTAAGAAATCCTATATAAATTATTTACTTCTAGTTGTTAAAATAATAGCTACAGGAATATATATATATATATATATATATATATATATATATATATATATATATATATATATATATATATCAATGGTTTGAAAAGAGAATTATTCCCTTTTAGAGTTTTCAACCCTCAAATAATTTCCATGTATTTAGGACAAAATATATTTTAAACGGTTTTAAATTTCTATTTTGGCAACTTAGGATGATTTCCAAATTTTTTAAAGTATTACCCAAAAACTATTGAAATACAGTTCCAAGTATTAGAAATATTTTAACGTAACCATCAATTTACTCCAAATTCCCTCGACTACCATCAATCGGATGACTAAATCATGTCTTTCCTATTTTCTCGTGAGTTCGGACCTTTCGTACCAATCATGGCTACTGGATACATCGGAACTTGTCAAAATATTGCACCACACCGGACGTCACGCCAGACAAGATATCTTGCCATTATACTGTTTATATTTAGTCTGTATTTTATTACATATTACTGTTTATTATTTCCAGTTATTACAGTTCTTGATTTACTACATGCTCAGTGATTATTAGTTTACTTTGTTACTATCCTTTGGTTGCACATGAACCTAGAGTTAAGGGACTACCGTCTGTAGTGTAACGCATATACCTTGACACAGTTGTACCATGAGGATGCGTGAGATGAGTAGCATGTAGAGGTTCTTGTGTGTGGGCTGATCCCCCATGCGCATGCGTTAGGGCTAACTGCTAATAGAGGCGTGTTAGGAGACTTAGCAGTTAGTAGAGGTACATGGTCGTAGATGCGACTTGATAGGTACATTGGATGGGGAGAACAATACCTGACGTATGGGCTTCTTTGTACTTTCCTGCTTACCTGTGCGCTCCGTCGGAGACGCAGGCTCCAGGTGCCCTCTGTCGTTTTCTAGAACGTTATGGACGTAGCCCCATACACATGATGCCCTCTGACGATCTTCGGATGTTACGGACGTAGGCCCCTGGTGCCCTATATGGGCACTATGCCAATCCCGTTTACAGCCAGGGCTCATGCGTCGAAAGATTTTTTCTCATCTACATGATTACTTTAGTACGGTTAGGTTACCTTATTTATGTCTTGTCACTTTATTTGATTGTGACATATTTTATATTCAATATTTAAATGGCATATTTATTGTATCTTGTTACATCCCTCTGAGGACCTGGTTATCTCGCCATGTGTGTGCTCTTGTCTTTCGCAGGTGTTCTAGCCGTGGCCATGATCACCTCTATTTCTTCGAGGATGATTGTACTTTGATTGTCTTCGCTTCGCTCGCCAAACTCTTTCTTTTGTGATGTATTTCTTTCATAGTTGGTAGTGGATTTGTCTCCGCCTAACTATATGTACTAATGACAATTCATAGTTGATTATATGATATTCTTTATTCTTTCATTTTGTGTGATGAGATTAGATTACTCTTGGTTCATTGCATTTTACAGCTTATGTATTCATACGAGCTTTCCATATATTGGAGTATATTTCGTATGTATATAGCTGGCATGTCTTTGTACCTACTCCTACGTATTTTGGGACTGGGGCGTTACATGTTTTTTGTGGTGGTCCATGCAGGTCTAGTTTGTCGTTTCGGTTACATGACTGTACCGAACGGGCCTGTAATATAGGATTAGTGTCTAGAAATCTCATCCACAAGCTTGACCTACTTTCTCGTTTCAAGTTTTGAACACTCGTTACCATCTTTGATTTGCATCCTGCTTGAACTTTTTCTACCGCAAAATTTTCTATCTTTTGTGCTTAGTGACAGTTAGGAAGATGACTACACTATAATATGCTCATAGGTAAAACACATGGCTAGGAAGATTACATTGACAATTAATATGCATTGAGATTTTATTTGAGTTTTAAAGGCATTATTTTCCTAGAAATATGATCTTAAGGATTAGTTAATTCCAAGTTGGGTAGTAGCATATTTTCGCTTTCAAAAGATAGTTAGAATTTTATTACATGTGGTATACACATGAGGACAGTTAGATCGAGAATTTTTTTTTATAATTTATGATTTTGGAAATTGTGAAATAGTTTATGATTTATTGGGATATAAAATCGATTTGAGAAACATCTTTAAATTGTGACACATGATTTACGGTTAAGTTCAAGTTTGGATTGTAATATGTTAAAGTTTATCTCGAAATTTATTAAAGAGTTTTAAATTATAAATTATTATTTCGTAAACGACTAGAGAATATGGAGGGTTTATGATTTATGGTTTATTAGAGAGCTTGAGGTTTTAAATTGAGTCGTACGATTTATAAGTTTATTTAATTTTGAGTTTGAAGAGATGATGGTAAAAAAAATTTGGTTTAAAATATTTTGGAAGATATGAATTCGACTTTAAAGAAAAAAATTCAAATTTCAAATTGTGTCATATGATCTATGATTTATAAAGTTATTTAGATTTCGAGTTTAAGGCCTTGATTATAGATATTTAAATTTTGGAGAAAAAAAAGTATGTTTAATTTGCGATATACAAGGACTATTTCGAGGTTGATTAGAGATTTAAAATTTTGATTAAACTTGACAGCCTAAGATAATTATAAATTTTAGTGGAGTATCTTGGTAATTTTATTGAGAAACTTTCGAGGAACTTAAAATTTTAGAGTAGGTCATATATTGGTAGAGAACCAAGAAGCAAGTAAGGTCACCCTAATAAGATAGAAGTATTCCACAATAAGTTGTCCTACCACCTATGATTATGAAATTGCATATACACAAGTATAGTTAGTCATCAACCAAACTGTATAACTACATCTTTATGTTGCCTTGCTCGACCTTCCCTTAAATCTAGATCTTGTTCACGAAATTCAAATCATTTGAAACTTGAAGTGATTAGAATCATTCCCTTGACCATACCCATATCTATGAGACTATTTTTTCTCTAGAAACTGTGTCTCTAACTTATCTTGGTACCTAAGGATGCATTGTACATTGACCAATAATACAAATTTGTAGAAAGAAGATTTTAACTTTTACATGGGCCAAATTGGTTGAAGGTTTTGGAATTTTTAATTTTAGAGAAAATTATAACTTGGAAAGATATATATAAGTGAGCTAGTATAATGGGGATTATGGAATTCAAATTTGAGACTAATTGAAATTCTATGACGAGATAGAAGAAGTTAGAGTACATTTATAATCATAGTTGTTTTTGTTAAATTTTTAAGGAAACGTGGTACGAAAGTGATTTTTGGAAAGAACGATTTATGATAAGAGAGAGTACATGAACATTGATGATATTAAAGGATTAAGAAGTTTATTACCTACTTATGAGGTTGCCCCTTTTTAAGGTTAATGTTAGGGTTAATCGAGCATAGTCATTGATTGATTGTCATTTACATGATTGTAATCTAAACTAAAACCATCAAAATATGTCGCTCGCATCCTCGGCGAATATTTTGTTTGCATCCCCGTCCCAAGACAATCTCGTATAAATTCTTTCCATTCCCTTCACCCTACCTACCCTAATTACTCCTAAATTTCGAGGACAAAATTCTTTTAAGTTGGGTAGGATACAAAACCCCCTAAATTTCTACTATGATTTTTTTTGAAATAATTTTTTGAATTTATTTTGTACTTCGTATCTGCACGTCACATACGAGTTCTCATTTCTGTATTTACGTAGCGTGCGGAATTGGCATTTCGTAATTGCTTGACGAGTGCGAATATGTGTCGAGGTACATATTTTAGAAAAATATTTTTATTATAAATTTTATTTTATATAGGAAAATACATGTTCAAATAAATGTGATAAATATTTTTATTTTTTAAAAAGAGTTATTTTGTTCGTCGTTTAAAAATAAGTAGTGATTTGAAAATTGTGGTTTATATGAAATGTATTTCAAATATTTTGCGAAATTTGAAAGTTGTTATTCAAAATATTTTTGTTATTTATAAAAGCTATTTTATGGTTTAATATTTAAGTATTTATCGTGAATTTTTGAAATTAATTATTACTATATTTATTTAATCATGATAATGGTATTTAAAATATTGTTGGATTTAATATTTAATTAATTATTATGATTTAAATTGGAAAGATTTTATTGAACTTATTTTAAATAGCTTTTAAATTAAAGATAAGTTTCATCTATATTGAATTGGATTTTAAATCGATTTGAATTAATATAGAATTTATCCATTGGGATTTAAATCTCACAATCCTATCCAACTGGGAATTCCCACCTCCTATAAAAGAAGAGGTACTCTTCCATAATTTTCTCCACATCCAAGATCGTGCATCGTGTCTGTGTCCACCCAGAGTCTTATTCCAACTTTTACAATTACATCAATTCCCGTATCGGACACACCCCTGACACAATCAAAACCTAAATCTATGATTCTGTCTCCCCGACACCAACACCAGTTCGATACCACCCGAATCCCTCTCCTCTCCGGCCATCCTCTGTCACCACCAGCAGACACCAGAAAAGAAAAAATATAATAAAATAATAATAAACTACAAACCCTCACCTTCGGCCGGTCACCGCTGCACCACTCCTCCAGGCCAGATCCGGTCGATCGCCTCCCGCGCCTAACGAACGCACAACACCGATGTGCCCCGCTTGCCTAGACAGAAGAAGTCGACACCACCGTCAGCGGCGCTGACCATCGCCGTCGAGCACCCGATCCCTCGACCCCCGGCACGCCCTGACCAGACTCGCCCAGTGTCCAGCAGGTCTCGTTTCCCTCCCGGCGACCATTAACGCTACCCCAGCATCAACTTCAACCATGGCTCCCAACATCACCACCGCTATGGCCTCCTCCCGTCCACAACCACCATCACCATCACCGGCGACCCCCAAAAACCCTCATCCAGCAACCCATAACCCTAAAATCCACAACCACCGAGCACCGCCGATTAGATCGGCCAGCGGCCGCCCGCACGAAACTCCGCCTCCGACTTCCCGGCCATCGCCTTCACGAGCTAGAGCCACCACCCCACGACCACTCCGGCGTGTGCGCGACTTAGCTTTCCGCCGTCGCGCCTCGTCTCGAACCGCCGGCGCTCCAGTACACGCATCTCCCCAAGCCGTCTCCGCCGAGCTCTGGTCTCTTCTTCCCTTCTGATCGTGCCTCGCGAGCCGCAACCGGCCAGAACCCGGTGAGAACCCACTCCCGAACTTTTTTTCCCATCTCTTTCTCTTTCTTCTACTGCTTTCCTAATATAGCATCTTTGTTATTAGAATGGGAGTGAACAGACAGTCTATTTATGATTAAAAGTTGATATTAATATTAGGTTTTCATGCATTAATACTAGTAGTGGTTTTACTATAAATTATTTTCTATCATATTATTTTATGTTAAGAAATCATATATAAATTATTTACTTCTAGTTGTTAAAATAATAGCTACATGAATATATATATCTATGGTTTAAAAAGAGAATTATTCCCTTTTAGAGTTTTCAACGCTCAAATAATTTCCATGTATTTAGGTAAAAATATATTTTAAATGGTTTTAAATTTCTATTTTGGCAACTTAGGATGATTTCCAAAAAATTTCAAAGCATTACCCAAAAACTATTGAAATACAGTTCCAAGTATTAGAAATATTTTAACGTAACCATCAATTTACTCCAAATTCCCTCGACTACCATCAATCAGATGACTAAATCATGTCTTTCTTATTTTCTCGCGAGTTCGGACCTTTTGCACCAATCATGGCTACTGGATACATCGGAACTTGTTGAAACATTGCACCACACCGGGTGTCACACCAGGCAAGATACCTTGCCATTATACTTTTTATATTCAGTCTGCATTTTATTACATATCACTATTCATTATTTCTAGTTATTACAGTTCTTGATTTACTACATGCTCAGTGATTATTAGTTTACTTTGTTACTATCCTTTGGTTGCACATGAACCTAGAGTTAAGGGACTACCGTCTGTAGTGTATCGTATATACCTTGACACAGTTGTACCACGAGGATGCGTGAGATGAGTAGCATGTAGAGGTTCTTGCGTGTGGGCTGATCCCCCATGCGCATGAGTTAGGATAAACTGCTAATAGAGGCGTGTTATGAGACTTAGCAGTTAGTAGAGGTACATGGTCGTGGATGCGACTTGACAGGTACAATGGGTGGGGAGAACAATACCTGACGTATGAGCTTTTTTGCACTTCCCTGCTTACCTGTGTGCTCCGCCGGAGACGTAGGCTCCAGGTGCCCTCTGACGTTTTCCAGAGCGTTATGGACTTAGCCCCTTGCACATGAAGCCCTCTGACGATCCTCGGACATTACGGACGTAGCCCCCTGGTGCCCTAAATGGGGACTACGCCGATCCCATTTACAGCCAGGGCTCATGCGTCGAAGGATTGTTTCTCATCTACATGATCACTTTAGTACGGTTAGGTTACCTTATTTATGTCTTGTCACTTTCTTTGATTGTGACATTTTTTATATTCAGTATTTAAATGGCATGTTTATTGTATCTTGTTACGTCCCTCTAAGGACATGGTTATCTCGTCAGGTGTGTGCTTTTATCTTTCGCAGGTATTCTAGCTGTGGCCATGATCACCTCTATTTCTTCGAGGATGATTGCACTTTGATCGTCTTCGCTTCGCTCGCCAAACTCTTTCTTTTGTGATGTATTTCTTTTCATAGTTGGTAGTGGATTTGTCTCCGCCCAACTACATGTACCAATGACAATTCATTGTTGATTATATGATATTCTTTATTCTTTTATTTTGTGTGGATGAGATTAGATTACTCTTGGTTCACTGCATTTTATAGCTTATGTATTCATACGAGATTTTTATATATTAGAGTATACTTCGTATGTATACAGCTGGCATGTCTATGTACCTAGTCCTACGTATTTTGGGACTGGGGCGTTACAATGTCCCACTGGTATCGACTGAAAAATGCCATATACCTATTGAGGATGAAGAAAATCCAATTGTTGAGGAGGGACATCCAAGCCCGAAAACTGATGAGCTTGAAAATAAAGAAGATCAAACTACGGCTCTTAAAGATGTTGGGAATGATAAAAATCTCGACACTGTTGTTGCAGAGACTCATAACCCTACTGATCAAAACTTTGAAGTCAGAGATACAGAGAAGATTGCCCCAGTTAACCAAACAGAATCTGGGGTCGGAAGCAGCCATTTCTTGTCAAGCAGTTCTGAAGCTGAGAGTAGTCAGGCAACTGTGTCTGAAACTACTATGGCCAGACTTCGTTCTGATCTGGACATGCCCCGTGAAATCCCATATGTATTGCCAGGATCAGGTAAAATTTTGATTTTGATTTACCTGAATTCCTGTAATTTATATGTAATGACTGTGTATCTTGATCACAGTGGGTCCTGTGGAGATACTTGCAAAAGCTGCATACCATGGCTCCTCTGGATATGGGGACCCAAACTGGAGAGGAGAGTTCTTCTATGATGCCAGTACTCGGGTCTCCTGGTGTACAATATGTAGTTCCTCCAGTTACTTCAGAAGCAAGAATTCTAACAGAAGTAGCTACCTCGGGGATCTCAGCGATGAACAGAGCTGTTGTCGAAGCTTATACTAATGCTTTCTTCACTTCTCTGAATCCTTTAATTCAAATGGTCATGGAAAAGGACCAAACTTATGAGTCAGTAAGGGGCCCTTCCTCCATCATCATTGGCGCCATCCGCAAGATTGGTGATCTTTATAGAGTCAATTATTTAGATCATATTTTGAATAAACTTGAAGAATCGATCAAGTCTGACAAAGATCTAACAAGAGGAAACATCCAGATACTTATAGATGCTGAATGGAAGGTGATGGCTCATGAAGCTGCAATACGAAAAGCAGAGTTTAAAGCTTCTGTGGTAGCTTTCTCACAGCGTTCTGCAGAGTTGGAATCTCGCATTGTCGAGACAACTACTTCTGTTGAATGCTATAAGAATGAAGCTGCAGAGAAAGAAAAAAAGCTGCTGAATATCAAGTTCGTCTCCATAAACTAGAAATTGAAATGGCACGGCTTCAAGAAGTAGCTAAAGCAGCTCGACGACACGAAGAAGAAGTATTGGAGATGCACCAAATTGCTGCAAGTCAATTAGATGACTTGAAGAGGCAGCGGGATGCACTTATCCAAATCGAAGGTACAGAACTGGAACGCCGAATAAAATTGCTGCAACCTTTTGATCCAGAATTCGGGAGAGCTCTTGCAAGACAAAGGATACTTGATTCCAGAGTAGAGAGGGCTGAGAATTTGAAAAGATTGATCATTGATCTCAACACTCAGGCTCCCCAATGAAGCAGTCTATAGGATCTTTTGTCTTCTTATCTTTCAAATGATGTACTTTTTTTTGACATTTTGAACATTATGGCAATAATGATAATGCTCTTTTTGTGATTTTATTACTTATTATATACCTATAGTAGATATAAGTAATAGATAAGGATAGGAAAATATGTTCAGAGGTGTCAGACATGACATATCCCCTAAAAGAAAATAATAATATTAATTATATCTGTTCAGAGGTAATGTGGACGTGATAGAATATAACTCAGAATATTATCATTTCAAAGGATGACTTTATCAAAAGTAATATGGATGTAATAAGTCGCTGATATAGATGCTAGAATTCAGAGGTAATATGGACGTGAATTCATTTTTCTATTTATGATCTTCAAGCCAGATGGGACTCGAAGACAGGGTATCATGTCTAAAAAGACGATATCTGTGATAATACATATTTATCATAAAGGTAAGATATCTTTAAAAATAGATGGGTTTCAAAAGACAGAATTGATGATTTGGATGGACTCTATGAGGATTTTGAGAGGAAGGGTATTCCTGAAACAGAAGATACCAAAACTAGAGGGTTCATCAAGTACCGCTTTATGTCTTCAAATGCTTGTTGACATTCTTCATTCCAAATAAAAGACACACTTTTCTTCATGAATTGAGTGAACAGTCCACACATCCAGAGAGATTTGAGAAGAATCTTCTGATATACGCAAGCCGTCCCTGGAATACTCGTATCTCTTTTAGATTGCGTGGAGGACACATCTCTTGAATGACTTTGATTTTTCTCAGGGTTAACATGTATACCTTTAGAGGTAATAACGAATCCAAGAAATTTGCCACTAGAGACTCCCAGGAATGACTTGGTAGGCTTCATCTTGAGTTGATGCTGGCGCATTAGATCGAATATAGTTCTCAAGTCTTGAATGTGGTCTTCCTTTAGACGACTTTTGGCTTCAATATCATCTACATAGCATTCAACCGTCTTTCGCAAATGATCACGAAAGATATTACTCATGTCCCGTTGATAAGTTGTACCAACATTTTTGAGACCAAACGACATGACTGTATAGTAATAGACTCCAAGAGGAGTGCAAAAAGATGTATGTTTCTTATCTTTTGGATGCATCTTGATTTGATTATATCCTAAAAATCCATCCATAAAAGATATACGTTCAAATCTGCAAGTATTGCCGATCATGATATCAATGATTGGAAGAGAAAATTTGTCTTTGGAACAAGCTTCATTAAGGTCTCTGAAGTCGATACAGACTCGGACCTTCCCTGTTTTCTTCAAAACTGGGACAACATTAGCTACCCAGTCTGGATGTTGTTTGTCTCTGATGAAGCCACAGGCAATGAGCTTCTTGGTTTCAGTTTCTATGGCGTCCATCATGTCAGGTCGAAATTGACGCTGTTACTGCTTGACTGGCTTCACATTCGATAGAATGTTGAGCTTATGGGTAGCGATCTAAGGATCTACTCCCGACATGTCTTCATAGCTCTAAGCGAATACATCAATGTATTCCCTAATAAGTTGGATCAGCTCTTGTTTATCTGCTTCAGGGAGGCTTTTGCTGACAAATATTGGTCTTGAGGAGGTTTCATCTCCAACGTTGACTTGAACCAACTGATCTTCGGTAGGTGGCTCACGTTGCTCGAAGCGAAGCTCCCATTGAGTATCCATCCTTTGTGCCCAAGGATCATATTCAGAGACTTCGAAAAAATCTTCGTCGTCTTTCGAAAATTCTGTAGTTACCATATTGGAAGATAGAGTCACTCGATGGACGTGCCCTACACTGGTGTCTGAGTCCCATGAAACAGAATCAGAAGAGTTAGATCGTTCTTCTTTTTTGGATTCAGAAGCTTCTGGAGTCGGTATTGGAGAAGTATAATCCAGTCCCTGCCTCATTTTGTTGTAGCATTATTATGATTTTCCTTTTAGAGCAGGAATACGAATAGGAGTTCGCCTTCTTTTACCGCCATTAAGACCAACTTTAAAATTATGGCCTATCTTTTGAATGATATCTTTTGATTGTTGACTATAACGACGTAGTTGAAGTCTTCCGTTATCGTGATTTTCTTCTTCACTATCGGACATGACCTTCTGTTATGTTCTTTTACTAAAAAGTATAGGAAGTTCATCTTTCTTTCTAGAGGGAACTAAGAAGAAGGAGTCTTGTATTGGTTCGAGCAATACTTCATTTTGGGAAGCTTGAACTGCTCCTATGGTAAGTGGTTCGAAGTTATCAAACATTTCTAAATAACATCGAGTATAATAAAGAATATCAGTATACTGTAAAGGAGATGCTATTTTATTGATTTGTACATCATCATTTACAATATGATTCTTAGCCTTAACAGAAGGAGGCTCAGAAGGGGTGATCTCCTTTTGTTCCCTTTCTACAGCAGGAGGCTGTTTGTTATGAGAGAACATGTACAGTCAACGTCTGAGAAGAAGAGGGACGAGTAGTACGTCCTTTGAAGGGGATCATGAGAACATCTTTTGAAGTATCTTTCTGATCTTTCTCACTATCCATCGCCAATACTACCTACATGAACTCTTCCTTGTACATCCGAGAGTCAGTATAATATGCTTCAATGCACCTAAAAGGATTTAAGTCAGCTACTTCCTTCTAAACCTCTCCATTGACATCTGCATATTTGAAGCATTAATATAGAGTGGATGGTACAATATTATGTTAATGTAGAAAGGGTCTTCCCAACAAAGCATTATAAGGGCCATGATTATCGATCACGTAGAAAGTAACCTTTGTACGAAGATTGCCTATTTGAACCCTCATACGAATCTTTCCCAGAGGTTCACTTCTTCCAGAATTGAATTCTAAGATTGTCGTGATGGTTGTTGAAAGATTGTGTACAGGGCATCTAGTAGAGTCTTTGGCATGATGCTAAGTACAGACCCAGGATCAATCAAAATGCGATCGACCTTCATGGTATCGACATATCTCGTAAAGTAGAGGGGTCGGTCATGACGATTATCATCCAATAACATATCATCTAGTATAAAGGTGATGTTGGGTATCAGTTCCATCACACTATGACAATGAAGGCATGTTATAGGCTCTTCCTCTGGTTTCTTGAGGAATGTTAGACAAGTATCAGCTTGCATCAAAGCTTCACTCAATGTCTCTCGAGTTTCTTTTGAAAGACGGAGTAGCTCAAAAATTGACAACCTTGCCGGGGTATTAGCCAACTGAGCCAATTTATCAAAGTTATAAGGCTTTTCGAGTCCTAAAGTTGGAGTCTTCTTCAATACTTTATCAAAACGGACAGACTGTTTTCCTTTGTCGGCTGTCAAAAAGAGTTGATTCTACTGGAGGTGATGAAGCTGATAGGACATTGACAGCAGGAGAAGATGATGCTTGAGGAGCCTACAAAGCTGGAGCAGGATTTTTTTTGACCTTCTGAATAGTCTCTCAGGTAAGGTTTTCCAGACCTGGTACTAGTTAAGAATTCTTCTTCGGATACAGGTTCAAAGGATACCATATTGCAACTCTTTGCCTGGATCTTATTTCTGGAAGGTTTCTTTTGACAAGATGAAGAGTTCGTCCTGTAACCCAAACCAACCCGAAATTGGTTTTGAGAAAGATATAGAGAAAGAGGTACAAGAGATCCCTTTCTACGGTTCAAACAAGAGGCCTTTTGTAGATCATATCCCATTTTTGTCATTAGTTCATGAGACTGTAGACTATACAGATGGAAAGCTGGTTGATATTTGGCTTCTGACTTTGATAATGTTGTCTCAGCAGGGGAAGAAGAAGAAGGATTATCTGCTGCCGAGATGAAGGTAGCAGTTATAGGTGGAAGACAATGTTCACCCAACGAAATTATATGACATGATTTATATTTAGTGGTCTTCTTAGACTTGGTAGATGAAGGCGGTGTTTCGAAGTAAGCCACTAAATCTAGATGGATCTACATAATTTCTCCTTTATCAATAGACAGTGGAACAAAACCCTCAGTTCGTGTAGGTAGAAGATTAACAATCTCTAGAGTAGTTCTCGGGATGGGGATGATGCCGTTCTGCATAAGTTGAGCCAAAGAATATTCAAACTGTAGAGAGACGACGTTAGCCATTACAGTTTTCTTGTCTTGTTGGAGATTGATTGTACCAGAATTGACCATCTTCTGAATTTTACCCTTAAGCACATAGCATGCTCGAGTTGGATGTCCAATAAATCTGTGATAAACATAATATTTAGGATGATCAGTCTTACCAACTTTCTCTGGCCATTTTTCTTCTGGCAGTTGAAGTTTATTGCTCTTGATTAGACAATCAAAGATACTCATGATATCATCTTCATCAAAAGAGTATTCTTCTTTTGGACGTGGTGCCCATTATGGTGGTGCTGTTGGGGTAGATGTTGGCTGAGTTACATTGATAGTTAGAGCTTCTTTGCCTTTGAGATTAATAGACAAAGTCTCCTTGCCATTGCGATTGTTCTGACGGCAACTATTATTTGCTGTAGCGTGTTTATCTTTGTCAAGATTAGGCATTTGGATACCTAATTGTTTGAACTTGTTGGTGCTCTCTTCTGCTGCTGATTGTAGGCAACTGGTTTGATTTGCAAGTGTCTATATTCAAAGCATCTGGAGTTCCGAGAGTCTTGAGTGCTTCACGACGGAATCGTCCAATGAAACGTTCAGTAGTTTCATTATGTCGTTGTTTGATTTTGATGAGAGCAGACATAGTCATGTCGTTGGTTCCCTCATAAATTTGTTCCAAGAACATTTGTTTAAAGCCAGAGAAAGAGGTTATACAACCATCTAGTAAACTACGATACCAGTCATATGCTGCACCAGCAAACAGCCGACAAATACTATAGTAAGAAGAGCATCATTTGGTTGAAGTTGATCAGTCATTACTTCAAAGTTATTGAGGTATTGACTTGGAGATGTTCTTCCATCAAACAACATAATAGTAGGGGATTTGTATTTAGGAGGAAATTAGACTTCTTTCTATTCTATGGGATAGGGTTGTTTGATCCCAAGCTTCTGTAAGCCATCTTTTTTTTGAAAGCTTCGAATTGAGTACTTAAAAGATTTACGATCTCATTAGTATTTTTCGATAATTATGGAATAGTATATTGATTTGATATGTTTGGACGGGGTACTGCTTGATAAGTACCACCCTCGGTACCAGATTGACTTGGAATAGCCTGCGCAGGAATGTAAGCGGTATGAGGAGACTGTACCACCAGATCAATATTGATGGGAGCTGATATTATTACAGGTTCCTGAGTCGGAATCAGATTTACGACCAGTGGAACTATATGTTGTGTCAGAATCACAGCATGCATGCCTGTCAACATCTCAGCCATGTTCTTCAAACTAGCCTCCAAAGCAGCAATTCTTTGCTCTTGATTGTTAAAACTGGAAGCATCTTGATCTTGTGTGGCGACATAAGAAGTCACTTCTCTAGCTATTGAAGACGAGCTCATGGAAAAGATGGACTTTCCGAAACTTTTACTATCAGCATCAAAGTTATATAAGGAAGCACCCCTAAAATAAGTGATAGGGGTGTTCTGTTGACTGAGAGAATCTTGGTTGGAAGGAAGATTCCTTTGACCGACTGTGTCTCGGCTTCTTGATCTAGTATATTGGTATACTCCTTTACCGGATTCATGAATCCGATCTAAGTATTGTTGACTGGAATTGCGGGATGCATTACGTCTTGGACATTTTTTACCCCCAGTGCTTCAAGATGCCATGTTAACAGGAGCATAGAGTAGTTCATCTTCGTCTACTAGGATAGGTTCAAGAGTCTGAA
This sequence comes from Iris pallida, assembly GCA_029216955.1. Taxonomy (NCBI): domain Eukaryota; kingdom Viridiplantae; phylum Streptophyta; class Magnoliopsida; order Asparagales; family Iridaceae; genus Iris; species Iris pallida. The sequence goes on along the minus strand of JANAVB010033216.1, from coordinate 1,169,605 downwards.
CATAATTCAAACGGTCAAAGATAGATCGTTTAGCTGACTGACAGCAATATTTGATGATAACTTCATTGTGGGGATTGTAATGATGTTCTTGTTGTTGGACCACCGCTGGACGAGATAGATTTGCAACCTTCTGCTTCTATATCAAGAGTTCACAGAGAACACTAATAGGACGAGAAGAAGTTGCAGGAATGTTGCCCTTAACAATATTCGGGACATAGTTCCTGTTCTTGAGGTGTCCCGTACCTTGAGTGTACAAAGATGTGCTAAGCTGGTTAGCGTAAGTCATATGATTTTTCACCTCAAAATTCTTCCTATGGTGCAAGTTAGAAACTGGTACAGGTTGCGCTTAATACATGTGTGTTTTTCCGAAGTTGACCCTAATTGGCACCTGTTGATATAGGTGCACAAGTCTGACAGGGGTGCTTCTTGTGCATCTACTTGAGATACTAGCAGTTTGCCTTGTCGAGAACTTGAGATATGTAGGGTTGGTAGATCTTGTCCTGACCTTTCTGGAGTAGGCATAATACCCTTTTGCGTGGAAAGTTCATTTTGAATAGAACCCATTTTCCTGACAGAGGTTTGGTTGTCTCTGTTAAGGAGAGTAGGATTTCTATCTGAATCCACTTTTGTGCTGAGAGGCACAAAAGCATAATCAGCAGTACTTTCCACCCAGTTAACGACTCGAGCAGAATGAGGAAAAGCGAAAGAGCGTTTTCCTTAATTTAATAATTTCCTAATAAGTTTCTGACTTGATGACGAAGAGGAAAGTACTAAACAGTGTTTCCCTTTACGTTGCACCAATACAAAAATATGCACAGGTTGTGCTAGAGCAGGAATAGGCACAGGTTGTGCCAGTGCAGAAATATGCCCAAGTTGCGCCGGAGCAGGAGTAGGCACAGGTTGCACCAGGGAAAAAAAGGCTAAAGAGCGCTTTCCTTTGTTCTGTCCAGCAGTGTGTCAAGACGAAGTCTCCTTCAATTTCAAAATTGGATAAGTGGAGGGGTTAGCCAAAAGGCTGTTACCCTTAGGTTGTGCCAGGGCAGTAATATGCGCAGGTTGTTCCACAGCAGGAATAGGCATAGGTTGCGTCCTGGAGGAAAAGGCCAAGGGGCACTTTTCTTTGTTTTGGACAGCGGTGTGTCGAGACAAAGCCTCCTTCGATTTCAGAATCGGAGAAATAGAGGAGTTAGCCAAAAGACTATTTTTCTTAGATTGCGCCAAGGCAGTAATGTGCGCAAGTTGTGTCGAGGCAGCAGGTTGTGCCGTCGAGGACTTAGGAGTCCAGACAAAGCGCGTCTTGCTCTTAACGACGACAGTAGTGCGCTTGGCACCCCCAACATTGATCATGGCCTCGTAGGCTGTCTGGTCGACTTGAACGACCAGGGTCTTCTACGTCTTGCCGATCGACGCGGTATCACATTGAGTTATCACTTTCTCGTCGTTGGTGAAAGTCGTCCCCAACAGAGTCACCACTTTATTTGCAAAAATAATAGTTTGATTACAAACTAAGCAAAGAGTACAAGAGTACAAGAGTACAATTGATTTATAGGAAAGTACAACTATAGGAATCTGATCAGAAGACGATCACTTTATTCCTTGGACGATGTGATATCGAAGACATGAGCCTATGGAGGATGCAACAACACTTTAGCAGGAGTTTATGATCATTCATGATGCTTTGAGACTGATTTGAAACTCTATTTATAGAGTTCTTGAAATAACTATTTAGTAGTTATTCTGGGTTGTGCGCACTTCAGGTTGTGCGCCTCCTGTTCACTTGTGCGAGCGGTTGCACTAACTGCTGTGGACGTGTGGCATCGTTTGATTGAGATGCACGTGGTCGTGGGCAGTGTAGTGCGCAAGTTCTGCGAAGTTAGTGGCATGCATTCCACGTCACCCTGCTCTGGATACTGTTCGATCACTTTGCGCGAGCTTCATCAGGTTGCACGGATACGCAACCTAGCAACTTGCGCTTGGGTTCAACCTCGTGCACCCTGATAAATTGTGTGAACTACTAGCTGTCATCTTCAACTTGCGCCTAAGTACATCTTCGTGCACCCTGACACGTTGCGCAAACTGCTAGCTGTCATTAAATCTGACCAAATCTTCTCGAGCTCCGTGTTGCGTGGGATTCGATGGATTCTCCTTGATATACGTGTTGTCAGCTGTCAGGCAATAATGATGTCGTTATAGCTTTTCGAGGAAGTGTGCCACGTGGCGCTCGTGCAACCTGTCTCCTGCACAACCTGATGCTGGATAACCTGATGTTGCATAACTTGATGTTGGCACAACCTGATGATATGACTTCATGAGCGGCACAACTTGATTTTTAGCCTCTGCAACGATATGATTGGAATAAAATTATAAATCCCCTCAAAACCCACCGATTTAGGGTGTTTATAAAGCCACATAAAATGACGTTACACCAATTTTGTGGTAGGGGGTGGTTGAGCCGACCAAAACCGGTGCCTCAAAAAAATAACAACCAGAGGTTTTCATAAACGCTCGGTTCAAAAAATCTCAGAACCGGTGAAACACCATTACCAAGCAGACCCTAAGGGTTTTGTCAATGTTCGAACCCAAAAATGATCATTTCGGCTAATTTTGAACAATTTTCTATATAAGTCAGAAATTATCCATGTTTAGTGATTAACTATGATACCTTAGACTTAACTTAGGCGTAGCCCTAAGTATGAGTGGTCGATTTTACAATCTGCATTTTTAAGAGGTAATTCTGACGTGTGATCCTTATTATTCCATTGTCTCTTTTTGTGTTGTTGGACCATTACAATATCTCGAGACGAGCTTCCTCGGTAATAGTTATCGTCAATTTTCTTGCAATTCTTGAATTATGATACATAATTATCTATTTATGAATTTTGATATGAGGATATCTAGCAAGAGAGTTAAATTGTGAAAAGACTACAGAGGCTTACTCCATGGTCGAATATTTTGCTTTCGATAGTTTTTTCAAATAAAAAAATACAAAGGAGATTATGCCGATTTTTTTCAAAAATCAGAAGAACCTTTTCTTAATCCAAAAATGTTAAATGTAATTTCACCCAAAACTTAGGAATGTGGGATATACAAAATTGAATTGCACTATAACCCAAATTTGTGCCAACAATATCATTTCTATTCTTTCATCTCTATACTACCCTACCTAGTCAGGTGTACACTATTTATTTCGTATATACGTGAGTCTACTTTTCTCTAAATTACCACTCCTACATTACCTTCTCCCTATGGCCATAGTATATAAGATTGTTTTTTCAAAAAATCAACATTTCAAGCCCAAACCAACTTGGCCCATTATAAGCAGCAGCAGCAGCAGCAGCTTACCTCCACTTTGACCGGGTGAGCGGGTCATTCCAGCACCCAAACCCAAACCCAAACCCGCCAACCTCTGGTCAATTAAGCCTTCATTTTTGGGTTTTTGGTTGGACGGTTTTCAACCAAACCCGAAAACTGGCCCACTAATTCAAAACCTGCTACTGTTCTTCTTCTAGTCCAATGTACACATTGCTCCTGCAAAATTCAAGCACGCCTGTACGTGTAGAGAGCCCCATTCGAAACCCTAGCCATCACCCTATATAACTATAACAAGTTCTTCTCCTCTCCTCTCCTCTCCCACTAGAAAAAACCTAGCCGCTCCCTACCAAGCTTCCCACCCAATTCTTCCTTCCCGCTCTCGTCCTCAACGATGGGGGCAGTGCGTGTGCGATCATCATTTCTACTCCCTCTGGTGTCGAGTTCGCAGCAGAAGCATGTCGAGCTTGCCAGGAACGACTTCCTCCACCATGCGGCAACCTCCACATGGTCAGTTCCTTCCCGTTGGTAGTGTCGAGTGCGCCGAAATGCGGTGAGCTCGATCACGACGAGGAAACTCACCGGTACAACCAGCCCTTCGATCTCTCCTCTCTTCTTATATCCATAGGAATACTGTTACATCCCCATCCTCCCTGAACTCTTTCAAAACCCTCCCACATAGCTTCCTCCTCCCGGTGCGTCCAACTTATGGGTCGACGGCACTTCATTAGCGTTTGAACTACCAGGTAAATCCTTCCCTTCTCCCCATCATGTAGCCTCCAACCAGCAAGTTACATGCTTGAGTTTGTGTTTAAACTCCCTATTTCATTTATTGTTGAGGTAGTTGTCGGTTAAGGGTAGTATGCAAGTGAGTTATACATTATGTATAGGAATAAAAATAGTAAAGAAGGCACGCATTGAGCAATGTTCAAATGATTTATGAATAAGGGTGTGTCTTCCTTGAGTTTTTATATTAAAATATGTATATGAGTCTAGGGATGGAGGAAGAGCCAGGTTGGCCTTGTACATTTGTTCTTATTATTTGGGGTTAACTTATACATGTGTATGTTGAGATGATAATAATAATACTATTATGTGGCCTTCCTCCTCGTTCTATGATAGTACTGGATATTGCTTTAGATAGGATAAGATTCATGCCTAGTCTTTCCTTGAACTACTAGGACACATAGAGCCATGCTAGAAAATGATGTGACTAGGTGATAACGAAAAAATTATTAAATGGGATTTTGCATGATGGAGAAAACAAGTTATTGATATGGATCCTTCCTAGCTTGTATATATATACACAAAATATAAGTGGATATCAAATGAATATGTCTAAATGGTTATGAATAGGAAAATGTGACCTAACTAACTAAAATGTATGGGAATGACCATCATATTAATGTGGAAAATAGTGGATGGCAATTATTGAGTTATCAGATGAGTGATTTCCTTACAAGGGTTTGATTTAGAAATCTGTTTAATAGGCAGAGCCATATGTTTCCTTTTATAGAAACAAAGTGTATATTTGTCTTGTTGGGATCTTATATGGAATACTAGCATTACCTTAAGCATAACCCCATGAACATCAAAGCCTCTAGGCATAGAGAAATATATGTAGACTTTTCTAATCCTCTATACCTAAATCCAAGTTTGTTTAACAACTTTATAGATACTAGATTTATGAATGATTAATTAATTATAAATTATTCTCTAGGTCCTTTTTACACTTTGGACTCTACGGACTTGGGTGTTGGACATGTTTCTTCTCGCCAGCATTAGGAGCCAGGCAAGTATACCTTGCCAATTTGATTTACAGTATTTACATGCTTGTTTCCTTATCAGTTATTCACCTTGGTTAAACTGCGACATGATTTTACCTTCTCCCTGTTCAGTCTATTACATGATTATACTTGAAGACACACCAGTCATGATCACGGATTCACATTGCATGGCATATAGGCACGCGTACATGATCATTGATATTACTTATAGATGGATTTACACGTATACATGATAGCCTGGTATTACGTGTTAGAGTCAGATTGGACGTGTCGTGGATGCGACACAGACAATAGCATTGGGTATGGAGGACATGTACTAGGCATAGGGGCTACTATATATGCATATATCACTATTTATTTATTATTATACATCCTTATCGAGGGATTCTGTAACCGGAGTTACGTGCCTCTCATGTTCATTGTGTAGCTCTGTCTTCAGAGCTATGACTATATTTATCGTGTGACTCTGTTAATGGATCTACAACTATATTTATCGTGTGACTCTGTTATCAGAGCTACGAGTACATATACCCCGGGAGACTCTGTGTTCGAAGCTACGAATTTTACATTTAGAAAGCCCTCGTGGTAAAAGTTGTCCTAATTTGCATATTGCACACACTGGACAGTCTGCCTAGTAGTAGTGTTACTTGATCACTTGTTTATTACTTTGATCACACGTCTAGTATCTGGATCACATATTAATACCCTTACATGATATTTACTGAACTTCATATCGACATGTATATTATGTATCTTGTTACGTCCCACTGAGGACCTGGTTCCCTTCTAGGTTGGCTGAGTAGGTTTGTAGAGCTCCTTGTTGGATTTGTTGCTGGTGCACATCTAATTACATGTATTCACTCTTCTGTAGTATATATGTTTCATTTCTATACTTCATATCTACTTGAGTGCGTAGTATTTATAGACTATTTTTCTCTCGAGTCTACTCTGGGTAATTATGATTATTGGGCTGCAAACTAGTATTCATATTTTTCTTTCTTATGTTTTTGTTATATGGATTGAGATATAGAGTTGATATAGTAATAGTTACACCATTTCGAACAATTTATACGTATTCGTGTCGGACTAGAGTCTGGTTGAATATGTAGCTGGCCATGCCACGTGGCTTGATATCATATATTTTAGGACTGGGCGTGGCATAGTTTTTGTGGTGGCCCACACATGCCCGATTTATCATTTCAGTTACATTATTATCCTCAACGAGCCTGAAATTGTGATTAAGAATGAATAGGATCTCAATCCACAAATAGTTTGAAAAATTCCCTCGTATTTTATTATCCTCCTTGAACTTCATAATTGAATTCATTCATTCTCCCTCGATATCGCTATTTTTGTTTTTCATCTCGTCCTACTACTTCGATAAGATGGACATTCGTGCGTGGTGATTATCTCCGGATGCATATCCTCGTAAAGACAAAGGAGGAACACTTGATTGAATATTTTGTAGGAAAATAGTTATCTATAGTAAGAAGGGTTAGGCTAGATACTTTTCCAGAGGCTGAGCTAGAAGAATTTGATGGTCTAAAGTTTAGCGTAAGATTTAAACCTAGCAACATGAGCCTAGAATTAGATAAAATTTACCGATTTGCCTGAGTAAGAAATGATTTGGAAGTATTGGTGTTTGCCATTGATTATAAAAGAATATAACAGTTTTATGGGAGGACTGAACTTTTACTTCACAATACAAACTCGCTCATACAAAGAAAGCCTAGGAATGAAAACCTAGGTATAGCAATCTAAGTACAATTGTTTAGTTTTGATTCTGGAGGGTGACAATAGAGGCTCGGGAAAGCGATGGCAGCTCTGCCTTACTCCTTGGACGATCGGACGTGGCCTTAGCTCTGATGAAGAAATGCTCTCGGAATGTGTGGGGAGACTCTTCTGTGCGTGCCTTTGTCTCTCTGTGTATCCAGCCGGGAGTTTGCAAGGGAATGGCACCTTGCTATTTATAGGAGTGGGGTGTGATCATTAGGGTTTGCAATGATTGCCCTAAAAAAGTCGACGGTTTGGGGATTTAATTGCCATTTTCCTTGATCCTATTTTGTTGGCAATTAATCTGGACCACTAATCTTGATTACAACGAATCTAGACAATTAATGCTGATTGTGTAAAATCTGTATGTGCAATTAATGTTGATTGTCATGAATCTTTGGAAGCTCGGATCTCCTGCCACGTATTTAATCCGCGTGCTTACAATAAATCTGCTTTGATTCGGGCAATTATGATGATTGCACTAAATCTGGTTGTTGGGATTTGTTGATAAATATTGATTGATTTAATGCTACGTATCTAACCATCATTACGGAGAAACTGATCTTCTGCCACGTGTCATAACCGCGAGCCACAGCCGCATGAGGGTAGCTTCTTAGGTTTTGAACCGCATGAAGGTGGCAGTCGCATAGGTGTAGCCTCCGAAACCTGAGCCGCATGGGGGTGGTTTCCAATTGACCCGCATAAGACTAGCTACGTGTCAAGGCTGCATGGGCATGGCCTCTCAGTATTTGAGCCGCATGGAGATGATTCCCATGATCCGAGCCGCATGAGGACAGCGGCCGCATGGGGGGGTAGCAGCCGCATTGGGAGCTTTTGAGTTGGTGGATCGTGCCAACTGTATAGGAGATTTTTTTTGTTTTCCGAGGAACACACCGTCATGTCAGAGTTCATCGTTTCAGTTTTAATGTCAGAGTTATTACTTTATGTCAGATCATTTAATAGGAGCAGTCACTTTATGGCTAGCTATAAAAAGCAAGCTGCATAGGGCCACATGATTCTTTCCTGAGCCGCATGAGGCTATTGGAGAGTTTCTGAGCCGCATGAGGCTCCGAGAGATTCCTGAGCCGCATGAGGCTCCTTCTGTTTTGAGCTGTATGGGCTTCTTCTGTTTTGAGCCGCATGGGCTTTTCTTGTTCTTTTCCATGCTTCTACAAGACCCCCTTCAAAGTTTTTAATTTGAAAACTTGAAATACTTTGAATAAGAAGCATGGCTATATGAGCTCCGCTGGCTGCATAGGATGTTCTGGCCCCATGGACTTTTTGGTCGCATGGCCTGTCTGGCCATATAGACTTCCTAGCCGTATGGGCTCCCTGCTACGTGTGCGTCTCATTAATTGTACTTAATTCGTTTTAGAGCCGTCTTTTGGGGGAATCCCAAGAGTTGGTTCATTAAATATTTGGATTTTATGTCCTGGATGAATCTCCTTTATTAGAGGGGGCAAAATTTGAGGAGTCGATTTTGCCTGCAGCACACGACCCGAAGCGGTTATCGGTCCACGTGCCCCCCCATATTTTCCTATAAATAGGGGTGTGTTTAGGTCATGGAGATGTCTTTACTTTCTTTTGTTTTTTCTCTTGCCCTAAGATGCTGTTTTTTCCTTCTCCGATTATTATCGACAATGGCCCCCAAAGCTTCCAAAGCTCCCAAGGCCTCTGCTGCGGCAAAAGGAAGAAGGCGGCAGCCTCATCGCCGACTGTAGCGCCCCCAGTCCATCCTGACGTCCACCCTGCCATCAAGGGTAAGGACAATATAGAATATCGAACACTTCAAACCCTGAAAAATTGGCTCTGTTGCATGTTTTTTATGCACAAGTCTTCTTCCCCTCAGCATTCAATACGTTCTTCCTCTTTATGAAGCCGTATATGTTGTATGGGCTGCATGAACTTCTCATATCCGAGCCGTATGGGGTATGTCCTATGCTTGAGCCGCATGAGAACGTCTGAGCCGCATAAACGCCTTTAGAACTGAACCGCATGAAGCCCCTCTGAACAGAATCGCATGAGCTCCTAATGGACTGAGCCGCATAGCGTTCCACGAATCAGAATCGTATATGAGCCCACCTAAATAGAGCCACATGAGGACTCGTCTAAACCGAGCTGCATGAACTTTGTAAAAAAACCGATCCGTATAAAAACTCATCTAAACAGAGCCGCATGTACTCTATAAAAATCGAGCTGCATAAGAACTCGTTTAATCAGAGCCGCATAAACTCTAAATATTTTCTGGCCGTCTCCTGACTTTATTTCTTTTGTATCTTTTCAGTAAATCTGCCAGTCAATGATGCAGGAGAACCCCTGGCGGGTCAGGCCCAATTTGCCATAGGAGTTCGGTTTGACCATCTAGTCCAGTAGGTGGTCGAGCAACTGTCCCAGAACGAGCCTGAGGAGAGGCTCAATCTTATCAAGAACCAGCCCTTTTGCTTTCTCTGTGCCATGCTGAACTCAGGGCGATTGAAGGAAAAGTACCTGAAGTAGGCATTCTTCTTCGGGGACGCCCTGACTGTGAAGAACTCTCAAGTATTAGATATATCTGAGAATTAAAATTTTATTTTTGCTGGGAGGTCGATCCACATCTCCCAAATGGAGCGTCATTTCCCATTGGCGTGGTTCAATATGTTGCCGGTGGACAGGAAGATACTGGAATCCTTGACCCCGAGCCGTTCGGGAATGATTGTGGGTAACATCCACTACAATAAGCACATTTGATCAGCGTACGCGGGCAGGGAACCGGTCAGCTGCTACGTGATGGGGCTGGCCCCGAGTACCTTCTTAAATGCGCAAGGCCCAATTTCTCCTTCTCTCAAGCCGACACTTTCCTGAATCAACTTCTTCGGAAAGGGTCTTATCCCGTTGGCCGGCTCTCGCTTTTGAACTGGATACGCTCCATCCCTTCGTGGGCCAATTTGATCGGGTGGATTTTGTTAGAATATAAGACTTTCCTGCGTGAGGTTGGTCTCTACCACGCCACCCGGGGTACATGTCACGGACTGTCCATCAACAAGGAGTTGTTCATGGCTCTCTTGGAGATGTACAACCGGCGGACGGGGACCTTCTTCGTGCTTGGAGGGGAGATTGGTCTCGCTCTTCATGAGATGCACGCAGTTTCTAGGCAGCCCTGGGGCAATGAAGTGTTTGAAGTATATACTCCAACGAACGAAGAGTTCGAAGATTTGGAGCAACGATATCCGGGTTTTGTTGCTGTCTACCAGGAGCTACTGTGTCACCACAGTTACTGTCAGCAGGCGACCAAGAAGGATGTGTAAAACCCGTAAATTTTTTTCAGTTAAATTTATTGAATAATTTATTTAGCTTATTATTATTAAATCATTATTAATTGTTAAATTAGGAAAAGGATTGTATTTTTAGGAAAAACATATTTTTGAAATATTCTTAATCCTAGAATTTTTGAATGTTGGTCCAGACCCGTCCCGAGTCCATTTCGAACCCAAGATCTTTTTCCGAAATAAATTAATTTTTTTATGAATAGCAATTTCTTAATTAAAAGCAAAATAACTATTTCCTTTAAAAATAAATATTTTTCATAATTGATAGGATTTCTTGTTTTGGCCTGGCCGTCCCGGACCTGTTTCTGAACTTATGTTCGAATCCGAGCCAATCTCGGTTTTCGAAATCATTATTTAAAATATTATTTTTAACAATATAAGTTTTCATAAAGAATGAAAACTTTAGACTCTTAAACTCTTTTTCCATTCAGCATACTTTTTCTTTTATCATATATTTCTCTTTCTTATTTCTCATTAAGAGGAAGAGCTTCTCCTTTATGTTTCAACGACCAAATGGCCGACCCTTCTGTTCCCAACCGACCGCCACCTACGACTCCTCCGTTCACCTCCCCGAACGGCCATGGCCGTTGGGTTCTGAAACCCCTAAATTTTTCTCCTACATAAACCCCTTCTCTTCACTCAGCTCTCACCAAACCCACTCCCGTGCCCTAGTTCCGAACCGAGCCGACCCCTCCGTCTGAGTCGCGCCCCGCTGTCCGTCCACCCCGGCAACCTTCCGCGAGGCGCCTCCCGCCGTCGGACCTCTGTGCGGCCACCCTTCCCTGAGGCCGACGCCCCACCGCCGACCAACCCCAGCCGCCGCCTTCCCGCGATCGTGTGTGCCAGCCCGACCAGGGCGGCCCCCTGCTATCCCGATCCGTCCGGCCTCCCCGCGGCTGTCCCCAGCCGACCCTGCGTGCCTCGATCCGCTGTCTGCAGAACCTTGCGGGTCTCGATCCTTTCCCCGTGACCGTGTTCGTGATATTCCAGCACTGTTCGTATGCTTTTGGAGTTTTTTGGGTTCACGCGGATTTCTATTTTCCTAATTTTCACCTGAGAGCTCTAGCCGAGCAACCCAGGTATATTTCCGTTGCCATTTTCCATAGTCAATGATGAGAATTGGTCCCCGATTTCCCCCAGGAAATCGGTAATTCTTAGTCAGGGCATTTTCGGACTTTTCGAAATCTTTCGGAAACGTTCTGTCGGCTTCTCGGGAATTTTCGAGTTAGCTTCGGAATAGCTCTGTGATTTTCTCGGTTTAAATCTGTAGCTTTGTTTTGGTTTTGGTTCTGAGACTTTCTGAGAGTGTCGGTTCTGTGATTTTTGAGTTTCCAAGTAATTTCAGTTTTCCGAATATCCTTCGAAAATGTGCTGTGGTTATATATTTTTCAGGTTCGATAATATTTTTGGGTTTAATTGGTGGAATAAATTCTCGGGTTGTCCGAGTGATCTTTGGAAACGTACTGTGGAGTTCGATATTAATTTTTGGGTCATTTCCCTGGTTTGGGGATATTTATTTTGTATTGTGGCACATTTTCCCAGTTTTGGGTTATCCCGAAAATAGAGGGAATGCTGCCGAAATTTTATAAAATTTATAAATGGATTTCAAATCGGTTTTTCGGAAATATTTTATAAAATAGATTTTTGGGCAACGACCATATCGGTCCATTGGCCCTTAGCGAAATGCAAACGAAATCGGTTTCACCCGGACGTTGAGGAATTAGCTATTTTGACGATTGGACCAAGTCTGAGATTCATATTATATTTTAATTTAGTTTATTAATTTTGTTTTAGTAATTGAATTGTAGAATAATTTTTAGAGACTAACAAATATTTTTTTTCTTATTTAAATTCATGTAAAAAGTCTGTAAAGTGCATAAGTCCATTTATTTCTGCTAATTTTGAAATAGCTAGTAATGTATTCGTATTTTTCTGATTTTGTTCGGAAACGTAAAAAATTTAGAAATGATAAACAATTATAACATTTTAGAAATTCATGTTCTTCTCATTTAAAGAAAAATGTAGTTTTATTATATAAATTATAAAATACCAAGTTTTGCCAATAAACCGATAAATACAAAGTTTTCCGAAATTAAATATAAAGTGATCTTTCCATCATAATTAAATGTAACGCATTAGATAATCGAGTTTTGTTTGTTAGTATAATAAAGATTAAAATTGACTAGGACAAATTTAGAGATTGTAACTAGCACATCTAGCATGACAACTTTTGAAATCTAAGGAAGACTTCTCGATTGTAGGATTTCGAGGACAAGTCTGAAATTCATCTCGGAGACATTACCCTCATTACTGTCAAACCAAGGCAAGTACATTTTGTGGTAGTTTACAATTATTTAGTAATCGTTTTATTGCAAGTTTAAACCACGATGCAACACGAAACTCTCTCTGAGAGCATTGACTGATTAGTTGTTGGGTACTGGAGGAGTAGTGTAATGAGTATGACCACATCCAAAATAGTATAATGTCTGTGTTAGCTTACCCCTCATACACACGGGGATAAGCCATATCATATCAATAGGATACAATTGTACAACCCAATCCGGTCATATTCATTGCCTATTCATATCACAATGTTTTAACTGCTGGAAAACTATTCATTTCAAATTGTTTAAAAGTGCATAACTCTATTATTATTTCAATTGTTAAATTATCATGAATTGTACTTTGCTCCCTCCTGACTGGAGACTACATTTTTAGGTTCTATTGATGATGCAGAGCTACTGATTAATAGTTATTATGATCCTGAGTTGTATCCAGCTGTGCTACCAGATGATGCTGATCTTGGAGATGACGAGCCAATCTTTTAGCTGTTGTCATTTTCTATTTCCAGTTGTTGTTGTTTGAAAAGACTATTTCTATTATCAGTTGTAACTTTTGTTGGACAAGTTTTAATTATCGGAATATTAAGTTGTGGCAATTAGTTTGTGTTGTTGATTACCTGCATGAGTGATACAGCTTACTGCCGCCGTCTCAACAATGGTGCAGGCTGGGCATGATCCGATTTGACCCAAGAAATTGGGACCGGGTCGTGACATATTTTTAGTGGTGGCCCATGCAGGTCGGATCAACAACTTAGGAAAACATATCTAGAAACATCTAGAATACTAGAACATTAATTTGTCACAACATAGGACCAAAATATATTATAAATAAATATTTTTGTTTGTTACAGACTGGTAGGCTACCTTGTTTATGTTTTGCAATCCAAAACCTTCCAGAATATGGCCACAAATCCTGCTGGCGATGGGGTATCTTCACCCTATTATACCCCACCTCCCCAACCAAGTCCGGATCCTACACCTCGGCAGTTGGCCGACCGTCCCCATAATACAACGGCAGATCCATCACCTTTCCAGACGGAGATGCAGCCCCCTGTGGAAGTACCTACTCCAGCTGCCCCACCGGTGCCAGTGGACCCCATCGACCTCATAGGTCTGCTACGAGGAGTGCTAGAAGCCCAGAGAGCTCAAACGGAAGCTCATCAAGAGCAAACTGCGATTATGAGGAAAAGCATGGAGAATGCTCATAATGTGGCTATGACTACTCTGGGGAGAGGAGAAGCAGCTCAACTTGAACCAAGGTCTGCCAAGGTAAACATAAATCTAAGGGATTAATTTATGAAACATTAAGGCCATTTAAATTAATGGGGATCATATTGTTAAGGTGGGCGATATTGAGAGTTTCAAGAAGCAGAACCTCGACCCTTCAAGGGAACCGAGGGAATCGTTTATGCCGACGAATGGCTCGACAGCATGGAGCGTCTCCTAAGCGTCGCTCGACTTCCAGAAGACCAAGCAGTAGGACTCCAACTGCAAAATGTAGCTAGCACCTGGTATCGGAATGAACCCCGACTTCAGGACAAACAGCCTAACTGGGACACCTTTAAAAGGTTGTTCCAAAGGAAGTTCTTCCCAACATCAGAGTTGCGGGAGATGGAGAGGCAATTTCAGAACCTAAAGCAAAAAAATATGACTGCTGGAGAATATGTGGCAGAATTCGGCCAACTCAGTCGTTTTGCCAAGAATTCGGTAGCTGACCCTGATGATCGTGCTGAAAGGTTCAGATATGGGCTGAGAGAAGAGATCCACACCCATGTAATCTCAGGCGGTGCCAAGACTTATAAAAAGATCCTGGAGCGAGCTCAGGATATAGAGAAGAGTCAACCCGCTCGCTCAAAGAGGGATTATCGTGGAACTAATAACTTCCAGGATAATCAGAAGAAGCCTAACAACAACAACAACCGGCCTCCTCACCACCAGCAGCAGCAACAACAAACGAGTAACAATGATAGAGCACCTCAGAGGTAGATCCCTGTCTGTGATTTTTGCAAGAGGCCATAGCATCAGTCGAACATCTGCAGGAAGAGGCTAGGACACTGCCTAGTCTGTGGGTCTGCTACCCACCAAGTAAAGGACTGCCCCTCGTCAATCCACCGGACTGGAGCAACTCAACAGAAAGGTCCTCTGCCCACTCAGCAACAACAATTTAGGCAACATCAACAGAAGACTGGGCGAGCTTTTGCCCTAACAGTAGAGAAACAAGAGCCAGAACAGGAACCTACAGCTGATGTCATTGTAGGTTTCATTTATGCGCATTCACATCCTGCTTTAGCATTATTGGATTCAGATGCATCACATAGTTTCATATCAATAAAATTCATCTCTGCACACCATATTGATACGGGTTTTAGCAAGAAGATATGTAGAGTCATGACCGGTGGAGGACCCCTACCCATCACGGAGACCTGTAACTGTCCTATAAATATATCAGGCCACCAGTTCATAGCACCTTTGCTTGTGATGACCTTACCCAACTATGATTTAGTCCTAGGGATGGACGGGTTGAGTAAGTAGCATGCGCTGATAGACTGTCACAGAGGATGTATAGTCTTCAACCCACCTGGAGAGCTGGAGTTTGAAATCTTTCGAACTCCGGAGGATATGGAGTGTGTTACCTACACCTCTATCACAGAAGAACCCAGACCTCTCCATCCTATCATAGCAGAATTTATGGACGTCTTCTCTGATAGTCTTTCCGGATTACCCCCAGACCGAGACATAGAGTTCACCATTAACCTAGTCCCCGGCTCTTCACATATTTCTACGGAATGCTACAGAGTCAACCCGAAGGAGGCCAAGGAGATGAAGGATCAGATCAATGAACTGAAGGCTTTGGGATTTATCGGAGACGGAGCTTCATCCTGGAGAGCACCTGTCTTGTTTGTTCCTAAGAAGGACGAAACAGTACGGATGTGCATCGACTACCGGGCGTTGAACAACATTACCATCAAGAACAAGTACCCTCTGCCCCGGATCGATGACCAGTTTGACCAACTCAGTGGAGCTAAGGTGTTCTCGAAGATAGACCTCAGATCCAGATACCATCAGATCAAGGTCAGGAAGGAGGACATTCCCAAGACGACATTCAACACCAAGTATGGGCAGTTTGAATTCTTGGTCATGTCGTTTGGACTGACGAATGCTTCTACTATATTCATGAACCTTATGAACAAGGTTTTCCATGAATAATTGGATCAGTTTGTCGTTGTCTTCATCGATGACATCCTGATCTACTCGAAGACTGAAGAGGAGCATGAAGAGCACCTCAGAAAAGTTCTAGGAACTTTGAGGAAGGAGAAGCTATATGGTAAGCTTTCCAAATATGAATTCTTTCTAGAAAAGGTGGATTTTCTTGGCCATGTTGTCACAGGAGAAGGAATTTCGGTGGACCCTAAGAAGATAGCTGCTGTTGAGAAGTGGTCTACCCCAAGCTCAGTTGCTGAAATCAAAAGTTTCTTGGGCTTGGCTGGCTACTACCGAAAGTTTGTGAAGGATTTCGCCAAGATTGCTGAACCGATGACGAAGCTCACTCGGAAGAATGAAGAGTTCATCTGGATAGAAGCTTGCCAGGCATCGTTTGAGGAATTGAAGAAGAGACTTACCACAGCACCGATACTTGTGCTACCCGCAGGTACCGGTGGTTTCTCAATATACAGTGATGCTTCTGGAAAAAGGACTGGGTTACGTTTTTCAACAACATGGGAAAGTGATTGCTTACGCATCTAGGCAATTACGGACTCATGAGAAGAACTATCCCACACATGATCTGGAGCTTGCTGTAGTCATCTTTGCTTTGAAGCTATGGAAGCATTATCTCTATGAAGAGAGAGTGGAAATATTTACAAACCACAAAAGTCTGAAATGTGTTTTCACTCAGAAGGAGTTGAACATGAGACACAGAAGATGGCTGGAGCTGATGAAGAATTTTGACATCAACTTGCAGTACCATCCGGGTAAAGCTAATGTGGTTGCAGATGCACTTAGTCGATATCCGATGGCGATGTTTTTAACTAAGGAGCAGCACTTGTTGGAGGACATATAGAAGCTTGGTCTGGAGATTGTACTGCCTAAGGAAAAGATGAAGGAACTGGGGCGAGAAGCTATTGTACCTGGAGCTGATTCAACCATGATGCAGTTGCAATTGCGTTCAAGTCTGATGGACAAAGTCAAGGGGACACAATTCTATGACGAGACGCTTTGCAAACTCAGAGATCAAGTGCTGGCAGGAACACTTAAAGGATTCTCTATCGCCAGTGACGGAGCATTGAAGAATGGTACGAAGCTGTGTGTACCATCTGGCGATTTGAGGAATGAGCTGATGCAAGAAGCACACCAGTCACAGTATTCCATACATCCTGGAGCTAACAAGATGTATCAGGATATGCGTACCATTATTTTATGGTATGGAATGAAGAAGGATGTATCCAGATTTGTGGCTAGATGCTTGATTTGTCAACAAGTGAAGGCTAGCAGACAGAGACCCGCAGGACTTCTACAGCCGCTGGACATTCCGGAGTGGAAGTGGGAGCATATAACAATGGACTTTGTGTCAGGATTTCCTCGATCCCAAGGAGAGAAGGACGCCATTTGGGTTATTGTGGACCGATTGACTAAGTCAGCTCATTTTATCCCCTTCAAGGTTGGTTTATCCATCAAGAAGTTGGCGACACTGTACATACGGTACATCTACCGGATTCATGGAGTACCGGTAAGTATTGTATCTGATCGAGACACTAAATTTACCTCACACTTTTGGAAGAGTTTGTACGACAGCTTGGGAATAAAACTGAAGTTTAGCACAGCCTACCATCCCCAAACTGACGGACAATCAGAGAGAACATCCAGACGCTAGAGGACATGTTGAGATCTTGCGTCTTAGAATTTAGAGGGTCTTGGGAGGACCACTTGCATTTAGTAGAGTTCTCCTACAACAACAGTTACCAAGCTAGCATCGGTATGACACCGTTCGAAGCATTTTATGGACGTCATTGTCGTACTCCACTTGCATGGGACGACGTAGGAGAAAGATTACTGCTGTGGCCAGAGATGGTGACTGACGCAGCAGAGAAGGTGAAGGTGATTAGAGACAAGCTCAGGATTGCCCAAGACAGACAGAAGTATTGGACAGATAGTAGTCGTCGACCACTGGAGTTTGAAGAAGGAGATAGTATCTTTATGAAGATTTCTCCTACCAGAGGAACGATCAGATTTGGCAGAGCTGGGAAGCTGAGTCCCAGATACATCGTCCATTTGAGGTTTTGAGTCGAATTGGTGAAGTAGCGTATCGATTAGCTCTACCAGCTAGTCTTGAGGGCGTGCACAACATTTTTCATGTATCGCAGCTCAGACGCTATATCCTGGATCTGAGTCACATCTTGGACCATTCAGAGCTAGAGATTGGACCCAGTCTCACCATGCCAGAGAAGCCAGTGGCAATTTTGGACAGAGGCGAGAAGAGGACCAGGAACTCGGTGACTCCCATAGTCAGAGTTATATGGAGGCACAATTCCCCAGGCGAGTCTACCTGGAAGCGAGAAGATGAGATGTGAGAACAGTACCCGTACTTGTTTGAGACCTGAGGTAATTTCCAACCCTATCCTTTAATTTCGAGGACGAAATTTTCTAAGGAGGAAAGGTTGTAAAACCCGTAAATTTTTTCAGTTAAATTTATTGAATAATTTATTTAGCTTATTATTATTAAATCATTATTAATTGTTAAATTAGGAAAAAGATTGTATTTTTAGGAAAAACATATTTTTGAAATATTCTTAATCCTGGAATTTTTGAATGTTGGTCCAGACCCGTCCCGAGTCCATTTCGAACCAAAGATCTTTTTCCAAAATAAATTTATTTTTTTATGAATAGCATTTTCTTAATTAAAAGCAAAATAACTATTTCTCTTAAAAATAAATATTGTTCATAATTGATAGGATTTCTTGTTTTGGCCTGGCCGTCCCTGACCTGTTTCTGAACTCATGTTCGAATCCGAGTTATTTAAAATATTATTTTTAACAATATAAGTCTTCATAAAGAATGAAAACTTTAGACTCTTAAACTCTTTTTCCATTCAGCATACTTTTTCTTTTATCATATATTTCTCTTTCTCATTTCTCATTAAGAGGAAGAGCTGCTCCTTTATGACTCAATGACCAAATGGCCGACCCTTCTGTTCCCAAACGACCGCCACCTACGACTCCTCCGTTCACCTCACCGAACGGCCATGGCCTTTGGGTTCCGAAACCCCCAAAATTTTTCTCCTACATAAACCCCTTCTCTTCACTCAGCTCTCACCAAACCCACTCCCGTGCCCTAGTTCCGAACCGAGCCGAACCCCTCCGCCTGAGTCGTGCCCCGCTGTCCGCCCATCCCGGCAACCTTCCGCGAGGCGCCACCCGCCGTCGGACCTCTACGCGGCTACCCTTTCCGAGGCCGACGCTCCACCGGCGACCAACCCCGGCCGCCTCCTTCCCGGGATCGTGCGCGCCAGCCCGACCTGGGTGGCCCCTGCTGTCCCGATCCGCGCGGCCTCCCCGCGGTTGTCCCCAGCCGACCCTGCGTGCCTCGATCCGCTGTCCGCAGAACCTTGCGGGTCTCGATCCTTTTCCCGTGACCGTGTTCGTGATATTCCAGCACTGTTCGTGTGCTTTTGGAGTTTTTCGGGTTCACGTGGATTTCTATTTTCCTAATTTTCACCTGAGAGCTCTAGCCGAGCAACCTAGGTATATTTTTGTTGTCATTTTCCATAGTCAATGATGAGAATTGGTCTCCGATTTCCTCCAAAAAATCGGTAATTCCTAGTCAGGTCATTTTCGGACTTTCCGAAATCTTTCGAAAACGTTTTGTCGGCTTCTCGGGAATTTCCGAGTTAGCTTCAGAATAGCTCTGTGATTTTCTCGGTTTAAATCTGTAGCTTTGTTTTGGTTTTGGTTCTGAGTCTTTCTGAGAGTGTTGGTTCTGTGATTTTCGAGTTTCCAAGTAATTTCAGTTTTCCGAATATCCTTCGGAAATGTGCTGTAGTTATATATTTTTCAGGTTCGATAATATTTTTGGGTTTAATTGGTGGAATAAATTCTCGGGTTGTCTGAGTGATCTTTGGGAACGTACTGTGGAGTTCGATATTAATTTTTGGGTCATTTCCCTGGTTTGGGGATATTTATTTGGTATTGTGGCACATTTTCCCAGTTTTGGGTTATCCCGAAAATAGAGGGAATGTTGCCGAAATTTTATAAAATTTATAAATGGATTTCAAATCAGTTTTTCGGAAATATTTTATAAAATATATTTTTGGGCGACGACCATATCGGTCCATGGGCCCTTCGCGAAATGCAAACGAAATCGGTTTCACCCGGACGTTGAGGCATTAGCTATTTTGACGATTGGACCAAGTCTGAGACTCGTATTATATTTTAATTTAGTTTATTAATTTTGTTTTAGTAATTGAATTGTAGAATAATTTTTAGAGACTAACAAATATTTTTTTCTTATTTAAATTCATGTAAAAAGTCTGTAAAGGGCATAAGTCCATTTATTTCTGCTAATTTTGTAATAGCTAGTAATGTATTCGTATTTTTCTGATTTTGTTCGGAAACGTAAAAAATTTAGAAATGATAAACAATTATAACATTTTAGAAATTCATGTTCTTCTCATTTAAAGAAAAATGTAGTTTTATTATATAAATTATAAAATACCAAATTTTGCCAATAAACCGATAAATACAAAGTTTTCCGAAATTAAATATAAAGTGATCTTTCCATCATAATTAAATGTAACGCATTAGATAATCGAGTTTTGTTTGTTAGTATAATAAAGATTAAAATTGACTAGAACAAATTTAGAGATTGTAACTAGCACATCTAGCATGACAACTTTTGAAAACTAAGGCAGACTTCTCGATTGTAGGATTTCGAGTTCAAGTCTGAAATTCATCTCGGAAACATTACCCTCATTCCAGTCAAACCAAGGCAAGTACATTTTGTGGTAGTTTACAATTATTTAGTAATCGTTTTATTGCAAGTTTAAACCACGATACAACACGGAACTCTCTCTGAGAGCATTGACTGATTAACTGTTAGGTACTGGGGGAGTAGTGTAATGAGTATGACCACATCCAAAATAGTATAATGACTGTGTTAGCTTACCCCTCATATACACAGGGATAAGCCATATCGTATCAATATAATACAATTGTACAACCCAATCCGGTCATATTCATTGCCTATTCACATCACAATGTTTTAACTGCTGAAAAATATTCATTTCAAATTGTTTAAAAGTGCATAACTCTATTATTATTTCAATTGTTAAATTATCATGAATTGTACTTTGTTCCCTCCTGACTGGAGACTATATTTTTAGGTTCTATTGATGATGCAGAACTACTGATTAATAGTTATTATGATCCTGAGTTGTATCCAGCTGTGCTACCAGATGATGCTGATCTTGGAGATGACGAGCCTATCTTTTAGCTATTGTCATTTTCTATTTCCAGTTGTTGTTGTTTGAAAAGACTATTTCTATTATCAGTTGTAACTTTTGTTGGACAAGTTTTAATTATCGGAATATTAAGTTGTGGCAATTAGTCTGTGTTGTTGATTACCTGCATGAGTGATACAGCTTACTGTCGTCGTCTCAACAACGGTGCAGTCCGGGCATGATCCGATTTGACCCAAGAAATTGGGACCGGGTCGTGACAGGATGGTAGCTCGGAAGGGAACCTTCCGTATACTAGGGCTTGGCTCTTCCACCTTTTTCAGCAAGGTGCCTCAGGCCGGGTTACTCCCCGGAATCCTCTGACCCGAGAGCGAGTACAGGATCTGGTATTAACCGCCAAGATATCGAGGTCCTTGAGCGACACGTTTGGGAGTCAAACTGATTCCTTCGGTTATTTTTATCAGGATACCCAGCCGTTGTCGGAGAAGGCAATCTTGGCAGGGTTCCTGATGATATGGCTACGGAATTGCGTAGTCTCAGGAGGAGTTGGTTCGATTGAGAGGATCAGCCGAAATTTCATCCTTCCTGCCGTGAAGCTGGCCTTCGGGGTCAGACTGGCTCTTCTTCCGGCCATGGTGTGCAGTATACACCGTGGCCTCCGTACTTTTTCATCTAAGGTTATTGCCCGTGACACGGCGATGAACTTTGAACGAATCGAGTTGCCCTACCACTATTTGATGGGGTGGCTATTAATGCACTGCCGGTCTTTGATGAGACCTGGCCTAGAAGATGGTATAACTGACGACGATGCTTTTATCTTCCAGTATCGCCAGATGCCCTAGGAGTACAACACTATGCCCGTCTGTCAGAGGGCGCTGGCGAGGGTGGATGGATATAACTTCTTCGTGTCTGTTCCCCATTTTTCTACTGAGGTGGTTAGGAGTGTACACGTTGACGGTACCGGGCCTCTCTCCTCTTACCCGGAAGGATGCTTCTTTGGTTGCGTAACATCCGTCCCTCGTACTTAGTATATCGCAACTGCAATACCGTCTATCTGGAACCTTACTTGCCCAGCCGGTTCTCCCGGCAGTTTGGGTACAGCCAGCGGTTCCTAGAGAGTCCTAGCTCTTGCCTGGGTTTTGAAGGCAGCATTCTGGATAGCATTAGGACCTGGCGTTACTATGACATTGCTCATACCCGTGCTAGTTTTTCGGTCCCTGATACTAAGACGCAAGGGGAGATTTCGTATTTAGCGGCTCTCTACCATGTCACTACTAGCAGGTTTCCTGTTAACTTTGACCCTCGTACCAGTTTTATTGTTGGTACCGGCTTGGCGGAGAAGCCCCAGGGGTCGAAGACTGTAACGCCCCAGTCCCAAAATACGTAGGACTAGGAACGTAATCATGCCAGCTGTATACATACGAAGTACATGGACCATCGTATGGATACATAAGCTGTAAAATACAGTAACCAAGGCACTAAATCTCATCCACAAAGATAAATAATGATTTAAAAGCAACTTTGAGTTTGTCATATATACAATCATTGGGCGGAGACAAATCCACTACCAACTATGAAAAGAAATACATAATAAAAGAAGGAGTTTGGCGAGCGAAACGAAGACGATCAAGTGCAATCATCCTCGAAGAAATAAAGATGATCATGGCTACGGCTAAAACACCTGCGAAAGACAAGAACACACACCTGGCGAGATAACCAGGTCCTCAGAGGGACGTAACAAGATACAATAAACATGCGATATAAATACTGAATATAAAATATGCCACAATCAAAGAAAGTGACAAGACACCAATAAGGTAATCTAACCATACTAAAGTGAAAATACAATTTGAGAAACAATCCTTCGACGCATGAGCCCTGGCTGTAAATGGGATCTGGTATAGTCCCCTCTTGGGCACCAGTGACCTAAGCGCATGACGTTCAAAAATGACAGTGGCCAACCTGAGAGGCTAATACCCGTATCTCCAGCGGAGCTTCCGGGTTACAAGGGAAGTGCAATCGAAGCCCATACGTCAGGTATTGTTCTCCCCACCCAATTTACCTGTCAAGTCGCATCCATGACCATGTTTCTCTACTAACTGCTAAGTCTCATAACATACCTCTATTAGCAGTTAGTCCTAACGCATGCAAATGGAGGATCAGCCCACATGCAAGAACCTCTACATGATACTCATCTCACACATCCTCGTGGTACAACTGTGTCAATGTATATGTAATACACTACAACGGTAGTCCCTTAACTCTAGGTCCACATGCAATCAAAGGATAAATAATAAAGTACATCTAATATCACTGAGCAGGCAGTAAATCAAAAAATAGAAATAACTGAACAATGATATGTAATAAAATGCAAACTAAAAATAAACAGTATAATGGCAAGGTATCTTGCCTGGTAGCGTCGCCTGGTGTGCTGCGATAATCAATGTGGCACAAATATGACTTTGATGTTACAACCACGCAAGACGGCCTCCAATGATAGTACGGACCATGCCATTGAGTCCGGGGAAGTCCAATTGGCTAGAGAGGATACAAGGAAATCCAATTTTTGGTAAAAAAATAGGGGATAATGATCAATCATAATTAAGATTTTAATTAAGGAGAGATTAACTCTTTTTAGAACTATTTATAGCATTTGAAAACGATTTCAAAATTACTTATAATATTATAAACTATATTTAGAATAATTTGGAGAAATATGTTTTGAAAATCTAGTAAATTGTATTAGGCAAAACTTATATTCTTTTGGTCAACGTATATCCTTAGGTAATAATATAGAAAATTCATTTAGCGTTAAAAATCTAATTTAGTCAACTATATTTTTTTAATAAAAAATAGCGTAAAATTAAGCTGCTAAATCCAATAGAAAATTTATGTAAATCCCAAGCCCTACGATATATATTTCGTGACAACATAACTTTTGAATACTAATTATATATTTATTTAAAAAATGGCTATTGTAATACTAATAACTATGATAATAAGTACAATGATAATATTTTATAGCCCAAACTATATTTTAGAATAATAATTATGATCTAATAATTTGAAAATAAATATGCCACTATCTAAATATATGTTTGGCTACACTATAATAACTTAGAATTACCAAAATAATTTTATCCATAATTAACAGCAATAATAATATAATAATAATACTAATAACGATAATAATAATAATAACAGTAATATAATACAATAATAATAATAATAATAAATAATAATAATAAATTATAATACTATAACAGCACTGAGCTCAGAGCTGTTGTTTAAAAAGTAACAAAAATAAGAAAAAGGGGTGGATAGAGAGAGAGAAATCGAGAGGGAAGGGGTGGTTCTCACCGGAGAGGAGGAGGCGGAGCGGCGGGCGGTCGGCGTGTGCTCCGCGAGTGAGGTGGTGGCGCGGGAAGTCGGAGACGGAGGAGCACCTGAGCCTGGGGCTTGGTTCGGCGCGACGGAGGCGAGCAGCTAGGGAATGTCGCGCGCGGTGGATCGGCGGAGTCGGGGGTTTGAGTCGCCGCGGCGGCTAAGCCCGGAGGACGGCGGTGGATCTCGACCGTGGGTTGGGAAAGAAGGCTAGGGGCGGCGTTCGGAAAGTTGGTGCGGCAGAAATTGGAGGTTGGGCGCCGGCGCTGGAAGTCGGTGGCGTTGGAGGGAGCGCCGGCATGGAGGAGGCCACGGCGGTGGCAGCGGGCGGCACGGCGGGACTTGGCGGACGATGAAGGTTAGGGTTTTCCTCTCCCCTCTTGTATTCTTGATGGTGATGGCTGGGTTAGCCGGGGCGGTGGTGGTTTTGGGGCTGCTGGTGGTGGAGAAGAGGTTTGGTCGGAGTTGGAGGACCGGGTTCGGGTGCCGGGATCGGTGTCGGCAGCGCACTACCAAAATACATGGATTTACCGACGGCCTTATCCGTTGGTAGTCCGTCGTCAAAAATAAATACCGACGGATTACCGACGGATATTTTGGTAAAACAGCCATTGGGAATAACCTCGTCGCTAAAACATATCCGTCGCTACTCCGTCGCTCAGCGACGACTTAGCGACGGAATACCGTCGGCGCATTTAAATATATATAGCGACGGATTACCGACTAGCTTTTGTCACAACATGTATCAGGATATAGGGTTAGCGACGGAAAACTCCGTCGCTAACGATTCGGTAAAACCGTATCAGTGATTTTCTGATACCCAATATCCGTCGCTAATCCGTCGTAAATTTGTCGGCAAAAGCGTATCAGAGATTTTCTGATACCCAATTACCGACGGACATTCCGTCGCTAAACCGTCACTCAATGTAAAATTCTCCAGGTAGCGACGGATATTACGTCGCCAATCCGTCGATACATTAAATTCCTACAGTTAGCGACGGATAGTCCGTCGGGACTTTGTCGCCAGTCCGCCGTAAGTTAGTCGCCAATCCGTCGCTAATGCTAAAATTTATGGACATCAAACAGCATCAGTTCGACGGATCGTCCGTCGCCAATCTGTCGCTTTATTGAAATGCTCCAGGTAGTGACGGATTTTACGTCGCCACTCCGTCGCTAACCTCAGTTTCTCCAGTTAGCGACGGATAATCCGTCGCTGAGTGGTCGCCAGTCCGCCGTAAGTTAGTCGCCAATCCGTCGCGAAAGCTAAAATTTTTGGACATCAAACAGCATCAGGTCGACGGATCGTCCTTCGCCAATCCGTCGCTTTATTGAAATGCTCCAGGTAGCGACGGATAGTCCGTCGCCACTCCGTCGCTAACCTCAGTTTCTCCAGTTAGCGACGGACTATCCGTCGCTGAGTGGTCGCCAGTCCGCCGTAAGTTAGTCGCCAATCCGTCGCGAAAGCTAAAATTTTTGGACATCAAACAGTATCAGGTCGATGGATGGTCCGTCGCCAATCCGTCGCTTTATTGAAATGCTCCAGGTAGCGACGGATTTTACGTCGCCACTCCGTCGCTAACCTCAGTTTCTCCAGTTAGCGACGGACTATCCGTCGCTGAGTGGTCGCCAGTCCTTCGCTAACTGCTAATTTTTGAAAAAAAAATACTACAAACAGACTCTTTCCTGTTTATACAACACATCCAACACAATATCAAACATACAAAATATTCATATACAACACCATATATCCATATCCAACACGAATATCCAACGTATCCAATATCCAACACCATATATCCATATGCAAAATATCCATATCCGACACCAATATCCAACGTATCCAATATCCAACAAAATATTACCAACACAATATGTCCAATATCCAACATTAAATTATCCAAACATAAAAAAATATTCGAACATACAATGTATCCAAATGTCTACAAAACCAACAACATAAACAAAATCAAACTCCGTCCGTCGGATCGTCTCGTGCTCGTGCCACCGCATCCGCTTTGCGTATGTACTCCTCCACCGTGTGTGCCGGCAATTGGGACAAGACATGGTCTGGAAGCGCGCGTAGCTGCTCTGGCGACATCATGTCAAGGAGCGTCAAGATGGTGTTATCCGATATGATGCAGACGTCCGCAGAGCGGTTAAACGAAAGCCGTCCGGGAGAAGAAGGACCAGGTCGATCCGAAGCACCGGCAGCAGCAGTAGACGGACCGGGAGCAGACGGACCGGGAGCAGACGGACCAAGAGTAGACGGATAGCGCCCCAACACTATCGCCCACAAATCTGACACCACGGAGGTCAGAGTCGCAAGCTGCGCCCTCACATCGTCAACCGGGGGCGCTGGGGGAGGCGGAGGCGGTGGATATCTCGGGGACGGCTGCAACGAGGGCGCCATGGAACCTAAGCTGTAGACGCGCCCTTTTCTAACGCCGCCGACGGATTCTACGAACACGTCGTCGTAGCGAACGGCCATAGAAGAGTGCGTCTGGGTGGGCGTCGTTTCGCCGACATTCTCGGAAGGGGGCTCGATCTCAAGCCGACTAAGTGCCTCACGATACGCAGCCTATCTAATGAATGTGTTTATACTATAAGTTTTCCTAAGTTATAATCTAAATCCTATGTTTCCCTAAGTTATAGTCTGAATCCTAAGTTTATCTAATTAACTTAACAATAATTATATTTCTAACATAAATCTCATAAACGTAAGTACTTATATCAGTCTCTTCGGCCCTCGCGTCGACGAAGCTCCCGTCCTTCCGCCTCTTGTGCGTATGCACGAATACATCGTGAGCGATGACCGTCTCCGTCTCTTTCCCCTACTTCACCGCCCGTTGGGCCTGCATACGTAGAATTTAATTAACTTCGTATATTAACAGTAGAAAATTAAATAATAGAATGAATTTGAATTTGCGCTATCTCACCAAATCTGCATGCGTCAATGCGTGGGGCCTTGATCCCCCCGTATACAGACCCGCGACCTGTCGATTAGCCTTAGCTTTCTCCGATTTCAGCTTGAACTGCGGAGTATCCATCTTCTCTAACATCTGCTCATAGTACTCCGCCCGGATCCAGTCCTTCCTCGTATGCGCCGTACGAAGGTCGTACACCGCATCCCGTATCTTCTTCCCGGCGGCGGCTTTGTAGGTCCTGCGGATCGCCTCCTCGCGATGGGGGGGCCACCAGAACGTCCTCTGACATACAAATTCAAATATCACGTAATAAAAAATTTAATGATTTAAAGAATAATTAATAATTCATCGACGGATTTATACCCTCATCTCGTCGAGCCAGACGTACTTCATGTCCTGAGGCACCTCAGAAAAATTGAGGTAGGGGCCATGGTAGTTATCCCGGATAATGCGTCCTAGAATCCGGGCAGCATCCCACGGAAAAAACCTATAAAGAAGCAACGACTGGATTATTAACATGAATAAATGAAACAAATTTAATAAATTAACTTAAATTTACTTACGATTCACCAGCGGGCCATAGCTCTCGTCGGAACTCGCCCACCAGCCTCTCTGGTGGCGTCGGAGGATCCGCGGGTCCGCGCACGTACTCCCCGGTAACAGGATGAAACTGAATCCCGGGGTACTCCGAGGCCCACCCTGCAGTAACTGCTGGGCCCCCTGCTGCATCTGTTGCTGCATCCGCTGGTACATCCGATGGCGGAATGGATCCGCTAGTGGATGGAGTCACAGGCCTCGACAACGATGTTGGTAGCACCGATGAAGAATGACGGCGGAAAGAGCCTGTGTCCGGGCTCTCCAAGTCGGGATCGGAGGTCACATCCGGGGAATGCGGCTGGCGACCACGACCGCTACCACCACGCCCACGCCCACGCCCACGACCACCACCACCACTACCACCGCCGTCGCCGCCGCCACCGCCACGACCACGGCCAGCACCACCAGTACGGGTGCTCGCAACCATGCCCTGTAAATAGAACACATAAACAAAATACCGACAACATAGATTTATAAATGAATATAAAACTAAACATATCCATACCAGCAGCAGGGCGATGAGTGCCGCCCAGACGAGTAGGCCTAGGAGTGCCATCTGCAAAAAGAAACTCATACAATAATACGCAAATATCCCAAACTGAAATAAATATTACAATCAGAAGTGAAGTACGAATAAAAGCTAGATACACAAAATCTGATAAAATCATGCACCAATACAACAAAGTACAATTCTTGTAACTTTTGATGAAAGGGCATCTTGTGTTCCACTAGACTTGTAATTGTAAATCCAAATGTAATAGGGTAATTTAGGATTCGAGACTAGATATTGGGTGCTTCAAGATACAACTGAAATATAGCGATATTTAATCATCGTCATCGTCCTCTTCCTCGGCCTCGGCCTCATCATCATCCTCATCGTCGAATTCATCTGTATCCTCATCCTCATCCTCATAAAGTTCTTCTTCTTCTTCTTCTTCTTCTTCTTCTTCTTCTTCTTCTTCTTCTTCAGTCTCAATACTTGGGACAAGACGCCTCTTTCTCCCCTGGTTGACATCTAAGTCTTGTATATCAACCTCTTCCTCCCCTCTATTTTCATCAGCAAGAGGTATATCAACCTCTAATTCAACATCCATGTCACAAGACTGTTGTCCCAAGTATTGGGACTTTTCGATCTGGTCCTCTTGGTATGCTGGGTCTCCAACGTTGAATGTATTTCTAGATTTAATCTTGCATACTGCCCACCAGTCAAAGCGATCTCTACGACGCCTTGGGTAGCTTGTATAGTAGACTTGAACAGCCTGACTTGCTATCGCAAACGTGTCGGACCCTCTATACCTCCTGCGATGATTTATATCGACGAATCCAAATTGTTTATCGATTCTCCAACCGATATTTGGTGTCGTATCGAACCACTCACATTTGAACATAACAATATACATATCAAATGGGGCACTATATTGTAATTCTACAATATCCCGAAGCACTCCATAATAGTCAAAGTCCGGCTCGTCGTCATAGATTGTGCCTCTTATGCAAACACCAGAATCCTTCGTACTGAAGCCGTCATTGAGAAATTCGGCATTTATAGGATGTTGAGTTGTCTTAAACTTGAAGCCATTAACGACATAGCCGGGCCAAGTCTTTGCATGCTTCTTCGGTCCCAATGACAAATAACGAATGCTCTCATTTGTGAGTGTACTTGGTTCAGCTAATAAAACCTGTAAACTTTAAATGTTTTAGTTGCATATATATATTTAAATGGTAGCCGCATAACATATTATCTCAGTTACTTACGTAATCTCGAAACCTTGACGGAAAGGTAAAATCAACCTCTCTTTGAAGTCCCTCATCGGTAATATCGGGTGTCCTTATTTTGACTTCATCTCTAAATACACTGTTAGAGAGAATAAAAATTAGTGTAGTCACTTACCTCACCAAATTAGAGATTATAACGAGGTGTAGTCACTTACTTCTCCAAATCTCTCACTTCTTGTATGTCACAATTTAACAAGACATATCGGTGAGCGGCATCATACTCATCGTCACTCAACCACCGTTTCTTACTAGCCCCAATAGGCTTGCCCCTTAAATTGAATATACCTCCTTCCTCAACGTCTTCGTCATTCCTTTGAGGTCTATTTCGATTTGTCTCAACATGAGTATCGAAATAAATGGAGCAAAAGTTTGACACCTCCTCGATAAGATATGCTTCGCATATCGAAGCCTCTATATGAGCCTTGTTGCCAACTTTCTTCTTTAGATGATGTAGATACATAGAGAGACAAATTATCTTGAGAATTAACAATGAATTGTAAAATCCACTTAAATTATATCGATTTTTATTTACCTTTCAAAGGGGTATATCCAACGATAATGAACAGATGCACCGACACGGGCTTCGTATGCTAGATGAATCGGTAGATGCTCCATACTGTCGAAGAAACCTGGTGGAAATATTTTCTCTAACTTGCAAATTGTTAAGACAATCTTCTCTTCAAGTTGTATCATATGTTGCACCGTGAGCTTAGTTGAACAGATATCCCTGAAGAATGTAGACAGCTCGGCCAACGGAACCCATACAGCAGAAGGCAATAACTCTCTCAACGCAATGGGCAGTAATCTTTCCATAAACACGTGGCAGTCGTGACTCTTCATTCCTGTTAGCTTGCGTTCATTGAGATCAACGCATCTAGACAAATTCGACACATAGCCGTTGGAAAATCTTAAAGTAGATATCCACTTGCAGATTATTAATCTATCTTCCTTGCTCAATGCGTATGGCGCTATCGGCTTAGTTACTTGTCCACCAGCTCCCCTTTGTATCAAGTTTAGATTATGACGTTTGCATATCTCGGCCATGTCTTGTCTTGCTTTTGGATTGTCCTTCGTCTTTCCTTTAATATCCATAACGGTATTGAAGACATTATCAAACACATTCTTTTCGATATGCATGACATCAAGATTATGCCTAATAAGATTATCTTTCCAATAAGGCAAGTCCCAGAAGATACTCCGTTTGGTCCAGTTATGGCTTTGTCCGAACCCCTCGACACGATTGTTCGATGGATCTTCCATTGCGGTGGGCAATTCCTTTACATCTTTCCAAATATCGTATCCCGACAATCTGGCAGGAGGTTCAGAAAATTCTTGTTTTCCATATCTGAACGCGTCCTTGTTCTTTCGCCAAGGATGTCTCGTTGGCAGAAATTGACGGTGACAGTCAAAGAAAGAAGTTTTTCCTCCATGTCTAAGGCGGAACGCCTTACTATTTTCCATACATATCGGACAAGACATGTTGCCTTGCGTACTCCATCCCGACAGCATACCGTATGCTGGAAAATTATTGATTGTCCACATGAGTGAAGCTCTCATCTGAAAGTTTTGTTTTCTGGAAATATCATAGGTCGTGACGCCGATCTCCCACAACTGTTTCAGCTCATCCACCAACGGCTGTAAATATATATCGATGTTCTTTGTCGGATTTTTGGGACCGGGTATGATAGCTGTCAAGAACATATAAGGAGTCTTCATACACATCCATGGTGGCAGATTGTAAGGGGTAAGAATGACCGGCCAGCATGAGTATTGAGATCCCGACTGTCCGAAAGGGGCGAAGCCATCAGAACATAGCGCCAGACGTACATTTCTAGGCTCTGCAGTAAAATCTGGATGACATAAATCAAAATATTTCCACGCCTCCCCATCCGAAGGATGTGACAATTCTCCTTCATCCTTTATGCGATCTTCACTGTGCCACGTCATGTGTTCTGCTGTATTCAGAGACATATACATCCTCTGTAAGCGCTTCGTGATCGACAAGTAATGCATATACTTGTAAGGACGTCGTTTTCTAGTTGACTTTCCTTTTCCCTGTACTGTCTTGTAACGATCCGCATTACAGAACCAACAACTTTCTAATACGCTTTGTAATACAACATACATCCATTGCGACAGCAATCTATCTTCTCGTACCCCAGTCCCAGTTGTCGGACCATCATCTTTGACTTATAGAAGTTTCTTGGGAGCTCTTTTGATTCCTTCGGTAACACCTCATTAGTTAATTGTGTGATCCGATCATAGCAAGCTTGTGGCAAGTTAAAATCAGACTTTATGTTCAACAACCGCATCGTCACTGACAGTGCGGAATGAGTCTCACAACCAGGATATAGAGGAGTATCTGCGTCCTTAAACATATCATAGAACTCCTTTGCCTCGGGATTAGGATCCTCCGGATCAAAATTAGGCCCTGCCGCAGCATACACCATATCTCGTGCAAGGTTCTGCATGTCTCCATAATCCACAGAGCATCCGTCGTCTTCGAGGACATCCGTTGCAGCATTATCATCAAAAGCATAAGTACCAGCTTCTGCAGCCTGTCTTTCTGAATATAATTCACCTTGCGATGACCACAGGCCGTAATCACGTACGAAACCCTTACGGGTCAAATGATCTCTCACAGTCATCACTTCTTCGAAACGTCTATTGTGACAATTAACACATGGACACTTGATTTTGTTATCGTCCATGTACTGAGTTTTGCTCATGGCATACTTAAGAAATACTTCCACACCTGCCTGAAAATCGTCACTCACACCAATTCTGCTCTCGTGTTGTCGTTTGTACATCCATGTACGATCAACAAAGTAACGATTCATGCTCGATTTGATGTGAATATCTGTATCGTAAGACAAACTAAACATAAGAATTAATAGCCCGATACCGATACTCATATCGTAAGAAAAACTAAACTTGTGGATAACACGCTAGGCCTACGACGAGGCTACTTAGTATCACAATCTAACATAATTAGTATATAATCATGTAACTGGTGGATCCGCTAGCTAGTAAGTCGGATGTACTTAATATCAGAGAGTATCAGATTAGTATCAGTATATAGGTTAGGTAGACCGTATCAAACGCATATCGGAATAGTAGGCCGAATAGGAGGCCGAGATAGTCGAATGAGAAGAAGAGAAGAAAGGAGGAGCAGATGGTATACTAGACTAGTTCTGGGTCAAATTAGGAGTCCAAGTCAACTCTGTCAAAACTAACCTTAATTAGGCTAAACTTCTACCTTAGCTAATCAAATATATATACTAGACTTCACGACGTGTGTCTGTGTATATATATATATATTATTAATAAATTACTTAAAATTATGCCTATATATATTATATGTCTGAGTGTGTGCGTATCCGTGTGTCTGTGTCCGTGTGTGTCCGTGTGTGTGTGTGTGTATGTGTGTGTCCGTGTGTGTGTGTGTCTGTGTGTGTGTGTCCGTGTGTGTGTGTCTGTGTGTGTGTGTCCGTGTGTGTGTGTGTGTCCGTGTGTGTGTGTGTGTCTATGGGAGAGGAGGAGGAGGACTCCTGCGCGGGGACTCCAGAGTCCCTCCTACGCCCCCCCTGCCCCGACCCCCCAACCCCTGCCCGACCCCCCCAACCCCTGCCCGACCCCCTCTCCCACCCCCTGCCCCCTTGTCCCGACCCCCCCAACCCCTGCCCGACCCCCCCAACCCCTGCCCGACCCCCTCTCCCACCCCCTGCCCCCTCCTGCCCCGACCCCCCCAATCCCTGCCCGACCCTCCCCCAACCCCTGCCCGACCCCCTCTCCCACCCCCCTGCCCAGACCACCCCCCACCCCTGCCCGACCCCCTCCCCGACCCCCCCTGCCCCCTCTCCCACCCCACCCTTGCCCCGACCACCGCACCCCCTACCCGAACCCTCCTGCCCAGACCACCCCCCCACCCCTGCCCGACCCCCTCCCCGACCCCCCTGCCCCCGACCACCCCACTCCACCCTTGCCCCGACCACCCCACCCCGTACCCGAAACCCCCCTGCCCCACACCCTCTCCGACCACTACGACAGCCCCCCAACCCCCCAAATCGTAAAAGAGAGAGAGAGAGAGAGAGAGAGGGAGATAGAGAGAGAGAGGGGGGGAGAGAGAGCATACCTTAGAGAGAGAGAGGGAGATCGCCGGTCGGAGAGAGCGAGATCGTCGGAGAGAGGGAGAGGGAAGAGAGAGAGTGTTTTGGGGGGGAATGAAAATTTCCCCCCCGTCGGTTCAATTTAAGTTTGGGTACATAAATTAGCGACGGAGTAGCGACGGATTATTCTGTCGCTAAGTAGTCAGTAAATCTCGCGCCAGAGTAGCGACGGATTATTCCGTCGCTAAGTCGTCAGTCAAATCTCGCGCTAATATTTTAGGCTTTTGCCGCCAAAATATGCGACGTTCTAGCGACGGATATAAAATCGTCGCTACTTGGCCGACGACCTATCGACGGCGTAGCGACGGATATGGACATAAAAAATAAAAAAAATTGTCCACTGCTTTTCGTCGGTATTTCGTCACAAATCCGTCGGTGATCCGACGGTAATAGCGACGGAAAATTTCCGTCGCTAAATGGCCGTCGCTAAAATGCTGTAATTTGGTAGTGGCGGTGGTGGAGAGGAAGAGGTGGTGGTGATGGCCAGGGGGTTGTGGTGGTGATGTCGGGGAAGATATGGTGGAGGCGGTGCTGGTGATTTGAGTCGGGACGTCGTGGCGGAGGCGGCAGTGTCGGGAGTTGTTGTGGTGATTGGGGTGATGTCGGGGACGGCCAGTGGTGGCGATCGGGAGTGGTGTTGTGGCGGACCAAGGGGGTGATGCTGGGATGGTGGCAGGGGTCGGACAGGGATTGCATGGTCTGTATCGGGATGCCGACATGGATTCATAAATTGGGTTAGGTTTAGGAATTTGGATGCGTTCGGGGTGTCGGACGCGAGGGGATTAATGTATTTGTAGTAGAAAAGTATAGTAGAGGGGAAAGACGGTACGGACACGATGCTCATCTGAATGTGGTGGAAAATATGGAGGAGTACCTCTCCTATATATAGGAGGTGGGAATTCCCATTAGGATAATGATTGTGATGTTTAAATCCCCATGTAGATATCACATTATTTAATTTAAAGCAATTTAATCATATCCAATCGTATAAAAGAAAACTTATTTTAAATAAAATCTTTTCTAAAATAATTTATCATACTTAGTTAAATTTAAACCAAAACAATATCTTTAAAAAAAATACAATTTTGAATAATAAAATATTATTATTAATTAATTTCGAAAATACAATTATTTTTCATGAATTTAAAGTCATGTATCTCGTAGGTAAAAGACCATTTATGTAAAACATCATTTTTGAAATTATCAATTATATTTGTATAATAAAAGTAAATAACTCTTTTTACATTAAATCAATGCAGTTAGTAAATCGATTAATAAAGATAATATAAGTTAATAAATAAAATAATTACCATATGAAATTTAAATTCTATAATAAAATATTTTTATAAAATATAAACCTCACGAATATTCGTACTCGACGAGCAATTTCGAAACGCACATCTCGCACGCTACGCAAATACAAAAATGCGAACTCGTATGCGACGTACAGATACGAAATATAAAATAAAAAATCGTAGTAAAAATTTAGGGGGT
Organism: Iris pallida; assembly: GCA_029216955.1. Classification (NCBI taxonomy): domain Eukaryota; kingdom Viridiplantae; phylum Streptophyta; class Magnoliopsida; order Asparagales; family Iridaceae; genus Iris; species Iris pallida. Next base: position 1,134,296 of record JANAVB010033216.1, on the reverse strand, counting down.
TTACATCCTAGCCAACTTAAAAGAATTTCGTCCTCGAAATTTAGGAATAGGTAGGGTACAAGAGTTTAACGAGAAGAAAGTACGAACAATTTATTTGGTGAGGCAAGGAAATGGTGTTTAACATAAATGTGCTATGAATTCGTTAAATAGGAAATAATTTACTAATATGGTAATGGACGAGGGTCGCTAGCTAAGACAATCATGATAGCACAATTTTGAGAAATAATAAGGCATTGGATAGATCAAGGAGAATAACTTAGGAACTTGGGAGGTATGGTTCCTTGAGTAAATATGGTCGTCTAGGTTTATGTTTGATTAAGAAAATGATTTGATTCATTCTTAAGTCTAAAAAATGATTAGAATATCGTGATAATGAATCTAGTGTGTCACGAGGAGGATGATTAACTCAAGGTGGCGTTACAGTCACATCGGTTGGTAACTGGCTAACTATATTGGCAATAGACAGTGGACAACTAAGAGAATATCAAGTACGGGTGTTTTGTCTTTCTAAAACAGGTGAAAGGCAAAAATAAAGAGTTCGAGGAAGACATTATCAAATTCGAATGAGTGGTTCAAAGACGACTGAATAAGTTCCAAAAAGAATTGCCAACGCAGTCGCGGGTGAGACTCCAGGGCCAAGTTTAACTATGTCTCCATCCATGTCGAACAAAAGCGAACCAAGTGCACTATGGTTGATCAGACCATAATACGTCGGTTCTTATTAGACAATGTATTAGTGGGCGCCCACAATAAACATATGTCACGAACAAGCTCGATAAAGAGTAAGCTTGTAAAACTAGGCTATAATAGCAACATAAGATAGTCAAAATATGAGTAGTGGATGATGAAGGAAATTAAATAGTTCAAGATCCTTTAAAATTGAGACTTGCCCGAAGTTCGGACCTATACAGTCGGCTTGGTTGGCTAGATAGGTTAGGGTCCACTGAATTCTATGGTCCAAGTGAACCTATCAATATGGTCCACAAAATGTTGGTTAGGTCGTGAGGTATTCTACCCAACTTACAAGAGTTAAACTAGTAGTGTGATATGACAACGAGTTTAAGCAATCAAGGTAAGGCACAAAATTGAGCATTAAGAAAATCAAGTAGAACATCATCACATATCGGGTTGAAAGATTTTAATCGAGATTGAGTCCCTATCTGTGGTCGAAAAGCATATCGGTACCATGGTAAAGATTATAGCTTAGCTATTTTGACCAGAAGGTCATATCATGAAAATAGTGTACAAGAAGACGTATTTTAGTGGGACATGATATATCTACATGAAGGTGGGCTTGTCTAGGTCTTACATATGAAATTTGTTGGAAGAAAAAGTCTAGTGTTGTGCTCCAAATATCAAAGTCACGAGTAGGGAATGCCAAATGATCAATATAGAAAGTGGGTTTTCATAAGGTACTAATTAATGCACCAAAAATAAAAGGTTAAAGCACGAAATAAAGATAATTCAGATTCTAGTAGATCAAGGTAACATAAGTTAGGAATACAGTTTCTAGAGATGTGATAGCCACTTGATGGGGTGTGGTCAAGGAGCAATCCAATTATTTCTCATGTTTCAATGGTTAGAGAGTCACGATTAAAATCTAGATTCGAGGGAAGATCGAGTGGGTCAAGATATAGGTCTAGTTATACAGTTTGGTCGATGACTAACTATACTTGTATATGTCATATCATAATCATATGTGGTATGGCAACCTATTGTGGAATACTTGTATCTCATTAGGGCGACCTTGCTTGTTTCTTGGTCCTTCACCAATATATGATCTAATCCAAAATTTGTAAGTTCCTCAAAAGTTTCTCAATAAAATTTTTAAGATACTACACCAAAATTTCTAATTATCTTAGGCTGCCCTAGTTTAATAAAAAATTTAAATCTATAATAAATCTCGAAATAGTCCTTGCAATTTAAACACTTTTTTTTTCACCAAAATTTAAATATCCATAATCAATGCTTTAAACTCAAAATCTAAATATCTTTATAAATCATAGTTCATATGACACAATTTGAATTTTTCTTCAAAGTCGATTTCATATCTTCCAAAATATTTTAAACATTTTTTTTACCATCATCTCTTCAAACACAAAATTAAATAAACTTATAAATCGCATGACCCAATTTAAAACCTCAAGCTCTCTAATAAACCGTAAATCATAAACCCTCCACATTCTCTAGTCGTTTACAAAATCATAACTTAAAATTTTAAAATACTTTAATAAATTCGAGATAAACATTAACATATCCAAACTTGAACTTAATCGTAAATCGTGTGTCAAAATTTCAAGATGTTTCTCAAATCGGTTTCATATCCCAATAAATTATAAACTATTTTGCAATTTCTAAAAATCATAAATCATAAATTTTGTTTCCTCGATTTAGCTATTCTCTTGTGTAAACCACCTTGTAATAGCAAAATAAAATTCCAACTATCCTTTTAAGGCGGTAGTATTCTACTACCCAACTTAAAATTATCTAATCCTTAAGATCACACCTTTAGAAAAATGTCTTTATAACTTGAATAGATCCTCAATGCATATTAATTGTCAATGCAATCCATCTAGCCAAGTGTTTAACCTATGGGCATATACTAGTGTAGTCCTCTTACTAAACACGAAACTAAGAATTTACGGTAGAAGGAGTCAAGCAAGATGCAATTCAAGAAAGTCGAACGAGAGTTCAGAATTTGAAGTCAAGAAAGGATGACAAGTAGGTGGATGAGATTCTAGACTCTAATCCTAATTTGCAGGCTCACATCGGTACAATTACGTAACCGAAGTGACAAACTCGACCTGCATGGGCCACCACAAAAACATGTAACGCCCCAGTCCCAAAATACGTAGGACTAGGAACGTAATCATGCCAGCAGTATACATACAAAGTATATGGACCATCATATGTATACATAAGCTGTAAAATGCAGTAACCAAGACACTAAATCTCATCCACAAAGATAAATAATGATTTAAAAGCAACTTTGAGTTTGTCATGTATACAATCGTTGGGCGGAGACAAATTCACTACCAACTATGAAAAGAAATACATAATAAAAGAAGGAGTTTGGCGAGCGAAACGAAGACGATCAAGTGCAATCATCATCGAAGAAATAAAGATGATCATGGCTACGGCTAAAACACCTGCGAAAGACAAGAACACATACCTGGCGAGATAACCAGGTCATCTGAGGGACGAAACAAGATACAATAAATATGCCATATAAATACTGAATATAAAACATGCCACAATCAAAGAAAGTGACAAGACACCAATAAGGTAATCTAACCATACTAAAGTGAAAATGCAATTTGAGAAACAATCCTTCGACGCATGAGCCCTGGCTGTAAATGGGATCTGGTATAGTCCCCTCTTGGGCACCAGTGACCTAAGCGCATGACGTTCAAAAACGACAGTGGCCAACCTGAGAGGCTCATACCTGTATCTCCAGCGGAGCTTTCGGGTTACAAGGGAAGTGTAATCGAAGCCCATACGTCAGGTATTGTTCTCCGCACCCAATGTACCTGTCAAGTTGCATCTACGACCATGTTTTTCTACTAACTGCTAAGTCTTATAACATACCTCTATTAGCAGTTAGTCATAACGCATGCACATGGGGGATCAGCCCACACGCAAGAACCTCTACATGATACTCATCTCACACATCCTCGTGGTACAACTGTGTCAAGGTATATGCAATACACTACAACGATAGTCCCTTAACTATAGGTCCACATGCAATCAAAGGATAAATAACAAAGTACATCTAATATCACTGAGCAGGCAGTAAATTAAAAACTGGAAATAATTGAACAATAATATGTAATAAAATGCAAACTAAAAATAAACAGTATAATGGCAAGGTATCTTGCCTGGTAGCGTCGCCTAGTGTGCTGCGATAATCAATGTGGCACAAATATGACTTTGATGTTACAACCACGCAAGACGGCCTCCAATGATAGTACGGACCATGCCATTGAGTCCGGGGAAGTACAATTGGCTAGAGAGGATACAAGGAAATCTGATTTTTGGTAAAAAAAATAGGGGATAATGATCAATCATGATTAAGATTTTAATTAAGGAGAGATTAACTCTTTCTAGAACTATTTATAGCATTTGAAAACGATTTCAAAATTACTTATAATATTATAAACTATATTTAGAATAATTTGGAGAAATATGTTTTGAAAATCTAGTAAATTGTATTAGGCAAAACTTATATTCTTTTGGTCAACGTATATTCTTAGGTAATAATATAGAAAATTCATTTAGCGTTAAAAATCTAATTTAGTCAACTATATTTTCTTTTAATAAAAAATAGCATAAAATTAAGCTGCTAAATCCAATAGAAAATTTATGTAAGTCCCAAGCCCTACGATGTATATTTCGTGACAACATAATTTTCGAATACTAATTATATATTTATTTAAAAAATGGCTATTATAATACTAATAACTATGATAATAAGTACAATGATAATATTTTATATCCCAAACTATATTTTAGAATAATAATTATGATATAATAATTTGAAAATAAATATGCCACTATCTAAATATAATGTTTGGCTACACTATAATAACTTAGAATTACCAAAATAATTTTATCCATAATTAACAATAATATTAATATAATAATAATACTAATAACAATAATAATAATAATATTAATAACAGTAATATAATATAATAATAATAATAACAATAAATAATAATAATAAATTATAATACTATAACAGCACTGAGCTCAGAGCTGTTGTTTAAAAAGTAACAAAAATAAGAAAAAGGGATGGAGAGAGAGAGAGAGAGAGAGAGAGAAATCGAGAGGGAAGGGGTGGTTCCCACCGGAGGGGAGGAGACGGAGCGGCGGACGGTCGGCGTGTGCTCTGCGAGTGAGGTGGTGGCACGGGAAGTTGGAGACGGAGGCGCACCTGAGCCTGGAGCTTGGTTCGGCGCGGCGGAGACGAGCAGCTAGGGGCTGTCGCGCATGGTGGATCGTCGGAGTCGGGGGTTTGAGTCGCCGCGGCGGCTAAGCCAGGAGGACGACGGTGGATCTCGGCCGTGGGCTTGGGAAAGAAGGCTAGGGGCGGCGCTCGAGAAGCTGATGCGACAAAAATTGGAGTTTGGGCGCCGGCGCTGGAAGTCGGTGGCCCTGGAGGGAGCGTCGGCATGGAGGAGGCCGCGGCGGTGGCAGCGGGCGGCACGTCGGGACTTGGCGGACGACGAAGGTTAGAGTTTTCCTCTCCCCTCTTCTATTCTTGATGGTGATGGCTGGGTTAGTCGGGGCGGTGGTAGTTTTAGGGCTGCTGGTGGTGGAGAAGAGGTTTGGTCGGAGTTGGAGGACCGGGTTCGGGTGCTGGGATCGGTGTCGACAGCGGTGGTGGATAGAAAGAGGACGGCAGCCAGGAGGACGGCGGTGGATCTCGGCCGTGGGCTTGGAAAAGAAGGCTAGGGGCGGCGCTCGAGAAGTTGGTGCGACAAAAATTAGAATTTGGGTGCCGGCGCTGGAAGTCGGTGGCGCTGGAGGGAGCACCGACATGGAGGAGGCCGCGACGGTGGCAGCGGGCGGCACGTCGGGACTTGGCGGACGACGAAGGTTAGGGTTTTCCTCTCCCCTCTTCTATTCTTGATGGTGATGGCTGGGTTAGTCGGGGCGGTGGTAGTTTTGGGGCTGCTGGTAGTGGAGAAGAGGTTTGGTCGGAGTTGAAGGACCGGGTTCGGGTGCCGGGATCGGTGTCGACAGCGGTGGTGGATAGAAAGAGGTGGTGGTGATGGCCAGGGGGTTGTGGTGGTGTATTAGGGACGATATGGTGGAGGCGGTGCTGGTGATTTGAGTCGGGACGTCGTGGCGGAGGTGGCAGTGTCGGGAGTTGTTGTGGTGATTGGGGTGATGTCGGGGACGGCCAGTGGTGGCGATCGGGAGTGGTGTTGTGGCGGACCAAGGGGGTGATATTGGGATGGTGGCAGGGGTCAGACAGGGATTGCATGGTCTGTGTCGGGATGCCAACACGGATTCATAAATTGGATTAGGTTTAGGAATTTGGATGCATCCGGGGTGTCGGACGCGAGGGGTTTAATGTATTTGTAGCAGAAAAGTATAGTAGAGGGGAAAGACGGCACGGACACGATGCTCATCTGAATTTGGTAGAAAATATGGAGGAGTACCTCTCCTATATATAGAAGGTGGGAATTCCCATTAGGATAAGGATTGTGATGTTTAAATCCCCATGTAGATATCACCTTATTTAATTTAAAGCAATTTAATCATATCCAATCGTATAAAAGAAAACTTATTTTAAATAAAATCTTTTCTAAAATAATTTATCATACTTAGTTAAATTTAAACCAAAACAATATCTTTAAAAATACATTTTCGAATAATAAAATATTATTATTAATTAATTTCGAAAATATAATTATTTTTCATGAATTTAAAGTCATGTATCTCGTAGGTAAAAGACCAATTATGTAAAACATCATTTTTGAAATTATCAATTATATTTGTATAATAAAAGTAAATAACTCTTTTTACATTAAATCAATGCAGTTAGTAAATCGATTAATAAAGATAATATAAGTAAATAAATAAAATAATTACCATATGAAATTTAAATTCTATAATAAAATATTTTTATAAAATATGCACCTCGCGCATATTCGTACTCGACGAACAATTTTGAAACACACATCTCGCACGCTACGCAAATATAAAAATGCGAACTCGTATGCGACGTACCGATATGAAATATAAAATAAAAAATCGTAGTAGAAATTTAGGGGGTTTACAAAGACGAGGAAGCAGAGGACGAACACGGTTCCTGTGCCGGACTCAGAGTCCACCACTGCGGATGAAGAGGATGGCGAGCAGGGTGCCGATGACTCTCTTCCTCCTCTAGAAGAGGTGGCGACGGATCAGCCGTCCATTGTGTCTAATGAAGTGGTGGCGGATCAGCTGCCTGATGTGCCTGCTCTTTCGCGCAAATGAAGCAGAAGTGAGTCTGCTGCTGGCGGCATGACTTATTCCATAAAACGGGCTGCTGTTAGGTCCCATCGGCTACTTATCAAGGATGTTGACGCTGTTTCTGAGGTGACTTAAACTATAACTATCTTTTCCTTCTTTTTTCCTGCACTATGGCCTAATCATTTTCCTTTTGCTCTTGTAGGCGTCAGAGGAGTCAGATTCTCGAAAACCGGCCGCTGAAGTCGATCCGGTCCTGACCACTTTGGTCAGTGACGTGTGTACCGCGATCATTTCTGCTGAGGTTCTTCCGGAGGCGGCCGAGGAGTTCCATGTTGCTGAGGACTCAACCCAGGGTGACGGGGGCTTTACTTAACCTATCCTTGAGACTGTTGAATTTTAGTAGGGTGACGCTGAACCAGTCGTATCCCTGGCTGGGGCAGAAGAACCAGCTGAATTCGACTTAGAGGTTGCTGGTGAGGGGACTACGGCGGCTGTGAGCGAACCGCAGCCTCCACACTCTTCCCCTGGTAAGATAAGCTAAATCTTAACTAGTAAGGAGGCCTATCTGCTCTATCATTACATCCTTCAGGTTAGACTGATTGATGGTTGCTCTGGACATACAGGTCCTTCCCCTTCAGTGCTGATGACGGACATTGTTAAGGTAGGCTCTGCCAGAGGAGATCTGGTGGAGGGGAACGTGCCCCCTCCTCTTTCGACTTATATTGAAGGGCCTTCCGCTAAATTGAGTTCAGGAGGTCAGGTGGCGGCACAGCCGGGATATGGAGCAATGGTTCCTGCGTTCTCCTCTACTCAAGTGGATCCGAAGGTGGACCTTTCTGCCTTGTCGAGTATCCAGGTTCTGCGGGCCACAGAGGAGGAGTTAGCCACTATCGATGCGTCTTTCCGCTCGGAATTTGTTTCCTTAGTGGCAGGGGTGACGAGTTCTAGCGTGCCTCCTTCGACACTGCCAGCCACACTTCCTTTGACGCCGTCTTCTACGAAAGTTCTGGATGAAGCGTCACAGGACGTGGTTGACAGTTTCTACCGCCACTTGAAGAGAGGGGTCGAGGCTGCTGTAGAACAGGGGACCCCTTTCGCCTTGGCCCGACAATGTGCCCAAGGCCAAATTGACATTTTCAAAACCATTCCGGGTGGAGCGGGGATAGTCGCACTTCTGGAGCCAAAATTACTAGAGGCTGATCAGCTGGTGGCCCAGCTTTAGGTGCTGCGGCAAGCTGATCTGTCTGCTGCGATAGATCAAGAGCGCGGATTCCTCATAACTGTCGTTAACAAGGTAAGGGTCGCTTGGGATACGGTTAAGCCGGTAATGCAGAAGGATCTCCGCGATCTGTCTCAGCTATTTGATCAGTTGAGCCGCGAGAGTAAAGATTGCACAGATCGGGAAGCGACTACCTCCTGTGGGGTAATTGACACCCGGGAGCAGATCCTCGAGCTTCAGAGATGGCTTTCTTGGAGTCTGAACTCGAAGCTGCCCGTACAGAAAAGGGGATGATTATCCAGGAGGCCGACAAAGTTACTCGAGCTTCTGCTGGCCTGGAGCTTTCTCTGAAGAAGCTTGAGGATGGATGGCGGGCTCACGTGCACTTGGATGATGCAGAGCAGTTATCTCAGGAGGCCGAGCGCCGAGCCAAGCAGCGGTTCGAACGGGGGACTGCCTTGCTGAGGAGCCGTCTCTTGGAATTATGTACCGCCGAGCCATAGTCGGCTCTTTTGCTTTTTTATGTTCATGTTCTTTTTCCCCGTCCCAGAACCTATAGTATTTTTAGCTTTCAAATAAAAGAGTATGTTTTATTTTACCCTTTATTTGTGTTGCTTATTGCGTTTATGGTGTTATGGTGGTGTTTGCCCCGCAGGAGGACTGTTTGTGGACCTGTTACCCTTGGCATACCTGGGTTTTAGGTATGGATAACAAATTTGATCGGGACACCTAGAACGATTCCACGGTAAGGTAGTCATGGACATTCCTGGTATCGGGAGAAAGAATACCATGGAGCAGCTGGGCTCCCGGGGCATGATGAGAAATAAGGGGCATGTATCAGGAAATTTGGTACAACATTTGTGGTCAGCAGAGGACATTTGTAGGCCTATTATCCTTGGCGTACTCCGGTTTAGAATACGGATAATAAGATGAGAGAAAACTAACATACTTACTCAGAGGTAATGAGGACGTGGCAAGTATGGGGGTTTTACTGCGGGGTCTTCCTACTCAGAGGTAATAAGGACGTGGCAGGAGTAGACTCAGCGGAGGATATTTATGGTCAACAGTGGACATTTGTGGGCCTATTATCCTTGGCGTACTGCGGTTTTGGGTACGAATAATAAGTTGAAAGGGAACCAACATACTTATTCAGAGGTAATGAGGACGTGGCAAGCATGAGGGTTTCTTCGATAGAGCCTTCCTACTCAGAGGTAATAAGGACGTGGCAGGAGTGGGCTCCATGAGGGGGTACATAGAACGACTCAGAGGTAATGAGGACGTGGAAGTTCTATGTAAGGGGGTGATTTATTTTTGGCGGATGTGAAACAACTCAGAGGTAACATCGACGTGGTTGTTTTGGGAAATTTGTGGATCTGTTACCCTTTTTTGTCTATTGAAAGTGCGGGTAGTAGATCATGAGGAGGGAGCTCTTTTAGGAAGAAAGTTTAGAGGTATGATCATACATGACTTACTACCAAAAAGACGCGATATAGATTTATCTGGAGTGACCGGAGTGTAAGTTCAGCGGTACCTGCGGGTACATAACTCGACAATCTGGGGAATATGGAGTTAGAATGTAAGTTCAGCGGTACCAGCAGGTACATAACTCAACAATCTAGGATTTAGAGGATGTTGTTTCAGATATAATACTTCTTCAGGAACTTGCCGTTGATGGGCAACATGAGTAAGTCTCCATTTTGTTTTGCGAGGCGGTAAGCACCGTTGGAGAAGACAGCCTCAATGACAAATGGACCTTCCCACTTTGGCTGGAATTTGCTAACGGTTTTGTGAGTCATAACCATCGGCCTCCGAACTGCCAGAACGAGATCGTCCACTTGGAATGTTCTGACCTTAACCTTCTTGTTGAAGGCGCCCGAGATGCGTGCTTGGTATAGCTCGATTTGTTGTTGAGCTGTAGGCGCTTTTCATCCAAGGCCTCCAACTCTTGTAGCCGGCGACGTTAATTATCGTCCGTCGTCAATCGATAGGTAAGAGCAACGCAGAGCAAGGGGATTTGAGTCTCTAATGGAAGAACTGCCTCACTCCCATATACCAGGGAGAATGGTGTGTTCCCGGTGGCCGTTCGGACTGTAGTATGGTATGCCCATAAGCACTCACCAAGCTTCTTATTGCAGTCGCATTTGTTGGAAGACACGAACTTCTTGAGCAACTTGATGATGGTTTTGTTGAATGCTTCTGCCAACCCGTTTGCTGCTGGATTGTATGGCATTGAAGATACATTCTGGATTCGATGTTTGTCGCAGAATCGATAGAAGGCGTGGCTCGTGAACTGCGGACTATTATCGTGGATGATCCTTCAGGGCAGTCCAACACGATAGATGACGTGATGCTTGAGGAAGTTGATCACGTTTGAAGTCTTTACTTCTGCAAGCGGAACAACTTCTGCCCATTTAGAGAAGTAATCTGTGATTGTGAGTATGAAACGATGTCCTCGGGGCGAAGGTGGAGTGATTGGACCGATGATGTCCATTCTCCATGCTTCGAATGGCCAGGACGCCACTGTCGGATGTAGAAACTCGGATGGCTAATGGATGAAATCTGCATGGACTTGACAGGCTTTGTACTTTCTTGCATAGTCTATTACTTCTGCTACCATCGTGGGCCAGTAATAGCCCATCCAGCGAAGACGGTCTTATAATTTCGGACCAGGCTGATGGGCCCCGCAGACACCGTCATGAGCTTCGCGTACGGCTTCTTTAGATTCTGTATTTGATAGACACCGAAGCAGTAATCCATCGTAGGATCGTCGATACAGCATTTTTGTCTCTGTATCGTAGAAGAATCTGAGGGAACGCCTTCTGATAGAGGTGGCCTCTTTTGGGTTTTCGGGCAAGATGCCATAGACTACAAAGTCTATGAATGACTGTCTCCAGTCTGGTGTTTTGTCAACCGTATGAGCAGAATGACTCACCACAAACTGAATGTTAGTCTTGGGACAGACCAGTTCGTGGCCTATCACATCCACCGAGTGATGAGCATAGTTCGGAACTGCTAGGAAAGCAGCAAGGCCAGCTAAGGCATCGGCTTCGATATTTTGGAGTCTGGGAACGTGTTCTATGAAGAACCCTTCGAACGACAAAATGATGCTGATCGCCGTTTGGTGATAGGGGATCATGTCTTTATGGCGGACTTCATATGAACTCTAGATCTAATTAACGATTAACTGTGAGTCGCCGTATGCTTCAAGGTATTCTACCTCCAGTTCCTTTACAAGTCGGAGGCCAATGACCAAAGCATTGTACTCGGCCACGTTGTTTGAACAGGACTCCGTGAGAGAATAAGCCCGATTGATCACCAACCCAAAGGGAGAAATCAGCACCACTCCGACTCCAACGACGATGTTGCCCTTGGGCCCAGTTCTGGAAGCGCCGTCGAAGAACATTCGCCATATGGTATCATGAGAGGCCACATGTGAGTCGGCAACCTCATCTGGAATCTCTTCGTATATCCTGGTTGACTCCGAACCTGGATGGGCTGCTAAAAAGTCTGCCAGAGCTTGACCTTTAATAGCCTTTTGTGGGACGAAGATCATGTGGTAGGGAGACAACAATATTGCCCATGTAGCGAGGCGAGAGCTAAGTGCCCCTGGCTTGGTCGTGAGGACCCTGAGGGGGTTGACTCGTGAGATCCCATGTATGGTTTGTCCTGTGATATAGTATTGCATCTTCTGAATGGTGAACACCAGGGCGAGGCATTCCTTCTCCATGACGGTATATCGGTGTTCAGGCCCCATCATCATTCGACTGAGGTAATATATGGCCTGCCCATGGGCTGTATCATTATTTTGTGCTAGCAGAGCGCCGAGTGAATGCTCCATCGCTCGTACATAGAGCATGAATGGTTTTCCAGCAATCGGGGCCACCAGGACTGGAGGGTTCGACAAGTATTATTTGATGCTGACGAAGGCACGTTGGCATTCTTCATCCCATACGAATGAGACGCCCTTCTTCATGAGGTGAGTGAATGGCTGACATCGTCCGAAGAGGTTGGAAATGAACCTCCTGATGTAAGCTAGCCTTCCTTGAAGGCCTCGGAGTTTACGAAGATTTTTCGGAGGACCCATCTCCATGATTGCCTTTGTCTTCTCTGGATCTATATGAATCCCCTAGGCAGTAATGATAAAACCCAAGAATTTTCCATTGGATATGCCCAAGAAGGATTTGGTAGGATTCATCTTCAAGTTGTGCACTCGCATCAGGTCGAATACCGTCCTTAGATCCTGCAGATGGTCTTCCTTATAGCGAATTTTGACAGCGATGTCGTCAACATAGCACTCCACGGTCTTGCGTAAGTGGTCTCTGAAGATGACACTCATGGGTCTTTGATACGTGGTGCCAGCATTCTTTAAACCAAAAGGCATGACTGTGTAGCAGTATGTGCCAATCGGTGTTCGGAATGATGTGTGCTTCTCGTCGTCGGGAGACATCTTGATTAGGTTGTATCCCGAGAAACCATCCATGAATGACATGCGTTCGAAGCCGCAGGTGTTGTCAATCATGATGTCCGTGATAGGGAGGGGGAACTCATCTTTAGGATATGCCTTGTTCAGATTGTGGAAGTCGATACAGATTCGAATCTTCCTATTTTTTTGAGGACCGGTACTATATTGGCGACCCAGTCCAGATGTTATTTCTCACGAATGAAGCCGCTGTCTATCAGTTTGTTAACTTCGACTTCGATCGTATTCATAATGTCCGGGCGGAAGCATCGCTGTTGTTGCTTGATCGACTTTGCATCCGACCGAATGTTGAGTTTGTGAAGTGCAATCTCGGGGTTTAGCCCTGGCATGTCTTCATAACTCCAGGCGAACACATTAATATATTCTTTGACGAGTTGTAGCAGCGAATCTCGTTCTTCGTCTGCCAAGCTTTTACTAACGAAGATTGGTTTTGGAGAAGACTCATTGCCGAGGTCAACTTGCATAACCTCATCTTCAGTAGGAGGCTCTCTTTGTTCGAACCGCTTTTTCTATTGTGCATCCAGCTGTTGGGCCTACGGCTCTAATTCAAGGAGTTCAGGAATGTCTTCTTCTTCTTTGTAAGCGTCGACAAATGCTATATTGACAGACAAGACTTGTATGAATACGTCTCCGATGCTGATATCTGAATCAGAAGTTGGTGATCCGGTTGAGTGTGAATGCCAGTCGCATTCTTCATCTGAACTTCCAGGGGTCGTTGTAGGCGTAACATACCCCAGTCCACATCGGGTCTTGTTATAGTAATCCCGTGGTTTCCTGGCTGGGACTGGAAACTGTAAAGGTAACCGCCGACCAGTGCCGTAGTTCAAGCCTGGTGTAGTCTCCAGATCATACCCCTGTCTTTGTATAAAGTACTTGGATTGGGAGCTATACAGATAAAGGGGCAATCTCTCGGCGTCCGATTCGAGATCGACTTCCTCTATTGCGAAGGGCTGTGGATCATTCTTCCGGTCGAAGCTGATTGGACGGTCTTCTCCCTCGACTATAAAGTAGACGCCTTCCACAGGAGTAAGTTGATTTGCGATGTAAACATTTGTCACTTGCGTGTATAGGTGAGTGCCTATACCGTGTTCCATAGCATACATTTTACAAAGCTTTATCAAGCTCGAGGTAGTTCAAAGACAACCCTTTATTGATGAAGTAAGGTATCTTTTCTAGTGGGATTACATCATCTGCGGATGGAACATCAGTATGGGCAGCCATATACTTGGCCAATTCTGGTTCTTTTTCGGCCACCCCTTGTATAAATGAAGACTGGGAGGATGACTTGGGCAGCTTAATCATCAGGGGTTCCCTTGGTGGAGAAGAACATGGAGTCGTTGGCGAACGAGCGACCCCCTGTTTAGTGCTTGATGCTAGGCGGGAAGTTCTTGGCTCGCTAGGAGTCCCCGACTTCGTATTGGGCTGACGATTCATCTTGAGAAGACGTATCGTTATTGGCTTGTTAGAGGGTTTGAGCTTCTCTGTTTGTGGCTGGCCAGCTCTTGGCAGCCTGATTGTCAGTAGCTCCGTTGTGGATTTTGGCGCTTGGCCAGACCTTGGAAGTCGGATTATCATTTGCCCCTATTGTTCCGAGAAACTGATTGCATCCTTACGCAGAGCGGCCATAAGGGGTACGGTCTTGCCAGGTTTGCGAGCTTGAAGGTGGATCGTCAGAGGTTCTTCTGATCCCGTAGTTGTCTCAGTTTGAGCCTGCATATCTCCTTCGACAAGGTGCCTGTTCGACTTTTCGTACAAGCAGGAGTCCGAGTAATAAGACTCGACCCCTTTGAAGGGATCGATGTCGGAAATTCTGTCCTTACGAAGTCGTGCTTGTCGATATACTTGAAGCAGTGGTGCAACGTGGAAGGCAGGATCATGTAATCGTGTATCCAAGGACGCCCCAGGAGAATATTGTAGAAAGTGTCCGCATCTATGACATAACAAGTCACTTCTGACTGCAAATTACCGATTTGGCACTTCAAGCGAATCTTTCCGATCGGATAGCTCCTGCCCGAATTGAAACCGCTGATGGCGATGCTTGTCGGCGTCAGGCGATGCATGGGGATACAAAGATGGTGTAACAGACTCTTCGGGATGATGCTTATGGAAGAACCTGGATCAATGTGCATCCAATCCACCTTTACGTCACCGATGTATCCAGTGTAATACAACAGACGATCGTGCAGGTTGGTTTTAATGAGCATATCCTACGGAATAAAGACGATGTTGGGCATTGCACCTGTGCAAGCGCTGTTCTGGAGATTTGTAGGCGGGCTCTCTCCCGTGAGGTTGACCTGAGCCAGATATACGTCGGTATTCTGGAGTGCATCGCTCAGTACCACGCAAACATCTTTGGAGAGTCTCAGGAGCTCGTATAATGACAATATGGCCGGTATGTTGGCGAATTGTGCCAAGATGTCAAAGTTGGAGGGCCACTCCAGCCCATGAGGTGCCTCTTTTCGGAGGAATTTGTCAAAGCGAGTCTCCTTCGGCCTAGGCTTGTCGATCGTCGGAGTTTGAGAAGGTCCTAGAGCATCAGCAGTAGCCGGCTGATGATCTTCAGCCGAGTTATTCGGTGTAGGTTGGGATTGCGCACCCGACCGGGTGACAACAGTTGTGGCTTCTTCGACATCTGCCGAGATTGTATGGCAGGATCTGATCTTTCCATCCTTCTTCCTGCTAGTGGAGGGTGGTGTGGGTTGAGTCAGTTCAAGTACCAGGTCCGGAATGACCCACATGACCTCCCCTCGTGATGTGGTGAGGTGTACTAGACCCGCAGCCTGATCTTGAGGAGGTGAAAGATTAGCAATCTTTATTATTTCCCGAGGGACGGGTACTACGCCGTCTTGAGTCTCTGTCGGAGGGAAGCTGCCAAACTGTACTGACACCATGTTGGCTGCCACGGTTACCTCCTCGAAATCAATGGCCAGAGCCTTCGAATCGATGAGGTGTTGAATATATCGCTTCAATTAGAAGCAGTCCTGCGTGGCGTGGTAGATGTAACGATGGTAATGGCAGTACTTGGGGCTTTCCATCTCGGCCGGACGAGGTTCCCGTCTAGGTGGAGGGAGCTGGATTCTATCTTCTTGTATGAGCATGTCCAAGATGGGCTTGACATGACCGTCTTCGAAGGAGTAAGTCATCTGCGGCCACTGCTTTTCAGCTGGCTTTGATTCAGGCTTCTGGGTTGCGTCGGCCACCATAGCCTGTTTGCCCTTGTTGTCTCGGTTATTGGAGGAATTACCCCCATTGTTGGTGTTGGCATTAGGGCATTTGCCCTTCTTCTTTCCCTCCGAGATGTGTAATCCCAGTTGGCGAGCCTTTTTCAACTTATCTTCGACGCTAGTGGCACTGATGATGAACGTCTTCCAGTCCTTAAATTGACTTTCACCCATCCAGAGGCTGATTGTTGGGAGCAGTCTCTTTTGGCAAATTTCAATTAAGGAGGAATCCGGATTTCCAGACGACAACTTTATTGTGGTTTGGCGAAACCGCTCAATATAGTTCCTTGTCAACTCCTTCTCCCCTTGAACAACATCCATGAGGGTGGACATCGTCACGTCTTATCCTACTTCGTAGAACCTCTCCAAGATCATACGCTTGAAGCTGACAAAGGAATGGATGTAGTTGTCAGGCAGGTTGCGATAGCAGTCGAAGGCGACCCCTTCCAATGCCCCGATGAATAATCGTGTAAGGATGGCGTCGTCATGGGGCAGATGGTTGGGTGTGACCTCCAAGTAAGTAATGTACCAACTTGCGGAAGTCTTGCCATCATAGGGATTGATGTTGAACGGCTTATATCTTGGTGGGAAAGGGACATCCCTCCATGCAGCAGGGTATGGTTGCCGTATTCTGAGGTCTTGGGAGGTTTCTCGGGCGTGAAACATGGCCCAGAGATCCTGGACCTCTCTTCTTGCCTCCCAGGCCTCATCCGCAGCGGTGGGAGCCGATATTTTAGGAGGATTGTCGCCCGGGTTTGGTTCCTCTTAGTTCGAGTCTGCATTGACCGCAGGACCCAAGCTTGTTTGGCCAGGCGTCCTTTCTTGCTAAGTTGGAAGAGCCGCTTTGATTTCGTTCACAGATTTGACCAAGGTACGCAGTATGGCCTCCAGAGTGTCGATGCGTTGGCGATCATTGGGACCGTCTTGATCGTCGTTTGTCATGAATGTCGTCCTCACACGAGCCGAAGTGGAAGGAACGGTGGACGACGTGCCCTCTGAATCATACCCCTGTACAGAGAAGTCGTCGGGGTATGTGGGAATGTTTTCCTCTGGTTCGGACTCAGAAGGAATAGTACCCCCAGCTTCAGAGCTTGCCTCATCTTGAGAGTCGTGAACATCTATGGGGACGTCGGCACCTGCTGTATCTATTGGGAGAGTCATTTCCCGGGCTCATCTCCTTGGAATACTGAATTGTCGTGGATGTTTGGAGGAATGCTACCCCCGGTTCCAGCGACCCCCAGTGATGTGGATGATGAATCTCCCAATGTAGTAGATTTCATCTTCGAACGGGCACCTTGGAAAACTCTGGTGGTAGGCAACCGCTTAGATGATAGTTTCTTGGTCACAGTGGTTGAAATCTTCGGGCTGGAGATATTTGTTTTCTTCCCTCTCCCACTGGCAGGAATTCTCTGAGCAGAGTTGTAGGAGACGACGGGAAGCGCCTCATCCTCTGAACTTGGTTGTTGCAGTCTTTATAAAATGGACCACCGGTCTTTTCGTCCTGTCGCGTTGTTGCAGCAGTAGTTGACAATGACTTGGGTGCGGTGATGTTCGTGGGACGACTCTTTGCACACCGAGTCCCCTTTTCTTTCCTTGCGTTTGTGAAGGATCACGTCACGCAAGTCATATGGGTCTCGAGCAACCACGTTTGCTCCCTGGTTGTAGGGAGACTTTTGGGAAGCACTCTGTCCGTTTTCTGCTGGGGGCTGGACTTGAGTGGTCCTGTATAACTTCCTATCAGAGGCCCGTATAACAGTAAGTGGAGCGCTCGGATGGTCAGAGGTTGGGACAGCCGACTGAGCTTGCCGAGCTCGCGCTGCCCTAGACTTCTTTACTCTAGAGCCTGAGGGAACATAGTAGGAAGAGTCTAAGTGGTGCTGCAGAGAGTCAGACATATTTTCTTGGGAGCATGAGAGATCAGGGCCATAGGAGAGGCGGTCGAAGACAGAGCCCGAGCCGCGTGAAGTGGATAATATGCGGCTGGAATCAGCAGTCTTCATGCGGCGGGCAGTCGTGGCCGCATAGGCCTTCTTCATGCGGCTGGAAGTCTCGGCCGTATGAGTCTCCTCCATACGGCTGGAAGTCTTGGCTGCATGGGCATTCTGCATGCGGCTGGCAGTTTTGGTCGTATGAGCATCATGCATGCGGCTGGCAATCTTGGCCGCATGAGCATCATGTATGTCGCTGGTGCCTTTATTCGGCTTCTTCCTGGACCACATAGAGTCCCTCTTTGCCCCTGCAAGTCCAGCATCGTAGTGTTTTTCTCTGTCGGACTTGGGGACAGCAGAGTCCTCTATGGCCTGAAGTGGAGCCGTATGAGAGTCGCCTTTGCCATCTTGGGCAGCAGAGAGTACTTCGTCCAGAGCTTGGGAATGAGCAAATGACTTGGGCCTCGACTCCCTGCGAGCCTTCGTCGTGCGGGCTCGCTTCTGGATTGGGCCAGCGCTTCCATCGGAGAGCATTTCTTCAAACGCCTGTTGGTCGAAGCGGACGACCATCTTCTATTGTGTGGAGCCGAGTTTGGCTGCATCCGATTGCGTTACCAACTTCTCAGCCGTGGAGAAGTTTGTCCCCAGCAGAGTCGCCATCGTGTTTGCCATTGATTATAAAAGAACAGAACAGTTTTATGGGAGAACTGGACTTTTACTACACAATACAAACTCGTTCATACAAAGAAAGCCTAGGAATAAAAATATAGGTACAACAATCTAAGTACAATTGTTTAGTTTTGATTCTGGGGGGTGACGGTAGAGGCTCGGGAAAGCGATGACAGCTCTGCCTTACTCCTTGGACGATCGGACGTAGCCTTGGCTCTGATGAAGAAATGCTCTCGGAATGTGTTGGAAGACTCTTCTGTGCATGCCTTTGTCTCTCTGTGTATCCAGCCGGGGGTTTGCAAGGGAATGTCACCTTGCTATTTATAGGAGTGTGGTGTGATCATTAGGGTTTGCAATGATTGCCTTAAAAAAGTCGACGGCTTGGGGATTTAATTGCCATTTTCCTTGATCCAATTTTGTTGGCAATTAATATGGATCACTAATCTTGATTGCAACGAATCTGGATAATTAATGCTGATTTTATAAAATCTGTATGGGCAATTAATATTGATTGTCATGAATCTTTGGAAGCTCAGATCTCCTACCACGTGTTTAATTCGCGTGCTTGTAATAAATCTGCTTTGATTCGGGTAATTATGATGATTGCACTAAATCTGGTTGTTGGGATTTGTTGATATATCTTGATTAATTTAATGCCACGTATCTAACCATCATTACGGGGAAACTGATCTTCTGCCACGTGTCATAATCGCGAGCCACAGCCGCATAAGGGTAGCTTCTTAGGTTTTGAACCGCATGAAGGTGGCAGCCGCATAGGTGTAGCTTCCGAAATCTGAAGCCGCATGGGGGTGGTTTCCAATTGAGCCGCATAAGACTAGCCACGTGTCAAGGCTGCATGGGCATGGCCTCTCAGTATTTGAGCCGCATAGAGATGATCCCTATGAACTGAGCCGCATGAGGACAGCAGTCGCATGGGGGGTGGCAGCCGCATAGGGAGCTTTGGAGTTGGTGGATCGTGCCAGCTGTATAAGAGATTTTTTTTGTTTCTCGAGGAACACGCCGTCATGTCAGAGTTCATTATTTCAGCTTTAATGTCAGAGTTATTACTTTATGTCAGATCATTTAATGGGAGCCGTCCCTTTATGGCCAGCTGTAAAAAGTAAGCTGCATAGGGCCACGTGATTCTTTCCTAAGCCGCATGAGGCTATTGGAGATTTTCTGAGCCGCATGAGGCTCTGATAGATTTTTGAGCCGCATGAGGCTCCCTCTATTTTGAGCCGCATGGGCTTCTTCTGTTTTGAGCCGCATGGGCTTTTCTTGTTCTTTCCATGCTTCTACAATTGGTGGTTAGAAGGATTTATTGAAAGATAGAAGTTCAAGTACTATATGATAATTTATGGTAAAGCACAGTTACATGTTAGGGTTAGCTATAGTTCATGGTGGTATGAGAATGTGTCAAGGACTTAAGAAAATGAAAACTTGAGGCTCTAAGCTTGGAAAAGGTTATCTGATATTAGGATTTCAAGTAAACACATGTTTGGAATGGTACCAATTTTTAAATTTAGATGACTCAGAGTAATAAGGATAGAAAGAAACAAAGTGAGAAATATGAATTGATATATGACATAGGTTAATATAATAATTAGAGGGAGGATCAACCTGGAAGAAATAGTTGGTGACATATACCTAGGATGAAATTATGAAACTATTGCTGAGTATGAACATTTACACGATATCATCGGATTACGACTGTATCCAGAGAATATAAAAGAATGGTGAGTAGCAATATTTAAGGATATCAGATTAAAGGACTAAGTAAGAAATAGATTTAGGATTAAGAATGCCGATAAAAGCTTAATGGATCATTTGTGAGAAGATTAATTATACGATAGAGAAAGGAATCGTGACAAGGGAATAGTAATGTGAAGTGCAGACAATGCTGATATTTATAAATTAAGTACGAAGAAAACCTATGAGATGTAACACCCAGTTTTCCAGATGAGGGTAATTTAAAAATTTTGTAATTATAATTATTATTTATTGATATTTATTTCATATTATGATTTTTGGTAATTTTTTTAATCATTTTTAAACTATTTTAAGTCATGACTTATGATTTTGGTGTTTTGCTAGTGTAACCTTAGAGACTGTTGACCTAGAGTCTATCCATGTGACTTGGATGTTTAATTAGTACATTTTAGCATAGAGGGTATCTTGGTCATTTTAGGATTTATTTGAATTTATTATAATTTATTAGAATTTGTGTGAATTTATTATTAATTAAATATTGCTATGTGTTATGTTAGTCCTTAACCTAGAAGTTTAGCCCTAACCCATATTAGACATGGCCTAGACTAGGGTTAGTTAGCTTGGATTAGTCATGACTAGTCATTGGTTAGAATGATCAAGTTAGACTAGCTAGTTATAGTTAGTTGAGACTAGCATTGAAACCTAGGTTCCATCATAGCCATAGATTTGACATGATGTGAGGGTGACCATTTGATGGGATCCCAAAACCCTAGAAGTGGCCAGCCCAAAACCCTAGGTGAGCCTATTTAATCCCTCCCAAATCATTGCCTTTTGTTTATTTTCTCTCTTTTCAAGAACAAGGTGAGCTCAACTTCATTTCTCAATTACTTCTCCATTCCTCATCCTTTTTCAACCAAACTTCTTGCATTGTGACCTAACCATCACCCTCTTACTATCCATGGAGGTAGAATACTGATTTGGGTAATCCACAGTGCTCGGGCTACAGTAGAAGGGACCGCACTTTGATAGTTTTTGAGCTCGAGACACCCATTGGTAAATCCCTCATTCTTCATTTAAACTATTGGTTTATCATCATGGATGCATAGCCCTAGGTCCCCTCTAGCTTCGGGTAGGATTTATAGCCAACCTGTGTCGGATACGTGTCCGTATCGGACACGTATCAGTAGGCTATTTAGGTGTTCGACCTAATGTCTCAATGGATCGATTTTGCTATTTTTAAAATATTTTTGAATAGAAAATTTGTTCTTCATGTTGCTTGTGTGATTTTACACGAATAAGGTGACTTCGAGCCGTGTACGAGTCGTACTGGACTCGTGGACACAGCCCTGCATGCGGCCAGGGTTTTCCGTGCTACTCGGGGCCTCGTGTTCACACAAAACCTAAGACTAATTCTTGATTCACTCACACACACAAATTCTTTACTCATACACTCAAGTACACATACACACTAGACACCGTCACACCATATACACTCTACACACTCCTTCGTCCCTGTCACATTCCTACACACGTTGTATCACACACTCTCCCCTCTCTAATTTTCTCTATACAAGTTGTATATATATATATATATATATATATATATATATATATATATATATATATAAAAAAAATATATATATATATATATATATATATATATATATATATATATATATATATATATATATATATATTTACAAGTTGTACATATATATATATATGCATTGTTGTATATATAGGTATGCCTATAATATATATATATATATATATATATATATATATATATATATATATATATATATATATATTTTATATATATATATATATATATATATATATATATATATATATATATATATATGAAGAGTGTTTATGTAGTTGGATTATGTGAATGTGATATGTATTTTGTTATGGATATGCATATATGTAAATATCGAGCTATATATAGAATATGGTGTTTAGGTATATATGGGTTACGGCCTGGGGTATGGCTAATTGCCTCTGGGATAGGGCCTATGACCTATAACCTAGAAGACATAGCCTAGGATACCCTTGAGTGGTTTGTGTGCATGAAATACACACATGTGTAATACCTATGGACTAGTGTATGGTATATACTAGCTAAGGTAGACTGTTTAGGCTTGGTTAGACTTCATTGAGTCTAGATTGACCTAGTTGACCTAACTATGACTTGGTAGTTGATCAGGGTTGACTTTGGTCTAGGGTTGACCTAATTTCATGTAGACTGCATCATAGTATCATATTTTATTACCTGTACATGTTGTGACTTGTGCTGTTCTATAGGAGACAGATACCACTCCTCGGACAGTAGATATTCTTCAGATACTCAGGACACAGGCGAGTACATTCTCTGATCATTTTATATCCTGTTTAGAATTATTTTCCTGCTTTAAATTACTTTACTTGATATTGTCACGTTGGTCACACAGATTAGTACTATATGGATCCCTTCTTGAGATGTTATCCCCTCAGGGAGCATCGGATACTACATGTTCTGTGCGTTTCACTTACATGGTGTATCGCTATGCTTCACGGTTCATTGATCACTTGTGACATGTACTCTCATGATCACAAAGTCTTCCTTGAATCACCCATTTATGGGCATTCCTAGAATTACCCATTTTTGGGCCTTCCATGAATCACCCCTTGTGGGCCTTTGCATGGAATCATAACATAACCTGGCTGGATCCTTGTGTATTGATTGGGGGTACGGTGGTGTAGAATTAGACATGTGAATAATATCCAAGTAGTATCTCACCTGATCACCTCCGTAGTGTCTCATCAGAATCTTCTATGCCATTTACATGTTTATATTGTACTCTGACTCACTAGCCACTGATAGTTCTCTATTTACAGTATATATTTCCATTACAGCTTTCTCTGTTTACATCCTATACTTTCTTCCAGTTCTTGTATATTACTTTACTGCATGATTATATTTTCTAACCTGCTATGAACTGTTGAGATGTATTGTGCTCACTCCTATCTTGACTGGACCTGTTGAAAATATTACAGAGGACGAGGAGGAGGCCTGTCTGGATACCTACTACGGAACAGCTCTAGATGACACCATTTATCCGGATTTCCAGCCGAATCCATTAGCTATAGAGACTGAGGCTCCCTAGTCTAGGTTTTACTATTACTGTCATTTGGGATCTGGATTGTATATATTCTTTCATATTCAGTAGTTGAGACTTGTATTTCTGGATGTTTGCTGAGATATTATCTTAGACACTTAGACTCTTCTGATCATCTGTATTTTATTTGAGTTCTATATCATATCGTGCTTCTTCTTTCTTAGTTGTGATTGAGTTTACATTCTGCTATGTCACCCCCATTCGGGGAGTATAAACTGCTTTTCCTTATACTGTTAGATGCATTGAGACCTAGGATAACGTTCTACCGCCGACACTGCGACGTAGGCTGGACGTACCCACGTCTCGTGCCCTTACTCTAGGGTGCGGGTTATGACACATTTTTAGTGGTGGCCCATGCAGGTCGAGTTTGTGTAGTAGTGTTCTAACTAGAGTACCACTACAGCCTGCAGTAGGATTAGGATATTTTTGAAGGTACTCAATCACATTAGGAAAAACTCTTAATCAGATTCCTTTTATCTAAATTGTTGCTTATTGACTTTCCTTGAATATAAACTGTCCTCCTTTGAATTTTCGCTTCATTTCCAGAAATTGCTTCTTATTTGATCTGTCTTTATGATGATTATGGAGACATGATCTCATCGCTCCGGTTCGGGGGATACTATCGAGAGGCTAGCCACCTCTCGTCCTGTTCATCAGGGCCTCGAGACCGCAGCTCCTGTTGTGCCGACTCAGGTTGGCATTTCTGCTACATTGGAGGTACACCTCTGTCTGCATAGAGACTTTTTCCTGTCATTCTCGATTTCTCTCAGCAGCAGCAGCGGTTCATGCAGCATCAGCAGCAGACCAGGAGAAACCAGCAGGGCGAGCTATCGTCAGGATAGTCAAGGATGCACAGACCATTGGAGATCTTGCTGTAAGTTCCGTTCTTCTCTATTCTATTCCCGTAATTGTCTCTTATAACTATCTTGAAATTCGATTCCATCTGTTCCTTGTTGACTGATCAATTTGTTCTGTTGTTCCATTGTTATGTTTGTTTTTTCTTCTGAGAAAAATTATATGGGCTAGGTCACCTAAATCATGGGATGTAGAATCTTCGATAGTCGTGTTAGCTGGCATAGTGAGGACATATAGTCAAATTTTGGGACGTATTTCTCGGATGTGGAAATTTAAAGTTTTTGACGTCGCATACAGCAATACAGAAATTTTAAGTACTATGAACCTAGAGGTATGTACCTTAGTCAAGGACTCTGCGATTATCGTAGCATTGCTCACTAGCATGACGAAGACTCCGAGTAACATGATCTTAGACAGACGTATATGGTTATCAGATTGTATCTTGAAGGTTTTTGTACATCATACCCTTCTGTTGTTGTAAATAACTTAGGAGTAGGAATATTTTAGTTTGTAGAACTTATTCATAGGTAGATCTTCATAGTGTAATGATATGACGACTTGTAGAGTGTCTGTACCCTAAAGATGATAGTTAGTAGTGGTATTAGAATAGTAACCCATTGTAGATGATTTCTTTGTTATTTATAATACCAACCAGTTTACATATAGGATGTTAGTATGCCTTACAGCCTTGATGATTGTTATTATTTTCCTTACCTTTTCCAGTGAGGCACCCATGACCAGAGCCTGTCCTTAAGTATAGTTGTAGTTCACCTAAGACTGAGAGGCCTATATACATATATATTACAGATGATATACTTAGGATATATGTGATGGGTTGTTGTGCTTGAGTATATATATATGTGATATTTGGGATTGGTGTGCTTAGCTTGTAGGTATTTAGTTATGGATGACTTGATAGGATTGGGAAGTTAAGAGCAAGCCTATTATAGAGTTTCTCTTTTTGCTAAACTTTGGTTGCCAATACTTAGGTAGCTAGTATAGGTAAAATCCTAAGAAGTTGACCACCTGATGACCAAGTACTAGGATATTGAGAAAATTGACTAGTGATTGACCCTTGACTATGTTTGACCTAGAAGGGGGTACGATCATCTTAATTTCGAGGACGAAATTTTTATAAGGTGGGTAGGATTATAACACCCCATTTTCCAGATGAGGGTAATTTTGAAATTTTATAATTATAATTATTATTTATTGATATTTATTTTATATTATGATTTTTGGTGATTTTTTAATCATTTTTAAACTATTTTAAGTCATGACTTATGATTTTGGTGTTTTGCTAGTGTAACCTTAGAGACCGTTGACCTAGAGTCTAGCCATGTGATTTGGATGTTTAATTAGTACATTTTAGCGTAGAGGGTATCTTGGTCATTTTAGGATTTATTTGAATTTATTATGATTTATTAGAATTTGTGTGAATTTATTATTAATTAAATATTGCTATGTGTTATGTTAGTCCTTAACCTAGAAGTTTAGTCCTAACCCAGATTAGACATGGCCTAGACTAGGGTTAGTTAGCTTGGATTAGTCATGACTAGTCATTGGTTAAAATGATCAAGTTAGACTAGCTAGTTATAGTTAGTTGAGACTAGCATTGAAACCTAGGTTCCATCCTAGCCATCGATTTGACATGATGTGAGGGTGACCATTTGATGGGATCCTAAAACCCTAGAAGTGGCCAGCCCAAAACCCTAGGTGAGCCTATTTAATCCCTCCCAAATCATTGCCTCTTGTTCATTTTCTCTCTTTTCAAGAACAAGGTGAGCTCAACTTCATTTCTCAATAACTTCTCCATTCCTCATCCTTTTTCAACCAAACTTCTTGCATTGTGACCTAACCATCACCCTCTTACTGTCCATGGAGGAAGAATACTGATTTGGGGAATCCACAGTGCTCGGGCTACAGTAGAAGGGACTGCACTTTGACAATTTTTGAGCTCGAGACACCCATTGGTAAATCCCTCATTCTTCATTTAAACTATTGGTTTATCATGATAGATGCATAGCCCTAGGTCCCCTCTAGCTTCGGGTAGGATTTGAACCCAACCTGTGTCTGATACGTGTCAGTAGGCTATTTAGGTGTTCGACCTAATGTCTCAATGGATCGATTTTACGATTTTCAAAATATTTTTGAATAGAAAATTTGTTCTTCATGTTTCTTGTGTGACTTTACACGACTAAGGTGACTTCGAGCCGTGTCCGAGTCACACTGGACTCGTGGACACAGCCCCGCGCGCGGCCAGGGTTTCCCTTGCTACTCGGGGCCTCGTACTCAGTACACATGCCACATGGAGGGCCGTGCTTTGACTGAGAGGAGGGGGCAGTGTCTGCGAACCTGTCCCCCAAGCCTCGTGTCCAACGGAGTCATGTCAGACATGCGAAGTCACGTGCACTGGTCACACGTGTGCGCGCGTTCAGTCTGAATCGCGTACTGATACGCAAGTCGTGTCCACTCTGGACATGACGTGGTCCTGTCGTGTTGGGTCCTATGTGTAGCCTGACACGTGGGCTACACGTGGGTATGACCACGAGACCCCACGTGTCCTGTGTCGTGTTCTACAGACACGTGAATGTGTGCACGACACTCTGCAATACTGGGTGCACCCCATGTGTTTGTATCGTGTTAGACACGCATGTGTCATATTTTCTGGACATGTGAGGACACATAAGACACGTGTACACATGCTTAGTTAATTACCCACTCTTGGTTTAGCATATTAATGTGTTTTGATTATTCGAATGTGAAAATTCCTCTTTGAACTGATATACAGTGTTCAGTTTGTGTATTCCTGAGTTCATTTCATTTTAACCCATTTAAATTGATGTTTATTTGTCCTATTGACTCATGTACAAGTGTACTAATTACTGTTAGGTTGATCCTGCATATTAGATTAGGTTTTATGATTTATGAATGGTATTTGGACTTTGAGTTGGAATGTGACTGATACTCACATTTAAATTTTTATTTGATTTCATTCCCTGTTTTAAACTATCATTCGATTTCCAGTTTTCAAACTAAATTCTGAATGTTTTGCCATGTTCAGTCAATCACGTAATGCTAGTTCAGGTTGTGTATTAGTTTTGGTTTTTGCACTTGATAATTGGATTTTAGGATGAATGGTTCTCGAGGATTGAACTGTCATGTGGAGTTTGTAACATGCCATTCAACCTATATTCAGTCACATGAGTACCAAGACTGAGAATAGGCTCAATGGACTGTTAACTGTCATGTGATTTCACTTATTGAACTGTGATTATTTCCAGTTTCAGAACTGGGAATAGGTTCAATGATTCATGAACTGTCATTGACTTCTCCTGTTAATTGTCAAATTAGCTCAATGTTGGTTATTAGAAACTGTCACTTGGTTTCTAACTTAATTTCCTTTTCTTAAACTGATTTGAGGATATTGCTATGTTTCAGTCATTTTCAGTTATTCTATAGTTCACTATTATTGGATTATGTAAAGGGGATTCGAATTAGGTTGGGTAGTAGTGTGTTAACTGTCAATTGATTCCTGGAAATTACTCCTATTCCCACATGACACTGCCATACAGGTCATTAAAACCTGAGAACTGGTTTATTTGGTTCATGTGAACTGCTAGTTAGGTTTCAATTGGTATATTGAATTGTCAAGTAGTCTCCTTGGTTAACTGTCATCTTCTTTTTCGGGAAACTCATTATCTTTTGATTCAAATGCTTTGACACTCACTGATTTACTGCCACTATTGACTCATATACACACACAGGAACACACTTTAATTCACTCTCTCATGACACTGTCATACACTCTATGTTTCACCCCTCCATGCCATATGTTACTACATTCTACAACTCACTGGTTACACAAGCACTATTTCCTATTCCCTGTTTACACACACACTACTAACTGTTAACTTTCACACACACATGCTCTCATGCTCAACACACACACATGCTATTTCCTAGCACACATTCATGTCTATATCACTGTACACACAACCTCCCCTTCACTCTTGGCTCAGTACACCGTCACACACACATATGGACATATCCCACACTGTCCAATCTCTATGGTTGATGCCTTGTCCTTAGTTTAGTCATATAGAGACTGCCCTGTTAGACTGTTTGTAAATTACTGAGATTGGTCACTAATTTCAGTGTCTACACACACACAAAACTGATTTTTTTTGCACCTATACACACATGTACACGCATTCACCCTGTTTGGTACCCACTGAAAACCTGAAATAGTCTTGACTGTTCCTGAGTTTTAGTTAGGAATTAAAACGGAATGTGAATTTGATTCACTGTTTTGATTCAAATACTGTCAATAAGTCCAGATTTTACTCCACCATGTTTTTTCCAGATTACATGTAATTCCTATCATTGTTTTCCTCACACATTTGACACATTACACTGTTGAATCAACTGAATAACTGAGATGTCAGTTATTGACAAATAAAAGCATTGGTTCACACAAAACCTGAGACTGATTCCTGATTCACTCACACACACAAATTCTTCACTCATACACTCAAGTACACATACACACTAGACACTGTCACACCTTATACACTCTACACACTCCTTAGTCCCTGTCACATTACTACACACATTGTATCACACACTCTCCCCTCTCTAATTTTCTCTATACAAGTTGTATCACACACTCTCCCCTCTCTAATTTTCTCTATACAAGTTGTATATATATATGCATTGTTGTATATATAGGTATGCCTATAATATATATATGAAGAGTGTTTATGTAGTTGGCTTATGTGAATGTGATATGTATTTTGTTATGGATATGCATATATGTAAATATAGAGCTTGTTGGCCCAATGATTGTATCATATTTTTGAATATGGTTAATCTATTAAGTTTAGCATTTCATTATCACTAATCTTTATACTATCGCTATAGCATTTCTACTTATACTTATACCTTTGGTGATATGTGCCTATTGGTTTACATATTAGTGATATAAGTTTTCTATCTTAAATTTAATCGGGTTGCCAAAATCAAAACTATGTTTTTGATTGTGGTCATTCAATTAAGTTTAATCATTTTGTTATCACTAACATTTATGCTATCACCTTAGCACTTATACTTAAACTCAGCATTGTCCTAATGTGCATTAAACTTATCACACTTGCTACTATGTGTATTGCTTTGTTCGTCTAACATGTACATGCAGAAAAGCAATAAGCAAGATCAATGTGGACATATGCAATGAAGAAATCATGGTGGGCCAAAGACGATGGATCCCACAAGATTTCTCTGAACCACCCGACGATATCTCCGGAGCCACGCACTCGGGGGTTCCGCTGCCCGGTCAGCGGACGGGGGTCGAGGGGGCAGCGCCCCTCATCGGGGGTTCGGGGGCGAAGCCCCCGAAAGGTATTCAGTTTTCACAAACTGGATATCTTTGGATAGCTGCCGCCAAGGAAAAAAGCCAGCACCTATCAAAGAAAGAAGCCAAGACATGCCATCATCATTTCAAGACTCTGAAGAAGCCTGCACCTGCTACAGTATATCTGGAGTCTGTATTGAGTCTTAGGAATAATTGTAAACACAAGAAATGGATGGCAAAATCGAAAGCTAGGGTAGAAACCAGCCCAGGATCATTTTTGGATGCAAATCGGCATACCGGCGGTATACCGGTGCATACCGGCGGTATACCGATTTTTGTTCACAGAAAGTTTCTGTCCACAAAATCGGCATACCGACGGTATACCGGATCATACCGACGGTATACCGGTTCAGTAACGTTGAAATTCCAACGGTCGGATTTCCAGCATTAAATGATCCCAACGGCTATATTTTTAGCCGTTGCTAACCCAGACCGGTATACCACCGGTATGCCGGATCATACCGGCGGTATGCCGGTTCGTGACTGAAAAGTTGCCTTTGGCTTCTTTTCAAGCTTTGGTTATAAATAGCCTTGAACCCCTTCATTCAAGGTTGATGCTTTGAGCCTAAAAATTTCCAAACCACCAAAGCTTATCCACATACAACTCTACAAAGCCTTCATTTGCCATCTATAAATTGTGTTAGAGTTATTGAGTTGAAAAGTGAGATCTTCATACTATTCTATAAGGAGATCAAAACCTATTGTGAAAGGTTGAAGTTGGAGAGTCTTCGTATCCAAACTCTCGGTTGAAGTTGGGGAGTCTTCGTATCCAAACTCTCGGTTGAAGTCGGAGAGCCTTCGGATTAAAGCTCTTGTGTAAGAAGTTGGCGAGTTCTTCGGATCCAAACTCGTGTGTAACTATTTGCTCAAATAGTAGATTAAAGCCGGAGAGAGTTCCGGGACTGGACTGCCTCTTAGGAGGATACCAGGATATATCGGGTGTCGGTATTGTGTTTGCTTCTTCTCTTGCACTTATATTTTTTAAATTGCCAATTAGCTTGTGCTAAGTGCTTGATTAGTTAGCTTGACCCTATTCACCCCCCCTCTAGGGTTCCTACAGAGCTATATATAGAATATGGTGTTTAGGTATATATGGGTTATGTCCTGGGGTATGGCTAATTGCCTCTGGGATAGGGCCTATGACCTATAACCTAGAAGACATAGCCTAGGATACCCTTGAGTGGTTTGTGTGCATGAAATACACACATGTGTAATACCTATAGACTAGTGTATGGTATGTACTAGCTAAGGTAGACTGTTTAGGCTTGGTTAGACTTTATTGAGTCTAGATTGACCTAGTTGACCTAACTTTGACTTGGTAGTTGACTGAAGTTGACCAGCGTTGACTTTGGTCTAGGGTTGACCTAATATCATGTAGACTGCATCATAGTATCATATTTTATTACCTGGACATGTTGTGATCGTGCTGTTCTATAGGAGACAGATACCACTCCTCGGACAGTAGATATTCTTCAGATACTCAGGATACATGCGTGTACATTCTCTGATCATTTCATATCTTGTTTAGAATTATTTTCCTACTTTAAATTACTTTACTTGATACTTTCACGTTGGTCACACGGATTAGTACTATATGGATCCCTTCTTGAGATATTATCCCCTCAGGGAGCATCGGATACTACATGTTCTGTGCATTTCACTTACATGGTGTATTGCTATGCTTCACGGTTCATTGATCACTTGTGACATGTACTCTCATGATCACAGAGTCTTCCTTGAATCACCCATTTATGGGTATTCCTTGAATCACCCATTTATGGGCCTTCCATGTATCACCCCTTGTGGGCCTTTGCATGGAATCATAACATAACCTGGCTGGATCCTTGTGTATTGATTGGGGGTACGGGGGAGTAGAAGTAGACATGTGAATAATATCCAAGTAGTATCTCACCTGATCACCTCCGTAGTGTCTCATCAGAATCTCCTATGCCATTCACATGTTTATATTGTACTCTGACTCACTAGCCACCGATAGTTCTCTATTTACAGTATATATTTCTATTACAGCTTTCTTCCTTTACATCCTGTACTTTCTTTCAGTTCTTGTATCTTACTTTACTACATGATTATATTTTCTAATCTGCTATGAACTGTTGAGATATATTGTGCTCGCTCTTGTCCTGACTGGACCTGTTGAAAATATTACAGAGGACAAGGAGGAGGCCTGTGTGGATACCTACTACGGGACAACTCTAGATGACACCATTGATCCAGATTTCCAGCCGGATCCATTAGCTATAGAGATTGAGGCTCCCTAGTCTAGGTTTTACTATTACTGTCATTTGGGATCTGGATTGTATATATTCTTTCATATTCAGTAGTTGAGACTTGTATTTTTGGATGTTTGCTGAGATGTTATCTTAGACACTTAGACTCTTCTGATCATCTGTATTATATTTGAGTTCTATATCATATCGTGCTTCTTCTTCCTTAGTTGTGATTGAGTTTACATTCTGCTATGTCACCCTTATTCGGGGAGTATAAACTGCTTTGCCTTATACAGTTAGATGCATTGAGACCTAGGACAGCGTTCTACCGCCGATACTGCGACGTAGGCTGGACGTACCCATGTCTCGTGTCCTTACTCTAGGGTGCGGGTCGTGACATGAGAGAGTTGAATTATAAACTTGGGAACCATAGGCATAGAATATGTCAGATATAGAAGTAAGGGATGCTAGTAATTGGGTTGTTCAAGACGGTATCTTAGAAGAACTATGATAGGGATGACCAAACTCAAGAGGGAGTACGAGCCTGAGTTTGTATGAACTGAAGTTCCAAATAGCTGAAATAGAGAACCATAGTTTTATCCGACTGACTGTTTCACCAAGAAAATCTTCAGACTTATTCATTCCGAAAAAGGAAGGATTGATATGTTTATGAATTGACTACATGAAATTGAATACAGTGATGGTGAAGAACAAGTATCCCCTACAGCTTATAGATAATTTGTTTGACCAGTTGAGCGGTGCTTGTGTATTTTCGAAGATTGATCTCAGTTCCGGTGTTACGACCCGTACCCGCTTTTCGGATACGAAGCGTGTCCAAGCCCAGCCTACGTCGTAGTGTCGACTCTAGAACACTGTCTATAACTCAGAAGTCACTGAATCTAGAATCACAAAGAAATCTATATTTCATTCACAGAATAATAAAGAATCAAATAAACCAATGAATGTCGATGAAACTGAATAATAGAGAGTATAAACTGAATGTCTCCAAAATCCAAGTTACGTCCAGTGGACACAAATCTACTACCAATAGATGAAAGTACAATAAAGACATACAATAAACTAACTGAGTCCAAACTGCTAATCAAATGACAACCTCAGCTGCAATGGTGGTCTGATGCTGGCTCACAGCTGCTCGTCTGCTCCTTGCTTAAACTCGACTAAACCTAAAGAGATCATCAGGACCTTAGTAGACTCGCAAGATACAAAAAAAAACGAGCCTTTCTAACAGTTTATTATGCATGGAGAAAATCCAGGATAAAACAAGTAAAACTAAGCAGTAATAAAACACGAATCTATGTACTGTCTACGCATAAATGAACTGTTGGACAAAAATAAGAGAACATATGTCAATGTCAATGGATAGCCAATTGAATAGGCAAACCCTTGCCCCTAGTGTGGACTCGCAGGTTTGATCAACTACTAACCTTCGCCCCTAGTGTGGACTCGCAGGTTAGCTTCAAGAATCACCCTTGCCCCTAGTGTGGACTCGCAGGTGCGGACAAATAACTACTAATCCTCGCCACTAGTGTGGACTCACATATTAGCTTCGAGGATCAAGACAAGAAGGTATAGCAGTCCAGTTTATGACTTACTCGTCCTATGACACGACTCAATCATGTACAAGTGTGAATACGTCCAATATGAACTACAAGACTAATTGTGAACAAGGGCTATGTATCAATGAAGTAAACTACTAGTATACATAATATGAGAAAAGCACACGTCGGCAATCAAATAAAAAGACTAGAAATGAAAGATAGTGCATGTAAATATATAAAGCTGTAAAGAAAGGCAAGGTGTACTTGCCTGGGGTCCTGAGCTGCTGACACGGTCAAAATTCGTGTCAATGTCCATGTAACCTGTTTTGATGAATCACAGAGTCAAAAGGCTAAAATGTAAATCAAAAGTATTCTTGTCAAAACTTAGTAGGTTTCTAACCTGGTTATCCTTTATACTCATTTGGTGGGGTTGTCTCTAACCATCTTTTCCTTAAGCTTATCTTGGGTTGGTCTCGATGCATTGATGAAATCTATTTATCAATATACTCCTGTATTTCAATACATAACTACCCCAACCCTGTCTTGTACTCGTATTTAGGCATTCACCTGTGCTGCCCTACTAGTGCAAGCCCTGTCCTTGTCTTAATGCTGACAAGAGATATCTTAAAGTTTAATAGGTATTGGTAGTACCAAGGTGACTTCTATATGCCTTATGGTTTAACCCCTTGGCTATGACACCTAGTGTTGATTTGGTACTAACAACCTTGACTTCTTAATATGGTCATTGAGTCCCTCTGGCTTTGGCCTGACACTGAACTGTTATCAGGTTCGAAGGCTCATAGGAGACTCTCAACCTGACTTTTAGTAAAGTATAGGTTCAAGAAGGTAATAAAAATGTTACAATATCTTCTAACTCATGAATTTAAAATAGGAAGGTTCTGAACATGGTTTATCAGGTATTCTATTGTATTCTGATACTAAACTGGAAATCAGAGATTGAATGCTGGCATGGGTATGAGGTTAGTGCTACAGCTGTCCTCCTTGCATCTGTCTTAACCGATCCTGAGATGTAGAGGTATCGGGTGTGAGCCCCCTTCTTGGTCAGTTTCCCACAACCTGATATACTAGGTTAGGGACTCGAATACCATAGCGTATCAAAAAGAACATGAGTTTGGAAAGATCTGTATGTTGGATGATACACTCTTTATATTCAAGTCTAAACAAAAGGTCTGATACCTGAACCTAGTCGGGTCAGGATCCATCAGAGGTCATGGCATTATCTCTTAATTTTAAGTGCACAGGCGCAGTATTGTGGGTCGATCAACCACGGAGATACTAAGTGGTATCTCGAGTCAAAAACTGTTATAGTGTTGATACCGATGTCAATCTAATTATTTATTTATCAAGTTTGATACTGCTATTCTGATACTTAAATTACCAACTGCTCTAAGAATCGAAGATGAAGCTCTCCTTCCTCTACTCTCTTAGGTTGTCGAAATAAGAGACTAGGGTTTTAAGGGTCTTAATCGATCTACCCTTCTCCAAGGCATCGTATCGAGCACTTGAAGACAATAAACATGGATAAGCAACTAGTATTAAATGGGGTACCTGTTTTAATTGATTCCTCTCTCGATTTATCTCCTGGTTCCTCTTGAACTCTGGAGCGTCGAGTTTTAGGGTTTGCGAAAAGAGATGATGGTGGTAACAATGATCGAGAGTATCATCTGTACATATATATATATATATATATATATATATATATATATATATAAATATATATATATATATATATATATAAAATATATATATATATATATATATATATATACTCTCAATTTGGTCATAGAAGGATAAGGAGGATGATTTTGAATCTATATCCGATTCCATCTGACCCTTTGGCCGCTAGGATTTGAATTTGTAAAGAAAAATTCAGTTAACCTCTTTACATATCTAGGTTATGGATATAATGATTGAGGAAGGGATTTGAGGAAAAGGATTTGGAGACATCACACCAATTCGAATTCTTGGAGCAGATTTGAATTCTAAAGTGTGTGAACAGCTATAACAGAGTATCTATGAAAATTGGAAAGTTGTAACAAACCCCCCCTCTTTATCAATATGGATTTGCAATACTCTCACTCTCTCCATTTTAGAAAAGTAGACTATAACCTATATAAAAGTATTCTATTTAAAAATATATATATTCATAAAAACAAAGGGAATTATCAGTCCAAGGGCTCACAAATTTATCCACCTTAAAATAATTTCGTCCTCGAAATTCAATAAAGCTATGGTCTACTAGAAAGAGTAGTCTAACATATTGCTATAATATTATTGTGAATCCTTGCAAGTATAAATTGAATAAAGTACCCATTAATAATGCTTCTACTACAATCTACTTAAAATTTCCACCATATGCTCCTTGTGGTGTCGCCATATCCTCCGTGATCATGGCAAAAGCTTGCCCTCC
Source organism: Iris pallida (assembly GCA_029216955.1). NCBI lineage: Eukaryota > Viridiplantae > Streptophyta > Magnoliopsida > Asparagales > Iridaceae > Iris > Iris pallida. The sequence continues at coordinate 1,098,456 of JANAVB010033216.1, read as the reverse complement.
TTCTTCGGTTGGTTGTGGTAGGGCACTCGTGTTTTTCTTCGGACAATTTCGAGATAAATGTTGGTTGGATCCATAAGTCCAACACAACCCTAATCTGTCGCAACAGTTTTCTTGAGTGTGGCCTTTCTTCGAGCAATACTAGCCGGTGGGAACATCTTGAACTTGACGTGGGACTGCTTGTAGCTGCTGCTGATGCTGCTCTGAGGTCTTCCCTGGAACGTTGGGCCGTTTTACCAGGGTTGATTGGTTGTTGCCTCCTCCAAATGCATCTCAATTCCTCTTCAGCTTGTGACTCAGCTCTTCGTCTACTGCCTATGCGACCATCAAGATCTCCTCGTAGGTGGTGTCTCGACTGGTGGCGATGGCTAGGCGTATTTTGTGAGATAATCCCTTCCTAAATCGTCGAGCTTTGTCTTCAGGGGTGCTGACCATGCTCTCTGCGAAGCGGCCGAGGCGAGAAAACTTCGAAGTGTACTTGTCTATGGTGAGGTGCCTTGCTTTAGGTGCTCGAACTGACTCACCAACGCCTCTCACGCTACGTAGGGATAGATTTTCTTCTTGAATAGTTACTTGAATTCCTCTCAAGTCACGTCTGGAGCATAAAATTGGGGCTCGCCTTGGTACCACGTCCACGTGATATCGAAAAGCTGTCCACTAGCTGACTCGACCTTCAGATCTTCTGAGACTCGGGACATCTTCAGGTATTGCTCCACGTTCTCCAACCACTCATCAACGTAGAGAATCCCCTCTGTCCTATGGAATTCCCTGGGCCTGAGGTCCTTGAAGTTCTTGGAGGTTCTAGGACGCTGTCGGGGAGCATCTCTAATCTGAAGAGCCTCGCTCAAAGTGTCGCAGAACATGTTGGCTTGCAGCAGGAAGATCCCTAGGAGGGTAACATTGTCCAATGCTGATGGCGAAGACAGAACAGGTGTCGGATACATCGTTGGGGCTGGATACATCGCTGGCGGTGGGTGCATGGCAAAAGCTGGATACATTGCTGGTGCTGGGTGCATGGCGGTTACTGGATGTGGAACTTGTGATGGTGGTGGGACAGATGCTGGGGGTAGGACGGAAGATGGTGGTGGAGTCTGCGAAGGAAACTCTGGGGGTGGTAGAATATCGTCTCTATGGAATCTCGAGAACTGTGGCTGTGGCGGATTGCCCATATGAGTAAGCTGGCCTCCATTCGTTGGTAGGGTCATGTATATGAAAAAGCCTCCTACAGTCGGTAGAGTATTCGGGGGAGCGTTATTCCTGTCTTAAGAATCTATTTACTGCAATAAAAGAAACATTAGACGGTATGAAGATTTCAAGCATGATGCAAGTCAGGGATTCAATAGAAATCAAGGATAGAGATCAATAATGAGTCAAGACACGTGGATGAGATTCTATGAGTCTTATCCTATTTGCAGGCTCACGTCGGTACAGTGACGTAACCGAAGTGATTAACGTAGACCTGTATGGGCCACCAAAAAAACTTGTCACGACCTGTACCGCTTTTCGGATACGAAGCGTGTCTAAGTCCAGCCTACACCGCAGTGTCGGCGGTAGAACAATGTCTATAACTCACAAGTCACTGAATCTAGAATCACAAGGAAATCTATATCTCATCCACAGAATAATAAAGAATCAAATAAACTAATGAATGTCGATAAAACTGAATAATAGAGAGTATAAACTGAATGTTTCCAAAATTCAAGTCACGTTCGGTGAACACAAATCCACTACCAACAGACGAAAGTACAATGAAGAAATATAATAAACTAACTGAGTCCAAACTGCTAATCAAATGACAACCTCAGCTGTAACGGTAGTCTGATGCTGGCTGACAGCTGCTCGTCTGCTCCTGGCTTAAACTCGACTAAACCTGAAGAGATCATCAGGTCCTCAGAGGACTAGCGAGATACATAAAAATGATCCTTTCTAACAGTTTATTATGCATGGAGAAAATTTAGGATAAAACAAGTAAAACTAAGCAGTAATAAAACACGAATCTGTGAACTGTCTACGCATAAATGAACTGCTGGACGAAAATAAGAGAACACATGTCAATGTCAACAGATAGCCAATCGAATAGGCAAACCCTCACCCCTAGTGTGGACTCATAGTTTTGATCAACTACTAACCCTCACCCCTAGTGTGGACTCGCAGGTTAGCTTCAAGAATCATCCTCGCATCTAGTGTAGACTCGCAGGTACGGACAAATAACTACTAACCTTCGCCTCTAGTGTAGACTCGCAGGTTAGCTTCGAGGATTAAAACAAGAAGGTATAGCAGTCCAGTTTATGACTTACTCATCCTATGACACGACTCAATCAAGTACAAGTGTGAATACGTCCAATATGAACTACAAGGCTAACTGTGAACAAGGGCTATGTATCAATGAAGTAAACTACTAGTATACATAATATGAGAAAATTATACGTCGAAAATCAAATAAAAAGACTGGATAATGAAAGATAGTGCATGTAAATAAAGCTGTAAAGAAAGGCAAGGTATACTTGCCTAGGGTCCTGAGCTGCTGACACGGTCAAAATCCGTGTCAATGTCCAAGTAACCGGTTTTGATGAATCACAGAGTCAAAAGGCTAAAATGTAAATCAAAAGTATTCTTATCAAAACTTAGTAGGTTTATAACATGGTTATCCTTTATACTCATTTGGTGGGGTTATCTATAACCATCTTTTTCTTAAGCTTATCTTAGGTTGGTCTCCTATGCATGGATGAAATCTATTTATCAATGTACTCCTACATTTCAATACATAACTACCCCAACCCTATCTTGTTCTCGTATCTAGGCATTTACCTGTGCTGCCCTACTAGTGCAAGCCCTGTCCTTATCTTAATGCTGGCAAGAGATATCTTAAAGTTTAATAGGCATTGGTAGTACCAAGGTGACTTATATATGCCTTATGGTTTAACCCCTCGGCTACGACACCTAGTGTTGATTTGGTACTAACAACCTTGACTTCTTAATATGGTCATTGAGTCCCTCTGTCTTTGGCCTGATACTGAACTGGTATCGGGTTCGATGGCTCATGGGAGACTCTCAACCCGACTTTTAGTATAGTGTAGGTTCAAGAAGGTAATAAAAATCTTACAATATCTTCTAACTCATGAATTTAAAATAGGAAGGTTCTGAACATGGTTTATCAGGTATTCTAGTGTATCCTAATACAAAACTGGAAATCAGAGATTGAATGCTAGCATGGGTATGAGGTCACTGCTAAAGCTGTCCTCCTTATATCTGTCTTAACCGATCCTGAGATGTAGAGGTATCGGGTGTGAGCCCCCTTCTTGGTCAATTTCCCATAACCTGATATACTAGGTTAGGGACTCGGATACCATAGCGTATCACAAAAAACATGAGTTTGGAAAGATATGTATCTTGGATGATACATTCTTTATGTTTAAGTCTGAACAAAGGGTCTGATACCTAAACCCAGTTGGGGTCAGAATCCATCAGAGGTCATGGTATTACCTCTTAATGTCAAGTGCACAGGCGCAGTATTGTGGGTCGATCAACCACAGAGATACTAAGTGGTATCTCGGGTCAAAAATTGCTACAATGTTGATACCAATGTCGATCTAATTATTTAATTATCAAGTTTGATACTGCTATTCGGATACTTAAATTACCAACTGCTCTAAGAATCGAAGATGATACTCTCCTTCCTCTACCCTCTTAGGTTGTCGAAATAAGAGATTGGGGTTTTAAGGTCTTAATCGATGTACCCTTCTCATAGGCATTATATCGAGCACTTGAAGACAATAAACATGGATAAGCAACTAGTATTAAATGGGGTACCTGTTTTAATTGATTCCTCTCTCGATTTATCTTTTGGTTCCTCTTGAATTCTGGAGTACCGGGTTTTAGGGTTTGCGAAAAGAGATGATAGTGGTAACAACGATTGAGAGTATCATCTGTACATATATATATATACTCTCGATTTGGTCATAAAAGGGTAAGGAGGATGATTTTGAATCCATATTCGATTCCATCTGACCCTTTGGCCATTAGGATTTGAATTTGTAAAGAAAAATTCAGTTAATCTCTTTACATATCTAGGTTATGGACATAATAATTGCGGAAGGGATTTGAGGAAAAGGATTTGGAGACATCACACCAATTCGAATTCCTGGAGCAGATTTGAATTCTAAAGTGTGTGAACGGCTATAACAGAGTGTTTATGAAAATTGGAAATTTGTAACAACCCCCCCTCTTTATCAATATGTATTTGCAATACTCTCACTCTCTCCATTTTATAAAAGTAGCCTATAACCTATATAAATGTATTCCATTTTAAAAAATATATATTCCTAAAAACAAAGGGAATTATCAGTCCAAGGGCTCACATCCGGCTACCACCAGATCAAGGTTCGAAAGGAGGACATTCCAAAGATGTCCTTTCGGACGAAGTATGGGCACTATGAGTTTTTTGTGTGCCATTTGGTTTAACCAACATGCTAGTTGTGTTTATGAGTCTGATGAACAAGGTATTCCACCAGTACTTGAATAAGTTTGTGGTGGTATTTATTGATAATATTTTGGTGTACTCTAAGAGCCACGAGGAGCATGAGAAGAATCTCAAGATTATACTGGAGACTTTGAGGAGGAAAAGACTATATGCCAAGCTCAGTAAGTGTGAGTTTTGTCTGAGCAAGGTATCTTTCCTGGGCACATAATTACTGGAGATGGATTAGCAGTAGACCCAGAGAAGATTACAGTAGTTAAGACTTGGCCTACCCCTACATCAGTTATGGAGATTAGGAGTTTCCTCAAACTTGCCGGATATTATCGGAGGTTTATAGAAAACTTCTCAAGGATTGCGGAGCCTATGACGCGTTTGATGTGTAAGGATCATGAATTCATCTGGACTAAGGAGTGTCAGAATGCATTTAATGAGTTGAAGAGGCGTCTGACATCAGCCCCTATTTTGACTCTTCGTTCGGGATCTTGAGGCTTTGTGGTATACAATGATGCATTTGGGAGCGAATTGGGATGTGTTCTGATGCAGCATGGCAAGGTTGTGGCATAAGCATCAAGATAATTAAGGACCCATAAGAAGGACTACCCGACGTACGATTTAGAGCTAGCTGCAGTAATTTTTGCACTGGAGCTATGGAGGCGCCACCTATATGGAGAGCGATTTGAGATATTTACTGATCATAAGAGCCTGAAGTACGTCTTCACTAAGAAGGAGCTGAACATGAGATAGACGTTGGCTGGAGTTGATGAAAGACTTCGAGGTTGAGTTGCAGTACCATCCTAGCAAGGCGAATGTCATGGCTGATGTTTTGAGCAAGAAACCCATGTCATACTTCTTGACGACTCAGCATCATTTATTAATGGATCTCCAAGGGTTTGGGATAGAGGTCGTATTGTCGGGTATGGATGGTCAATTATCTACCCTTGGAGTATAGTTTTTATTGGTTGAGAGGATCAAGGCCACTCTACCTACATATACGAGATTCAGGAGGCTCCGAGAGAGGATAGATGTCAGCAAGCAGACAGGGCTATGGATTCACGAGGACGAGACATTGAGGTGTGGAGATACGAAGATGTACTGAGGTACATAGAGCAAGGCGTTGGTGAGTCAGTTCGAGATTACTCGTCTACAGAAATTTACGACAGCATTACTAGTGACACGGGATAAAGAGGCACGAGTAATATCTACGTTGGAGCTACACGAAAAGCTGATGACTGAGGCACATAGCTAGATATACTCTATTCATCAAGGAGGTACGAAGATGTACATGGATTTGCGATAGCATTACTGGTGACATGGGATGAAGAGGGAGATCACTCGATTTGTAGCGAGATGTTTGGCCTGTCAGCAGGTCAAGGCCTTACACAAGAGGTCTGCAGGACTATTGCAGCTACTTTTCATTAACACATCACGATGGACTTTGTTACTAGATTCCCGAGGAGCCCCAGCAGGAAGGACGCAGTCTGGGTCATCGTGGATCGACTCACCAAGTCAGCCCATTTATTATCCTTCAGAGTTGAGTAATCTACAAAGGTTTTGGCTGATTTGTATATAAAACAAATGGTGCGTTTGCATGGAGTACCAATCAGTATTGTGTCGAATCGAGATTCGAGATTTATATCTAATTTTTGGAGGAGTATACAGGAGAGTTGGGGACTCATCTCAAATTTAGCACTGCTTATCACCCGCAAACCGATGCACAGTCAGAGCGCACGATCCAGATACCTCAGGATAAGATGAGGGCTTGGATAGATTTCGGAGGATCTTGGAAAGATCATCTACATTCGATGGAATTCTTATTCAACAACAGCTACTAGGCAAGCATATAGATGGCACCTTTCGAGACACTGTACGACAAGAAGTGTAGGTCTCCAGTGTTTTGGAGTAACATCGGAGAGTGTCAGATACTTGGTCCAGAGTTAGTGACCCAGACAGTGGAGAAGGTGAAGCAAAATCAGAGCCACCTTAGGGCATCACATGATAGACCGAAGCATTGGGCTGATATGCACTGCAAACCTTTGGAGTTCAAGGAATACGATCACATATTTTTGAGGATATTACCAACTCGAGGGACTATTAGATTTGGGAACAGAGGCAAGTTGAGTCCGAGGTACATCGGACCTTTCGACATTCTAGAGCAAGTTGGTGAGGTGGCTTATCGTCTTGCATTACCCCCGTCACTTAAGGGCGTGCACGACGTTTTTCACGTATCGCAGTTTGATGAGGTACATGGCAGATCCTAGCCACATACTTGAATATCATTCAGAGATTACAGTTGGACCAAGCCTGTCGTAAAATGAGCAGTTTATTAATATTCTAGACCGTAGCGAGAAGGTATTGAGAGAAAAAACTATTCGACTTGTCCGAGTTGCATGGAAGCATCATTCTCCGGATGAGTCCACTTGGAAGCACGAGGATTCCATTCGAGAGCACTTCCCTTAATTATTCGAAGTTCGAGGTACGAATTTACGTACTGCCTTTCGAATACTCGTAATAGTTCAAATCTTGATTTCCTACTTGTGCCAGTATCTTAATTTCGGGGACAAAATTTTATAAGGAAGGGAGGATGTAAGCCCCCTTCTTATTTTAAGTATTTCTATATTTTTTTGTTAGCCAAAAATTGGTGCCAAGTTAAATTTTTGTATATTACTTCACATTACTTTTACTTATAGTTATACTTATAGATAATATTATAGTTAGTTAAAAAAAAATCCTGATATTATTAGTTATTATTAAATATTTATTTTATTAACAGGAGAAGTGGTGATACTGGGTTACTGAGAGAAAATTTTAGCAGATTGTTATTGATTTTATTTTTGTAATAGGAAGTAATTATTTTCATTTATTTATAATTGGGCATAGTATATAAGATTTTTTTTAAAATTTCAAACCCAAACCAACTTAGCCCATTATAAACAGTAGTAGCAGCTTACCTCCACTTGGACTGGGTGAGCAGGTCATTCCAGCACCCAAACCCAAACCCGTCAACCTCTGGTCAATTAAGCCTTCATTTTTGGGTTTTGGGCAGGCGGTTTTCAACCGAACCCGAAAACCGACCCACTAATTCAAACAAAACTTGCTACTGTTCTTTTACTCCAACGTACACAATGCTCCTGCAAAATACAGGCACACCTGTATGCATAGAGAGCCCCATTCGAAAGCCTAGCCACCACCCTATATAACTATAACATGTTCTTGTCCTCTCCTCTCCCACCAGGAAAAACCTAGCCGCCCTCTACCAAGCTTCCCAGCCGATTGTTCCTTGTAAACACCTTGCATTTCCCTAAAAAAATTACTTTTTTTTACTTAAGTAGTATTTAGGAATTATCACGACCCGCACCCACTGTTAGGGTACGAGTACGTAACAGCGCCCAGCCTACGCCGCAGTGTCGGCGGTAGAACGTTGTTCTAAGTCTCTAACTAACCATCAACTCATGCAGTATATAATGTACTCATCATGATCAACTCCGAACGGAGGACAAGTATAAGATATGGTGTAACTCAATCACAGTCTAAGCACGATAAGATAACACAGAAATATAGCTAAGAAATTGAAGACAACAATAACTACTGAAATAATAACAACATCTCGAACAATCTCAAATACATCTCAAGTCTCAATTCTATACAACAAGCTCTAATGAAAATAAATACAAGTCTACTAAACTAAATCCCGATCACTCCTGAGTGTCGGGGCCAAAGGTAGCTAAACCATCTCCTGGTCTGTAACATGTAGGTTATGTGTCCTCAGGGCAATCATCTGTAAAATTTACAACAGGTCCAGACAGGACAGGAACGAGCACATCTCATCTAGAAAACCCAAGTAAATGACAGAGAACTATAAAGCAGTTATAGACAGTTGTATTGATGAATATGGCAGTTATATTCAGGTGATGGTAAGAAAGACAGATAAAGCACAAAGAAGGAAAATAACTAAACAAGAGAAGAATCATAGCAAAGAAGACTGTAAAGATAGAACTAGCTGAACTAGGATAATATGATATAAAGTCCAGACAGCAATGTAGACAAGTGTAACTCCAATGTAAGTCGAGTACAAGATGAATCTAATACAAGATGAATCCAGTAAGGGACGATTCCAGTCATAGTGATCAATGATTCCAGGGTGAGTCCAGCCTATACTCTAGCAGTGTATTTTAAAATACCGAGATCGACATGTAAACGGCTATGGATAATCCGGTACATCACACACCTGGCCGGGCGTGAGATGGCTATCATTCCAGTTTGATTCCAGCAAAGGGTGATTCCAGAAATGGGGTATGTCTACATGTCTTACTCTAGTATTTCCCCTTCCAGCAAGTGAATCCAGAAATTCGACACAATGATTCAAGATGAGTCCAGCCAAAATATAGTGATACCAGTAAATGATTCCAGGGTGATTCCAGTAGGTGATTCCAGTAATAGAAGCCAGAAATGATGATACCTGTATTAGAGGCCAGAAAATAAATGTGTGTCGTATACATGAATCTAGAATATCCATACGTGTTGTAACAGAGAATCGCATACAACAAACTAGAATTGAAGTACAGTAATTGACAAGTAAATGAGAGAACTATCAGAGAATGTACTCGCCTGCTACTCTGAAAAGAGTAGTGTAATATCAGATGCCTGTACCGGAGTCACAATGTCCTAAACAGAGTAATATGGGTTATGACATGTCCAATATAAGGAAAATAAAAGCTACAATGCAAACTATATGATTTCTAGGTCAAACTAGGTCAAAGTCAACTCTAAGTCAAACCTGGTCAACTGTCTAGGTCAAACTAGGTCCAGGTCAACTTGGTCAACTCTGGGTCAACCAAAGTCAATTTCTCTCTAGGGTTAACAATAAGTCAACTCTACCCAAGCAAATCTCATAAGCTAACCAAACTATAACTCATATCATATACTTAAGGTATATTACCTATATATGGTATGGCATCAACCTAAATCCTACATTAACTAAACTCACAACCTCTAGCTCAAGCATAAACCATCTCATGAATCCTATGTATCACATATATATACCTATATAAGTACAATATCAACTAATCCATATCACATTTATATAGAAGGTATGTCTACATACATAATGCATGATTTATATGAACCCTTCATATAGTATACAGGTATACCCCAAGCTATAAACTGAATTAAGAGGCTAAATGGTGAAATGCCTATGGACAGATGAAGAAGGTTAATATAGATTGGAACCATAATTCAAGGACTGAACAGGAAGATTGAAACTCTTGTGCTCCTTACCCGAGCCTCCTCATTGATATGAATAAGTGCTCAAGAGGGCAGGTACATGGGATATGGGGATGCACATTAGAAATGCAAGATACTGTAATACTTGTCTGAACCTTCCCAATTATAGCCCATATGCAGGACATCAACTGAAGTAATTACAGGACAGATATATCTGTAGCCTAATACTCCCAGGTACAGAGCATTCACCAATTTAAGGAAGCAATGATCAGATCAGGTTATTCTCAACTGGACAGATGGTGAGCAGGATGTTCAACTATTTGAACAAGAGAAATGCAGTACATCACAAGGACGGCTACTCAATAGATACAATCCTATATGTATAAACTTATACTGACTGACCTAATGCAATGGTCATGAGCTAACACAACTTGAGAAGTGAACTTAAATGATTGAATCCTAATGATACATGGATTTTTCTGATGTGGGGACATACCTGGTGATGTGGGTTAATAATTTAGAAGAGGGGTGGTCATAGGATACATCATACGGATAGGGACTGAACAGTATATCACCAAGTAATCATAACTCGAGTTCAAGACTCCTACTAGACTGGACAAGGAATAGTGGTCGGAACAAATGTGCTCATGTACCCACATCAGAGCATGGCCAAATGGCCCAAGCTCACTGCTCTATATTCCCAGGCAGCTGCAAACATGCCTGCTAATGCAATACAAAGCCAGGCCAAGCCAAAGCTGCCAACTGCATGGCAATCCCTATCTCACAGAACCTGGGCTGAACCCAGTTCAGCCCCTAAATCAGTCTTATGTGTGTGCTAGTTTGGTTGATAGGAAGAGTGTGTGTGGTGGGCAATATGTGTGTGAGATGTAATCAAAGTATGGTGTGTCAATGGGTGGACATGTGACAGGAATAATGTGTGTGAGTGTGTGTATGTGAAATCAATGATGTGTATAAGGTGTCACATTGCCATAGCTAAATGGAGTGTCAATGTGAATTAGAAAACAGGGAATAGGTTTGGCTAATCAGTGAATTGATTAGGGAATTTTAGTGAATGCCCAAATCAGTGATCACAATAGGAGAACAGGAACCCAGTTCCAATAGGTAGGGATGTGTCAAATAGGACTGGTCGAGCAAGGTAGGAATTAAATCACAGTGTTGACAGAGGGTAGTTGGGTATGAACTACTCGCAGGAATTTAGAAAGACATGGAATGTGTGTGGCGGTACAGTGTGTGCGTGTGCATATCATGTTTGTATTACATCAAATATTTACCAATGCATATCTTGCACACATTCAAATACCTGAGTTATCTCAGGAATCACATTCAAACATTTATTCATTCATTCCTTAATTTCACGCTCTAACTCATTCCAATCAACCTACATCAACTAACTTACCTACATTAAAACCCAGGAATTGAGAATTTATTTGAAAACTAGAATTTGAATCCAACTTTGAAATCTGTAAACAACACATCAGTGCGTATCAGTAAATTCAATATCAATATTTGAAAACCCAACACAATTCCTCAAAACTGAGCATGTACAGATAGATAATATCTAAACCTATATATGTATAATCATCAAAATATATATATAATATCACTATACATAAAAATTCCAGAAACTAGTTGAAACCTAATTCAATACATCAAAACCGAACTGAAATTAACATCAACTCAGGTATCAGACAGTTAAATAATTCAAACCAAAACCATTTGAAAACCTGATTAATTCATTCAAAATCAAAGGGAAATATATATTCCAACACAGGGGTGGGTCTAGTCGTGTCCTTTCTGTGTCAAACAGTGACACAAAACGTGTCCAAACACGTGTCTGAACAGTGTGTAAGTGTAGGTACAGTGCAGTAAAGGAGGGGGCTCGTGCACGTGTGTCGAGCCCTCTAGGACACGACACACGAACCCACAAGTGTCGTACACGTGTCTAGAGTTAGAGGGGGACTAGGGGTACGTGTGTGTCACCCTGACCAGTGTCCTAGTGTCGTGTGTCCCGAGCATGAGACTCGTATCAGTGGGTTTTATACGTGCGTGCACGACAGGCATCGACCGGTGCGAGTGAGATTTCTCATAAACCACTCGATGGTTTGGCCTCAAATTTGGTGTGCGTGCTGTCAGTCATAGCCCGCAGGTGTCCACCAATTTTGGTGTCCAACCGAGTCGTGTCGTGTCGGATATGAATGTGTGGCAGCAGGACACCGCACGGGGCCTGTGCGCAGTGTCGTACGGCAATGCGTGTCCGATTTGGACACGAATCTCCCACAGAAACGTGCTCAGTAGGACACGAAATTAATAAACACATATTAAACAATATTTCCATTCAAATAGTTTTCAAAAACAACATAAAAATTTCCTTTGAGGCATTTCATTGAACACCTAACATACACTATGACACGTGTCCGATACGGACACCAAACGGACACGAAATCCACCCAAATTTCAGGGACACCTAGGGGACTCCTTGATCTAGTCCTACATGCAAAAAAACCGAAATTTAAATCAATTTAAAGGGTTTTACCTATATGTGCAAAAAGCTTGGAAAAGCTTCAAATGGGAGATTCCTCCTCTTGATGGCAAAAGCTCCAAATTGATCCAAAGCTGAGATTAAATTCCACAATCAAAAAATAGGAGGAAATTATGCTCTAATGCAAGAAACTAGGATTAAAAAGGAATAAAAATGGATTTATGGGGATTTTTTGAAGGGGGATAAATACTTTTTTTTCTAATGTTGAAATGAATAAAAGAAAGAGGCAAGCCCTAGAGAATAAGTGTTTATATAGGGTGGGGATCCCTATGGCTGGTCATAAAGGAAGGAATTAGGGTTAGGGTTTCCTAAATTGGTCCATGGGCTTAAGTTATGATTAATCAAGTCATGAAGTCATAAGCTATGACTTAAATTCACTTAAACAAATCCCATAATCCAAAATTAGTTTCTAATGACTAAAAGTAGGTTAACCTAAGTTAGACTAGGGTCACCATGGCTAGGGTTAGCTTCTAGCCTAGTTTACTAGGTCTCAACAAGTCAAGTCAACCTAGAATTCACCAATTCAATAAATCATCAAATAAATCAAATAAGTCAAAATGACCAAAATACCCCTAGGCTAAAAATGATAATTAAAACATCCTAATGACATGGATAGGCTCTAGGTCATGTAGTCTCTAGGGTTTCACTGGCAGCACATCAAAATCATAAGTCATGCCTTAATGCAGTTTTTAAATAGTTTAATAATTATTAAAAATCACCAAAAATCATAATGTGAAATAAATATCAATAAATTATAAAATTTTAAAATTACCCTCATCTGGAAAACTGGGTGTTATAATCCTACCCCCCTTAGAAAAATTTCGTCCTCGAAATTAAATCGGTCGTACTCCTTCTAGGTCAACCACCCACAATCAAAGTCTCCAACCAATTTCTAACTCATACAATTGAAGAATAATATATAGAGTAATGGTCAACCATAGCAGTTGAAGGTCTCATCTTGATGGACTAGTCATTTTAGATCAAAACAGTCCCATGGTATCAACATGCAAGCAATATAGGGTGTTCTGCTGGAAAGATAAGGAAGCAACAAATCAATAAGGTGTGGGACAGTCTACCATCCTATATGAAACTGGTAAAGATAACTAGGAATTTATTATGAAGGATTATCATTCCAAAGATGATCAAAATCGAAAGTTTAAGGCACGAGTGTCAATAGCATTGAAATTCCAATATTACAATGTATAAAAGAAGATTTAGTCCCAGCACGATCTAAGTTGATCAATTTCAGGATATAACGAAGTTTGGACAAGATGGAGAACGAGGCCATTAAAGTCTGAGCACGAGTATCCAAGATTTGATATCCATGTCACAATTGAATTTATTCAATTGAATAAGACCCCAAACACTGGATGATAGGGAGGATGACTCGGTCAACTGGTCACGATCAAAGAATTAGAATTTAAAGGATGATACAAGGATATAGAAATAAGGCAATTTCTTCCTTTGGATAGGGAAACTAAACATGATACCTTGGGTTGATCTATCAAGTACAGTGCCTTTTCTATCTAAAATATGTGAAAAGCAAAACAATAAAGAGTTCAAAGGCGATGTTATTAAGTACAATACGTGGTTCATAGGCGATGGAAATAATTCAAAAGAGAATTGTCAAAGCTGTCGTGGATGAGACTCTAAGGCAAATTTAACTAAGTCTCCCTCCACATAGAATAAAATATGAAAAGCGAACCCAAAGTGCAATAGGTTGATCAGACCATCATGTACCAATTTTGATTAGACAATATGTTAGTGGGTGCCGGCCCCCAATAAAATACGTCATGATCAAGCTCGAAAAAGATAAGCTTGCAAAACTGGTGCTAAATCAGCAAAACATAAAATAGACAAAATATAAGTAAGGATAATGATGAAGGAAGTTAATAGTCTAAAATCCTTTAACATCAAAGAGTGAGGGTGAATCAAAACAAGAGGAAAAGGATTTTCAATTCGAAGTTCATAATGAGATTCTCAAGGGTCATCCAGGAATCTCTCATGTAGTCCTAACTGTGATTGAGTACCTCTCCTTTAAAGCCTATCTCTCAATCCTATCGCAGGCTCGCAGCAGTACAACTAAGTCGCCGTACTACCACGATATCGCAATAATACGACTCTCGACCTGCATGGGCCACCACTAAAAATATGTCACGACCCGCACCCACTGTGAGGGTACGAGTACGTAATAGCGCCCAGCTTACGCCGCAGTATCGGCGGTAGAATGCTGTTCTATGTCTCTAACTAACCATCAACTCATGTAGTATATAATGTACTCATCATTATCAACTCCGAACGGAGGACAAGTATAAGATATGGTGTAACTCAGTCACAGTCTAAGCACGATAAGATAATACAGAAATATAACTAAGAAATTGAAGACAACAATAACTACTGAAATAATAACAACATCTCGAACAATCTCAAATACATCTCAAGTCTCAATTCTATACAACAAGCTCTAATGAAAATAAATGCAAGTCTACTAAACTAAATCCCGATCACTTCTGAGTGTCGGGGCCAAAGGTAGCAAAACCATCTCCTGGTCTGTAACATGTAGGGCATGTGTCCTCAGGGCAATCATCTATAAAATTTACAACAGGTCCAGTCAGGACAGGAACGAGCACATCTCATCTAAAAAACCTAAGTAAATGACAGAGAACTATAAAGCAGTTATAGACAGTTATATTGATAAATATGGCAGTTATATTCAGGTGATGGTAAGAAAGACAGATAAAATGCAAGGAAAGAAAATAACTAAATAAGAGAAGAATCATAGCAAAAAAGACTGTAAAGATAGAACTAGCTGAACCAGGGTAATATGATATAAAGTCCAGACAACAATGTAGACAAGTGTAACTCCAATGTAAGTCCAGTATAAGATAAATCTAATACAAGATAAATCCAGTAAGGGACGATTCCAGTCATAGGGATCAATGATTCCAGGATGAGTCCTGCCTATACTCTAGCAGTGTGTTTTAAGATACCGAGATCGATATGTAAACGGCTATGGGTAATCCGGCACATCACACACCTGGCCAGGCGTGAGATGGCGATCATTCCAGTTTGATTCCAGCAAAGGATGATTCCAGAAATGGGGTATGTCTACATGTCTTACTCTAGTATTTCCCCTTCCAGCAAGTGAATCCAGAAATCCGACACAATGATTCAAGATGAGTCCAGCCAAAATATAATGATACCAGTAAATGATTCCAGGGTGATTCCAGTAGGTGATTCTAGTAATAGAAGCCAGAAATGATGATACCAGTAACAGAGGCCAGAAAATAAATGTGTGTCATATACATGAATCCAGAATATCCATACGTGTTGTAACAGAGAATCGCATACAACTAACTAGAACTGAAGTACAGTAATTGACAAGTAAATGAGAGAACTATCAGAGAATGTACTCGCATGCTACTCTGAAAAGAGTAGTATAATATCAGATGCCTGCACCGGAGTCACAATGTCCTAAACAGAGTAATATAGGTTATGACACGTTCAATATAAGGAAAATAAAAGCTATAATGTAAACTATATGATTTCTAGGTCAAACTAGGTAAAAGTCAACTCTAAGTCAAACCTGGTCAACTGTCTAGGTCAAACAGGTCCAGGTCAACTTGGTCAACTCTGGGTCAACCAAAGTCAATTTCTCTCTAGGGTTAACAATAAGTCAACTCTAACCAAGCAAATCTCATAAGCTAACCAAACTATAACTCATATCATATACTTAAGGTATATTACCTAGATATGGTATGGCATCAACCTAAATCCTACATTAACTAAACTCACAACCTCTAGCTCAAGCATAAACCATCTCATGAATCCTATGTATCACATATCTATACATATATAAGTACAATATCAACTAATCCATATCACATTTATATAGAAGGTATGTCTACATACATAATGCATAATTTATATGAACCCTTTATATAGTATACAGGTATACCCCAAGCTGTAAACTGAATCAAGAGGCTAAATGGTGAAATGCCTATGGACAGATGAAGAAGGTTAACATAGATTGGAACCATAATTCAAGGACTGAACAGGAAGAGTGATACTCTTGTGCTCCTTACCCGAGCCTCCTCATTGATATGAATAAGTGCTCAAGAGGGCAGGTACATGGGATATGGGGATGCACATTGGAGATGCAAGATACTGCAATACTTGTCTGAACCTTCCTAATTAGAGCCCATATGCAGGACATCAACTGAAGTAATTGCAGGACAGATATATCTGTAGCCTAATACTTCCAGTTACAGAGCATTCACCAATTTAAGGAAGCAATGATCAGATAAGGTTATTCTCTACTGGACAGATGGTGAGCAGGATGTTCAACTGTTTGAACAAGAGAAATGCTGTACATCACATGGACTGCTACTCAATAGATAAAATCCTATATGTATAAACTTATACTGACTGACATAATGCAATGGTCATGAGCTAACACAACTTGAGAAGTGAACTTAAATGATTAAATCCTAATGATACATGGATTTTTCTAATGTAGGGACATACCTGGTGATGTGGGTTAATAATTTAGAAGAGGGGTGGTCATGGGATACATGATACGGCAATAAGGACTGAACAATATATCACCAAGTAATCCTAACTCGAGTTCAAGACTCCTACTAGCCTGGACAAAGAATAGTGGTCTGAACAAATGTGTTCAGATAACCACATCAGAGCATGGCCAAATGGCCCAAGCTCACTGCTCTGTATGCCCAGGCAGCTGCAAATATGCCTGCTAATGCAATGCAAAGCCAGGCCAAGCCAAAGCTGCCAACTGCATGGCAATCCCTACCTCACAGAACCTGGGCTGAACCCAGTTCAGCCCCTAAATCAGTCCTGTGTGTGTGCTAGTGTGGATGATAGGAAGAGTGTGTGTGGTGGGCAATGTGTGTGTGAGATGTAATCAAAGTGTGGTGTGTCAATGGGTGGACATGTGATAGGAATAATGTGTGTGAGTATGTGTATGTGAAATCAATGATGTATATAAGGTGTCATATTGCTATAGCTAAATGGAGTGTCAATGTGAATTGGAAAATAGGGAATAGGTTTGGCTAATTAGTGAATTGATTAGGGAATTTCAGTGAATGCCCAAATCAGTGATCACAATAGGAGAACAGGAACCCAGTTCCAATAGGTAGGGATGTGTCAAATAGGACTGGTCGAGCAAGGCAGGAGTTAAATCACAGTGTTGACAGAGGGTAGTTGGGTATGAACTGCTCGCAGGAATTTAGAAAGACAGGGAATGTGTGTGGCAGTACAGTGTGTGCGTGTGCATATCATGTTTGTATTACATCAAATATTTACCAATGTATATCTTGCACACATTCAAATTCCTGAGTTATCTCAGGAATCACATTCAAATATTTATTAATTCATTTCTTAATTTCACACTCTAACTCATTCCAATCAACCTACATCAACTAACTTACCTACATTAAAACCCAGGAATTAAGAATTCATTTGAAAACTAGAATTTGAATCCAACTTTGAAATCTGTAAACAACACATCAGTGTGTATCAGTAAATTCAATATCAATATTTGAAAACCCAACACAATTCCTCAAAACTGAGCATGTACAGATAGATAATATCTAAACCTATATATGTATAATCATCAAAATATATATATAATATCACTATACATAAAAATTCCAGAAACTAGTTGAAACCCAATTCAATACATCAAAACCTAACTGAAATTAACATCAAACTCAGGTATCAGACAGTTAAATAATTCAAACCAAAACTATTTGAAAACCTGACTAATTCATTCGAAATTAAGGGGAAATATATATTCCAACACAGGGGTGGGTCTAGTCGTGTCCTTCCTGTGTCAAACAGTGACACAAAACGTGTCCAAACACGTGTCTGAACAGTGTGTAAGTGTAGGTACAGTGCAGTGAAGGAGGGAGCTCGTGCACGTCTGTCGAGCCCTCTAGTCCACGACACACGAACCCACAAGTGTCGTACACGTGTCTAGAGTTAGAGAGGGGTCTAGGGGTACGTGTGTGTCACCCTGACCAGTGTCCTAGTGTCGCGTGTCCCGAGCATGAGACACTTATCAGTGGGGTTTACACGTGCGTGCACGACAGGCATCGACCGGTATGAGTAAGATTTCTCACAAACCACTCAATGGTTTGGCCTCAAATTTCGTGTGCGTGCTGTCAGTCATAACCCGCAGGTGTCCACCAATTTTGGTGTCCAACCGAGTCGTGTCGTGTCGGATATGAACGTGTGGCAGCAGGACACCGCACGGGGCCTGTGCGCAGTGTCGTGCGGCGATGCGTGTCCGATTTGGACACGAATCTCCCACAGAAACGTGCTCAGTAGGACACGAAATTAATAAACACATAGAAAACAATATTTCCATTAAAATAGTTTTCAAAAACAACATAAAAATTTCCTTTGAGGTATTTTATCGAACACCTAACATACACTATGACACGTGTCCGATACGGATACCAAACGGACACAAAATCCACCCAAATTTTTGGGACACCTAGGGGACTCCTAGATCTAGCTCTACATGCAAAGAAAACCAAAATTTAAATCAATTTAAAGGGTTTTACCTATATGTGCAAAAAGCTTGGAAAAGCTTCAAATAGGGGATTCCTCCTCTTGATGGCAAAAGCTCCAAATTGACCCAAAGCTAAGATTAAATTCCACAATAAGAAAATAGGAGGAAATTAGGCTCTTATGCAAGAAACTAGGATTAAAAAGGAATAAAAATGGATTTATGAGGATTTTTGGAAGGGGGATAAATACCTTTTTTTCCAATGTTGAAATGAATAAAAGAAAGAGGCAAGCCCTAGAGAATAAGTGTTTATATAGGGTGGGGATCCCTATGGCTGGTCATAAAGGAAGGAATTAGGGTTAGGGTTTCCTAAATTGGCCCATGGGCTTAAGTTATGATTAATCAAGTCATGAAGTCATAAGCCATGACTTAAATTTACTTAAACAAATCCCATAATCCAAAATTAGTTTCTAATGACTAAAAGTAGGTTAACCTAAGTTAGACTAGGTTCACCATGGCTAGGGTTAGCTTCTAGCCTAGTTCACTAGGTCTCAACAAGTCAAGTCAACCTAGAATTCACCAATTCAATAAATCATCAAATAAATCAAATAAGTCAATATGACCAAAATATCCCTAGGCTAAAATGATAATTAAAACATCCTAATGACATGGATAGGCTCTAGGTCATGCAGTCTCTAGGGTTTCACTAGCAGCACATCAAAATCACAAGTCATGCCTTAATGCAGTTTTTAAATAGTTTAAAAAATTATTAAAAATCACCAAAAATCATAATATGAAATAAATAGCAATAACTTACAAAATTTCAAAATTATCGTCATCTGGAAAACTGGGTGTTACAGGAATATTTTGGTATTATCAAGACTAATTAAGCATATGGTTAGAGGTGATTTTTATTAGAATTAAGTATTAAGCATAGCAAATATTTAACATATGTGTTATGAAATAGGATTTCGTTTTACAAAAATAATTTTTGCTGATTGGAATTTTAAATTTTCTATTTTAGGAATTTTAGAATTTATAACAAATTTTTATATATCAATATTAATTATCAAATAATTTTGCATGATGTATCAAAGTGTAACTGTAACAAATTTATATAGAATATATGTTAGAGTATTTTAAAATTTTATTTTAGAATTTTTGGATTTTTTTGGAAAGGTTATTAGGAGTTATTAACTATTAAGTAGTATTTACTATTTATATAAAAAAAAAGGGAAAACAACTATGATGAAAAAGTTGACGAAATTCGACCCCTCGTATTGAACTGAAATTTTTCCTTCCCTTCATAAATTCTGTTTAGATCCAATTCTCATCCAAATTGGATAAAACAAAATCCTATTTAAACTAGATCATGTTTTCATCCAACTGGATCAAATTTCATTTGAAATTCTGATCAGGAATAGGATTTAACCCTAATATAAAGTCAGCGTTCATGGAAAGAAATTTCTTTACGAATACACGACTGTGCCCTACTCTCCATCCCAAAGCCTCATCCAAAACTTTGTGCGTGTCCCCGCCATCCCTGCGACCACCACGAACCTCCTGACATCGCCGGAGCCGCCTACGGTTGTCAAAAATTCCATCGGGACAGAGGAGCCTCTGTTCAAAATTGCTGACAGGTACCCATAATTGTTGACTGTTTTCTCTTCCTTCGGTTAATCAAATATTAATCTATCAATTCCTACACATAGCCAACATGACCACCTTCGAAATCTAATAATTGGTTTTAATTTAGGGACATTAGTTCTTCCAATATTCTCCCCTAAAAATCAAGAAAAGCTACAGTAGTCAGGTGTTCTTCATTGGCAGTTTCGATGTCAGAACTCTGTTTTTGAAGGCCAATAATTTTTGGGATTTGGAAAATTTTGGAAATCGATCTAAAAAGTATTATAGTCAACATAATCGAGTATAAAATCCATTAATTAGTTTTATATATTCTATATTTATTTTTGCAATAAATTAGGTTAAAATTGAGAAAAACTAGTTTTCAAAGCAACCAAATTCAATAAAAAAATTCTCGATACGTCGTGCGCCCCGACAAACCGGGAGACATGGTTGCAACCCAGTATCGACACGTATGGATGTTATCGATGTGTGGGATTCGACGGAACTCGATTTCATTGTGCGTGCGCGACAAAATCGAGGCATATCGGTCAAGATATCCAGTATCGGCCCTTTTGCAAACTAACAGCACGTTTGTTATCTCAAGACAAAACTTATGTCATTGGGACCGTGTTATTTTTTGGGTCCTATGAGCCAAGTTTGGTCCGATTCAGAGAAGGTCGACCGGAACGCTATTTTGGCGGGCTAGCGACCCGATCCAACGTGCGAATTTGTGCATGGCTCGTTGGAATCCAACTTTGGACATATGGTTGAATTTGTATCGTCAAATCAGAGCTGTAGACATATAGTTTGATGACTTTAGAGACCATAGGTGTAGCACCCAGTTTTCCAAATGAGGGTAATTTTGAAATTTTGTGTTTATAATTATTTTAATAATGATATTTAATTCATGATATGATTTTTGGTGATTTTAAATCATTTTAAAATTATTTAAATCAATGACTTATGGTTTTGACGTTTTGCTAGTGAAACCCTAGAGACTGTTTGACCTAGAGCCTAACCATGTGATTATGATATTTTAATGTCATTTTTGGCCTAAAAATATTTTTGTATTTGACCTCTTTGAATTATTTTGATATTATTTTATTATTTATGATATTGTTTTGGGGTTATTTGAGTCGGGTTCGAATTTCAACTCAATCTGACTTGAAACGGGGACCCGGGGGTAGTTTGACTCTAGTGGGATCCACACACTAGTTAGGCATGGCCCACATAATATTAATTTTACTCCACATGATAGAAATATTTTAGTTAGAGGTTAGACTAATTATTATGGATAAGGTTAGTGTGATTAGAGACTTTAGAATGACTAATTTAGCCCCAACCAATTAGCCCTTTCCTAATACTCATAGAATAGGTTAGTGGGGGCATTTTGGACCTTACCATAATAGGACAAATAGCCCCATATGGCCAGCCACTTTGGGAGAGGATAGGCTCAAGTTCATTTCATTATTCTCATCCACACTCTCTCTCTTGTTCTTCCCCAAATTCCTAGAGAGCAATTCCTAGCAATTTCTCCACCAAATCCTTCTATTTCGCCACCAAATCTTATTCTTTCCTTCTCCATTCTAGCCAAGGAGGAAGGTACCCAAGTTTGGGAAGATTCGGAGCTCGTTCGTGTCCTTTTGGAATCTCTACGTGTCGGCGTCGCTCCGGAAAGGCTTTTCTTCGATTCGATCTACCGGGAGGTATAAATCCCTTCTCCTTTTCATTTTCTCATGCATATAGGTCTATTTTGAACCCATAGGAATGACCTCCATGATTGTATCTCCATTTGTGTCCATTTCGTGTCCATTTGGAGGTCATAGGAGTGTCCTTTGTGTTGTGGTTGTGTCCATGTGGAAAAATCCTAAAGTTGGACACACTATGTATTGTTGTTATGTATGAATGAATTATTACATATTTAATCTCATATTTTGTATTGGAGATGTGTTCTATAGTGTCTCATATATATATATTAGTGTAGAGAATGAGTTCTTGATATATTATGTTATATATTTGTGTTCTTTTCTCTCAAACTACCCAAATCCGTCATAATTTTTATCCACGTTTTTAATTTCAGCCATAACTTAGAAATGTCATAACTTCTAGCTCAAAGCTCGGTTTAATCTCCTATTTTTTTTAAAGAAGCGTATTGAAGTTAGCTTTCCAAAAACATGTATTAATAGGCCTAATTCTTTCTGTAACTTTCTGGAGAATTATTTGAGTGTCAGCTGTACGAAAGACAAACGTGTTCTCGGTGTTTTTGCGATTCCGGGAGTTTTCGGAAACGAAAACGCGATCCGTTTGAAGTTTCGGAAAGCTAACACATAGATCTATAACATACTTTAATCCTAAATTTTAATTCATGCTGAGTTGGTACAGTATTGATTATTAGTAGGAGTTACTATTCGGCATATGCATTTTGTGCACCCTTGTGTGTAATATAATATTCTATTTGATTTTAACCCATGTTAATTTATATACATTATGTAACTAAATAGAGAATACAAGCATGATTAAATGGTTAAATAAATGATGTATGAGGTGTAAGTATCCTATCTAATGTAAGCATGTATAAGTATGGCTTGTAATGAATATATAGGTTCCAGTCCATATTTTATTGAAGTTCCATTACCGCCGTACAACAGAGTAGTATTGGAGGTATTCCTAGATTGACACTATTTAGATGTCCGTTTGTTATTCCAGTGTTAGAAAGTGTTACCTTAGATATTGGGTAGGTTAGAGGCTCTAGAAGGAGTACTATCGATCTTAAATTTCGAGGACAAAATTTTTCTAAGGTGGGCAGAGTTGTAGCACCCAGTTTTCCAAATAAGGGTAATTTCGAAATTTCATGTTTATAATTATTTTAATAATGATATTTAATTCATGATATGATTTTTGGTGATTTTAAATTATTTTAAAATTATTTAAATCAATGACTTGTGGTTTTGACGTTTTGCTAGTGAAACCCTAGAGACTGTTTGACCTAGAGCCTAACCATGTGATTATGATATTTTAATATCATTTTTGGCCTAAAGATATTTTTGTATTTGACCTCTTTGAATTATTTTGATATTATTTTATTATTTATGATATTGTTTTGGGGTTATTTGAGTCGGGTTCGAATTTCAACTCAATCCGACTTGAAACGGGGATCCGGGGGTAGTTTGACTCTAGTGGGACCCACACACTAGTTAGACATGGCCCACATAATATTAGTTTTAGTCCACATGATAGAAATATTTTACTTAGAGGTTAGACTAATTATTATGGATAAGGTTAGTGTGATTAGAGACTTTAGAATGACTAATTTAGCCCCAACCAATTAGCCCTTTCCTAATACTCATAGAATAGGTTAGTGGGGGCATTTTGGACCTTACCATAATAGGACAAATAGCCTCATATGGCCAGCCACTTTGGGAGAGGATAGGCTCAAGTTCATTTCACTATTCTCATCCACACTCTCTCTCTTGTTCTTCCCCAAATTCCTAGAGAGCAATCCCTAGCAATTTCTCCACCAAATCCTTCCATTTCGCCACCAAATCTTCTTCTTTTCTTCTTCATTCTAGCCAAGGAGGAAGCTACCCAAGTTTGGGAGGATTCGGAGCTCGTTCGTGTCCTTTTGGAATCTCTACGTGTCGGTGTCGCTCCGGGAAGGCTTTTCTTCGATTCGATCTACAGAGAGGTATAAATCCCTTCTTCTTTTCATTTTCTCATGCATATAGGTCTATTTTGAACCCATAGAAATGACCCCCATGGTTGTATCTCCATTTGTGTCCATTTCGTGTCCATTTGGAGGTCATAGGAGTGTCCTTTGTGTTGTGGTTGTGTCCATGTGGGAAAATCCCAAATTTGGACACACTATGTGTTGTTGTTATGTATGAATAAATTATTACATGTTTAATCTCATATTTTTGTATTTGAGATGTGTTCTATAGTGTCTCATATATATATATATTAGTGTAGAGAGTGAGTTCTTGATATATTATGTTATATATTTGTGTTCTTTTGTCTCAAACTACCCAAATCCGTCATGATTTTTATCCACGTTTTTAATTTCAGCCCTAACTTAGAAATGTCATAACTTCTAGCTCAAAACTCGGTTTAATCTTCCGTTTTTTTTAAAAGAAGCATATTGAAGTTAGCTTTCCAAAAACATGTATTAATAGGCCTAATTCTTTCTGTAACTTTCTGGAGAATTATTTGAGTGTCAGCTTTACGAAAGACAAATGCGTTCTCGGAAACGAAAACGCGATCCGTTTAAAATTTCGGAAAGCTAACACATAGATCTATAACATACTTTAATCCTAAATTTTAATTCATGTTGAGTTGGTATAGTATTGATTATTAGTAGGAGTTACTATTCGGCATATGCATTTTGTGCACCCTTGTGTGTAATATAATGTTCTATTTGATTTTAACCCATGTTAATGTATATACATTATGTAACTAAATAGAGAATGCAAGCATGATTAAATGGTTAAATAAATGATGTATGAGGTGTAAGTATCCTATCTAATGTAAGCATGTATAAGTATGGCTTGTAATGAATATGTAGGTTCCATAGTATGTAATGTATGGTGCATATAGTAGTGCAAGAGAATAAATGAATGATGAATGAATGTAAGCATGAATGTAATATAATAATAGATGTAATGTATGCAATATACAAGTTAATGAGATGTAATATTCTATGTTAACACAAATCCTATATTACCTCATGTACCCCCTTACACTATGTTGACACTATCACACTTGACACATTGTTCACTTACACTTTGACACTCTTTGATATGTATACATTATGTATGCCCATTTAACCCTCACATGCCCCTTTGTCATGTTCACATACACACACATAGCCTCTTAAATAAGTATTTATGAATATAGTTAACTTAGCTATGTATGTATATTATATATATGTTAGCATATTATGTTGTAATATATGAGTTTATATAACCATTTGAAATGCCATAATTATAGACCTAATGTTGAATACCAATATATGCATGTGTATATATGTGTAGACATGTATAGCTTAAAGTAATAGATTACCTAGTGTATATCTAATGTGAATTCTTGCCTATTTGAGTATTGAATAATTGCATGCTATATAGAGTTGGGTGTATGTTGTCTTGTATAGCCTTGTATTGATGTATGCTTGCTAGGATAGTCTTGGTTAGGCCTAGTAAGACTTACTGGGTTAGGACATGACCTAGTTTGACTAGTACAGTTGACCAGAGTTGACCAAGGGTTGACTTTGGTCTAGTTTGACCTAGATTCATGTAGAATACATTGTAGTGCTTTATATTACCCTTCTGGACATGTTGTGACCTGTGCTATTCTATTTAGGAGCCAGACACCTCTCCTCGGACAGTATCTTTACCTTGGACATTCAGATATCAGGCGAGTACATTCTGTGATCATTTCATATCTTGCTTAGAATTATTTCCTGCAGTAGATTACTTTACTTGTACTGTCACGATGGGCACACGAATTGGTACTATATGGATCCTTTCTTGAGATGTTATCCTTAGGGAGCATCGGGTACTCTATGTTCTGTACGTTTCACTTACATGGCGTATCACTATGCTTCTTGGTTCATTTGATTACTTGTGACATGTACCCTCATGATCACAGAGTCTCTTGAATCTTACACTGTTGGGTAACCCCCAGAATCCCCATTTATGGGACATCCATATATCACCCTTCGGGGGCCGTGCATGGAATTATATAATATAACCTGGCTGGATCCTTGTGTATTGATTGGGGGTACGGGGGTGTAGAAGTGGACATGTGAATAATACACCAGTAGTATCTTCTTTGAATCATTCTGTAGTATCTTCACAGAATCATCCCAGGTCATTTATATGTTCATGTTGTACTCTGACTCACTAGCCACATGTTAGCTCTCTATTTATAGTAGATATTTCTATTACAGTTCTCTCTATATTTTTATACTGCACTTCTTTCAGTACTTGTATCTTACTTTACTGCATGTTTATATTTTCTAACCTGCTATGAATTGTTGAGATGTACTGTGCTCGCTCTAGTCCTGACATGACCTGTTGATAAATTTTACATATAGCTTGGAGGTTGCCTGCTAGCCTAGAGGAGACACTTTAGAGGATGTTTAGATAGTTGTTTCATTTGTTTGGAGTTGTATTTACTTTGTGGATTACTGTATATGAGTTTGAGGTGTATTTTCTGGTTTTTTGTATCTTAGACACTTAGACTTCTATCTCCTGTATTTTTTTTGATTACATGTTTTATCTATCCTTATCATGCTCTACCCTAGATGTGATTGAGGCTGTATCTGCTATGTTACCCCCATTCGGGGAGTATAAACTGCTTGGCATTATAATGTTAGATGTTGTGACCTAGGACAGCGTTCTACTGCCGACACTGCGGCGTAGGCTGGGCGTTGTTACGTTCTCGTACCCAAACAGTGGGTGCGGGTCGTGACAATAGGCACTGACACACTTTTTGGTGCAAAGTGAGTCCAACGGAGGACATCGTTTTGACCCAAAATTATGATTTTACCCGTATTCAGAATTAGACTTTTGGGTAGGCATTTTTAGACATTTATTTTATACCAAAAATATTTGTGATATTTATTTCAGCATTCGAGGTCATTTGTGTGACTTGATTTCTCATTGCTATTTATTCTGACGATCTGAGTTACTTGACTTGCTATTCTCTGAACACTACCTCCAGGCAAGATACATTACCATTTACTATTTATTTACTTTATCTCATATATTGTATGCATTTATTTATTATTTATTTTCTGTAAGATAATGTGTGCTATATAGTCATATTTAGATGCAATTCTACTACTTAGTTCTATTTCCTGCTATTTAATTATTTCTATGCACATTAAAACCTAGATTTAAGAGACGACCCTTGGTTATGCTACAATTATAGGCCTTGACATATTTGTGCCACAAAGTCGCGAGTCACATATAGAACTCGGACATACATAGCTGGCTGGCCACCGGTACTTGTAAGCCGTGCGATAGGTATAACTGCTAATAGAATGCATGATAGGTTGACTAAGTAGTTATTAGTGGTACTGTGTTGTGAATACGATATAGATAGTCATGGGATGGGAATGACATTTCCTTAGCGTATGGGCCATGTATGCACTTTCCTTTTGTAACCCGTGAGCTCCGTCGGAGACGCAGATGAGATTATCGACGGTCGCTGACGTTCTACGAAACGTTATGCTCTTACATTGTTATTGATGGCCACTGCCGCTTCACTGAATGTTATGCTCTTGGGACCCCGGTGGTCAGAGAGGGAACTATGCCAATCCCATTTTAGCCAGAGTGCCTATGCGTTAGAGGTTTGTTCTTAAATTGCATTCACATAGACTGGATAGGCTACCTTATCTGTTAGGTATATGTACTTTTGGTTTGTGTACTTATACCTGATTGCGGCTTGGAACAGTAACTTGTCATGGACTAGTTTGCCACACCTTGACCCTGTTTGGTTATAGGTGTGGTTTACTGCTTCGATGAGAAGGTACCGAACCTTGTTGTGGTCCTTATACTATATTGGATTCATAACATGGAAAGAAACTTCATCGTAAATTAGGGTGCCATCTCTTGTCCTTGTTTAGTTGGGGGGATGGTACGCTAATTCAAAGGTGGGATATTGGACCATGTTATGATTCGATTAACTTATTATTGAGCAGTTTATATTCAGTTATATGACATGTTTATATGTATCTTATTACGTCCCTCTCAGGACTTGGTGATTTCTTCAGGTATGTGTTTCTTGACTTTTTGCAGGTATTCTAGCTAAGGCTATGATCTTCTCTATTCATTCGAAGATGACTTGCTCTTGGATCATTCTTTGCTACTTTTGATACATCATATCATTTGTCATATATTACTTCCCTTTTAAATAATTGGTGGTGGATTTGTCTCCGCCCAACAAAATTGTAAAATGATAATTCATAGTTGATTTATGATATCTTTTATACTTTCATTTGTGGATGAGATTATTTGGCCGTAATTATACTGCATTTACAGCTTACATATATTTATTATACGACCAGCATGTCTACGTACCTAGTCCTACATATATTAGGACTGGAACGTTACATATTTTTGTCCTGGCCCATGCAGGTCTACGATAAACTATTTGGTTGCTTTACAATACCAAGCAAGCCTACAAATATGATTAGAGTCTAAGATCTCATCCACATGCTTGAGCTCCTTCCTTGACTCCATTTTTGAACTCTCGCTCGACTACCTTAAATTGCATCTTCCTTGATCCCTTTCTACCATAAATCTAATCTTTTTCTGTCGTGCTTAATAGGGGTTAGAAAAATGACCTGTAGGCCAAATTGATTCAATTACACTATTAATTAAACTCTTATAAGTTGGATAGAATGCCTCACGACCTAGTATTCCCTTCGTCCTTATGATCCATTATAGAGGATTACCTAGACTATAAATCCTTAGAGGACCATATCTCATTTAGTCGACCAAAGCCTTAGACAAGAAGATAGTAGGACGACTGTAAAGGCACAAATCCCGGACAAGACTTAGATTTTAAAGAACTTGGACTACTTATGCTTTCTTTCATCATAATCTCACGTACCTCTATTTTTACCATCTTGACCAATGTGCTATTATAGCCTAGTTTTGCAAGCTTATTCTTTTATCAAGCTTGTTCATCACATATATGTCATTGAAGGTACCCCACTAACATATTATCTAATCAGAACCGATGCATGATGGTCTGATCAACCTAGTGTGCTTGGTTCGCTCTTCATATGATTATCGCATGGATTGAGATATAGCTGACAAATATACTTGCCCTTTAGGATCTCATCTGCGCCTGCCTTGACAACTCTCTCTTGAACTATTCAATCGCCTTTGAAACCCATATTGTATTCGATCATATCTTCTTCGAACTATTTATTACTTTCATCTTTCACCTATTTTAGAAAGACAAAATGCTCGTAGACACGGAGTATTCCCCTATGGCCAAGATAGTTGTATATACACGAGCGCAGCTAGCCATCGACCAAGTCATGTGACTACAACCTCACCTTGAGTTACTCGTCCTTTTCCTTGACCCTAGAACTACTATCGTGACCTTTTTCACGACCGCACCCTGTTTAGAGGCACGAGCACGTGGGTACGTCCAGCCTATGCCGCAGTATCGGCGGTAGAACGCTGTAAAGGTCATCTAGAATATATAGAATCTAAGACACAATAATATAATCTGTCATCTCCGTACGGAGGAATATAACCACAAATCAATCACATAATCTAAAGAAGATAAGCACGATGATAAAAATAAAGATAAGATGAAGTAAGTGGTCTGAAATAGTGCCGAGCCACAATCACAAGTTCAGAATCTAAGACATAAAATAATATCCCAAAATAAATACTACAAGTCTCAAAGTATCAAACTGGAATATAATCAAGACAAATCTAGGTAACTAGGTCACTACTGGCGGTGCGTCCTCTACGAGCATCGGGTCCACAGGCCGGTCCTGGTCGTAGGCTCCATTTAAGCCAAACCCGTAGTAGGTCGGCAAATCTGTATCTAAATCCTCTGAAAAACAACGGAGGTTATCCTGTCAGGATATGAGCAAGTACAAACTCTAACAGCCGTTCCATGTGAATTGACAAATACTATAAGAGACAGTTATAATGAAATACAAGATGAAATATCAAGACTGAAAGTAAACAATACAGGAGAACTGGATATTATGTCATGTGTGAGATATAAGATAAAACTAAAATATAAACAATGGAAAGTAACTGAGGTATGAATGTAATCATAAAAGAAAGTGCCATGAGATATTAGAGCGTTATGTGATCGGCTTGGGTCAAGATTAGGCTGTTTCATTTGACCGGTTATGCACAAGTAGTATAATAGTATAGGGATCAGGCGGGCCAAAATGGAAATCTTAGTACAAGGTCAGGCTACACCCTACGTGTGGTGAGGGTGGAGCTATGCACAGGTAACAAACAAGTAGGGGTAATGATCACATAACCACTAATAACTCCCCATCCGCCGAATAGTATATGGATTCGAACATAACACGTTATGACACGGGATTCTCTAAGAGGGTAGTAAATCCCCTTAGGAATTGGCATCTATACAAGTACAAGAAATAAGATCGAACAATGTACCAGTATACCAATTAACTCAAAAATGACATCTCATGACAGGATCCAACTGTTTGCCATGAAATATAAAAGAGCAGAACAGTTTTATGGGAGGACTGGACTTTTACTTCACGTTACAAACTCGCTTGTACAAAGAAAGCTTAGGGACGAAAACCTAGGTACAGCAATCTAAGTACAATTGTTTATTTTTGATTCTGGGGAGGTAACGATAGAGGCTCGGGAAGGCGACGGCAGCCCTGCCTTACTCCTTGGACGATCGGTATGCAGCCTTGGCTCCTGTGACGAAATAGTTGGCATTGATAAAGAAATGCTCTTCTTGCTCTCCTCGTATTGCTCTTCTGGCTTCTCTCTCTCTGGATTGATCTCTGTAGATTTTTCTCTCTGATTATTGGGAGGAGTGTCTCTCTGTATGTGCGTATCTTCCTCTGTTCGTCTCTATCATAAGGGAATGGCACCTTACTATTTATAATAGTGGGAGCATCATTAGGGTTTACAATGATTGCCTCTTGGAGATGGCGGCGGCCTGTGGATTGGTCAATCTAGGCCATTCGTTTTGATTGTGATGAATCCGGACCATTGAGTGTAGATTACACTAAATCAATCAGCAATTAATGCTGATTGGAATAAATCTTTCTCATAATGATCTTCTGATGTCTGCGAATAAATTTAATTTATTCTCCTGCCACGTGTCCCAGATTATTGGGATTTGACCCAATCTTTGATTATAATAAATCTGAGAAATTGATCGGCTTAGGACACGTGTCCTAGGAGCCACTGG
Source organism: Iris pallida (assembly GCA_029216955.1). Taxonomy (NCBI): domain Eukaryota; kingdom Viridiplantae; phylum Streptophyta; class Magnoliopsida; order Asparagales; family Iridaceae; genus Iris; species Iris pallida. The sequence continues at coordinate 1,067,103 of JANAVB010033216.1, read as the reverse complement.
GGGGATCTGAACCGCATGACGATTGAGCCGCATATGATTTTGGGCTGCATAAGGTTAGGGCCACGTGTCAGGGCTGCCTGGGTAGTGGCCCTCCCTCGAGCCTTTGAACCGCATGGAGGTGATCATTGCGAGCCGTATAGGGATACATCCGCCTGAGCCGTATGGAAATGGTCCTCTTGAACCGCATGGGAAGGCCTCTGTTTTAGCCGCATGAGGTTGTCTCGGCCTGAGCCGCATATGACGGCTTCATTCTAAACCGCATGAGAAGTCTTTGCTCGAGCCGCATGAGGCTGTCTCGGCCTGAGCCGCATAGGACGGCTTCATTCTGAACCGCATGAGAAGTCTTTGCTCGAGCCGCATGAGGCTGTCTCGGCCTGAGCCGCATAGGACGACTTTATTCTGAACCGTATGAGAAGTCTTTGCTCGAGCCGCATACGAACGCCCACGTGGCAAAGCCACGTAGCATTTTTATGGCTCTCGGGGGATTTGTGTCAGAGATCTCTTTCTCTTCCCTAGGGGTCTGTCATTATGACAGAGTTATAATTGCCTCTCTTGTGTCAGGGCTGTCACTCTTTTCAGAGTTGTCAGCCGTCAAAGTAATTAATGCAGCATAGGTCGGAAGGGAACACTGTTACGCCACGTGTCTTCTGAACCGCATGGGATGTCTTGGGCCGCATAGTCCCTTATGCCGTATGACCTTCTGAGCCGCATAGGCTTTCTGAGCCGCATGGGGTTCCTTGGCCGCATGGGTCATTTTTTTTAATATTTTCCATGCTTCTATAAGACCCCCTTCAAAGTTTTCAATTTGTAAAATTGAAATACTTTGAATAAGAAGCATGGATGTGTATCCTTTTTTGGCCGTATATGAAACCCTGACCGCATAGAGATCTTGGCCGCATAGATTGTTCAGCCGCGTAGGTGGTTCAGCCGCAGGGGACTGTTCAGCCGCATAGCTTCTCGCCACGTGTGCGAGTCTTTAATTGCCTCAAATTCGTTTTAGCGCCATTTTGTAGGGGGGATTCCCAAGGGTCAGCTCATTAAATCTTTCAGTTTTTTATGCCCTGGGTGAATCTTGGAGACAAAACCCGAGGAGTCGGTTTCGCTTTTTATGAGGCGGTTATTGGCCCACATGTCCTCCTTCTCCCGTCCTCCTATAAATAGGAGGAGTTTGAAGAGAGAAAGGGCTTCTTTACTTTCTTTCATTTTCTTCAAATCTTCCCTATCTCGATTGCCCTTCTCCTCTTCGATAACTAATGGCTCCCAAGAAGACCGTGGCAGCAAAGGGCAAGAAGGCAGCCTCTACTTCCGCCTCGACTGTGGCTGCTCCTCCGCCGGTCGTCGTACCTGATGTTCATCCTGACGTTCACCCCCCATTACTGGTAAGAACAATGTATGAGTAAAAGAACCCTAACTGCCATGGCTACGTCGCATACTTTATGCACGAGTCTTTGCAAGTCGCATATTCGCCCTACGGCTGAGCTGCCAGCCGCATAAGAAAACCAACGTGTCTGCATATGCGCTTCGTCGGCGAAGCCGCATAAGCGACGCTAAATCGCATAGACTTTTATTGCACGGAGTCGCATAAGTGTTCTTCTGAGCTTGAGCCGTATGAGGCTTTTTGGAGCCGCATAAGGCTTCGGAGCCGCATAAGGCTTCATGGAGCCGCATGGATGTTTTCTTGAGCCGCATGAGGCTTGGAAGCACCCAATCAGCTCTCTTTATCCATCCGTTTAACTTATCTTTCTCTGTCTTTTCTTCAGTGAATTTGCCGGTTAACGCTGCTGGAGAACTCTTGGTGGGTAGCGCCCAAGCTGCTCTCGGCTATAGGTACGACCATATTATTCAGCATATGACGGACCAGTTTTTGAGCGATGAGCCTCTGGCTAGACTGAATGCCATCAAGCACCAGTCTTTCCATTTTCTTAACGCTATGATGAACTCCGAGAAATTTGAAGGAAAATATTTGAAGCCTGCTTTTTTCTTTGGAGATGCCTTGACCGTGGAGAACAGTCATATTCTGGAGGTGTCGAAGAATTGGAGTTTTGTCTCTAACGGGATGGCGATCCGCATCCCCCAGATGGAGCGACACTTTCCATTATCTTGGTTCAATATGCTCCCATTGGACCGGAAGATGAAGGAGACTTTAACCCCTACCAGAAGTGGGATGTTCGTGGGGAACATCCATTATAATAACAATCTGAAGTCTGTGACTGCCGGCAAGGTGCATACTAGCTGTTCTGTGACGGGATTGGTCCCAGGTTCTTTCCTGAATGTGGCGGGCCCTAACTTCACATTTTCTAACGCCGATACTTTTATAAATCAACTTGCTCGGAAGGGCTCCTATCCCGTTGGTCGGTTGAAGTTCCCTGGTTGGGTACACCCTATTCCCTCGTGGACCAATTTGTCTACGTGGATCTTGCATAAGTATGAGGCCTTTTTGTGTGAGATTGGCCTTTACCACGCTATCTGAGGCACCAGTCATGGCTTGTCCATAAACAAGAAGCTGTTCATGTCTCTACTGGAGATGTATAATTGCCGTACGGGAACCTTTTACACACCTGTAGGAGAAATGGGACTCGTGCTCCATGAAATGCACGTAGTCTCCAAGCTTCCTTGGGGGGACGAAGCTTTTGAAGCGTATACTCCCACTAATGAGGAACTCGAAGATTTGGAACGACGGTATCCTGGCTTCGTGGCTCTTTACCAAGAGATACTGTGCCATTATAGCACATGTCATCAGATAACCCGAAAGGATAGTAACTCGGAAGGGAATGCTCCCCATACCAAGGACTGGGTGCACAATCTCTTCCCGACAGATGCCTCAGGTCAAGTTACCTCTCGTCGCCCTCGATCTCGGGAAGCGGTTAAGGACTTGGTGTCGTCGGCTAAGAGAGTGGCCACTACCAGTAACAGATTCGGGAGTAAGACTGACCCTTTTGGTTACTTTTACCAGGATATCCAAGAGCTGTCCGAAAAAGCGCTTCTGGAGGGATTTTTGATGATCTGGCTACGAAATTGTGTAGTCTCGGGAGGAGCCGGTTCTATTGAGAGAATTAGTCGAAACTTCATCCTTCCGGCTGTGAAGTTAGTTTTACGAATCAGGCTAGCTCTCCTCCCGGCCATGGTGTGCAGCATATACCGTGGTCTTCGTACCTTCACATCCAAAGTCATTGCTCGTGACGTGACCAAGGATTTTGAACGAACTGAGTTGCCCTATCACTATTTGATGGGGTGGCTGCTGATACATTATCCGTCTTTGATGAGACCGGGCTCCGAAGACGGTGTGACTGATGATGACGTATTTATCTTCCGCTATCGTGACGAGCCTTAGGAATGTTAGACCATGCGGGCTTGTCGGATGGCATTGGCGAAGGCAGATAAGTATCATATTTTCGTATCCGTCCCTTGCTTTACCGCCCTGCACATCTGGTGTATCGTAACCGCAATACTATCTTTCTGGAGCCTTATCTGCCTAGCAGGTTTGCCCGGTAGTTTGGATACAGCCAACTTTGTCTAGACAGCCCCAGCTCTTGTCTGGGTTATGAAGGTAGCCTTCTTGATGGTATCAGGGCTTGGTAATATTATGATTCATTCCATACTCGTACCATTTTCTCGGTTCTTGCCATTAAGGAGTCAGTGGAGATCTTGTATATGGCGACTTTGTATCATGTCATGGCGAACAAACCCCCGGTCGGTTTTAACCCAGGTACCAGTTTTATTGTTGGTACCGGTCTGGAGGAAGGCTCTCAAGGGGCCAAGAAAAGAAAGACTAGAGTCGAAGTGCCAGATTTGGATTCCGCTGCTGAGGGTGATGAAGGCAACGAGCATGATAGAGGTGACTCTATCCTTCCAGTGGCAGACGCAGAGGTGGATCAGCCGCCTATTTTATCAGATGAGATGTTGGAGGATCAATCACTCGTTGCGCCTGGTCCTACTCCGAAACGTAGCAGGCAAGTTTCTCCTGTTGGCGGTGTTTCTCAATCCCGGAAGCTGGTTGCGACTAGGCACCGCCCGCTAGCCATAAAAGAAAGTAGAAAAGAAGTCAACCCTGCGTCAGAGGTAACAGAACCGCTCTCGATTCCTTCTTCCTTCTTTCCTTCGAGCTTCAATTCTAATCGTCTTCGTTCCCTCTTTTAGGTGTCAGGAGAAGAAGAAGAGTTTCAAGATGTCGAGGTGGTGACCCAGGATGACGGGGACTCCCGTGAGCCTGTTCTTTTTCAAGATGATGCAGATCAATCTGTATCCCCTTCGAGGTGGCGGGGACAGAGGACGTGACTGAGTTTAACTCGGGGATCGCAGGTGAGGGGACCATGCCAGTTATGGATGAGCTGCAGCCTTCAAGCCCCCTGGTAAGATTAGCCGAATCTTAACCTGTGAGGAAGCCTATCTGCTCTATCATCACCTCCTTCGGGTTACGTCGATTGATTGTTATTCTGGGCATACAGGTCCTGCCTCTCTAGTGCCGGGGATGGACGTCGTTGAGACAAACCCAGCCGAAGGGGCACTGGTGGAGAGGGGTGTACCCTCTCACCGTCCGACACGTCTTGATGGGCTTTCTGGGGGCTCGAGCTTAGCGGGCCAGTTATCGGGGCAGTCGGGGCAGGGAACGATGGTCCTTGCGTCATCCTCTGCTCCGGTGGCTCCGAGAATCGACCTTTCTGCCCTACCGAGTATCCAAGCTCTCCGGGCGGCGGAAGACGAGTTGGCCGCCATTTATGCATCGTTCTACTCAGACTCCGTTCCCCTGGTGGCAAGCTCTAGTGTTACTTCTCCGACGTTGCCGTCCCTGCTTCCCCTGACGCCATCCTCTGCTGAAGTTTTGGACGACGCGTTATAGGACGTGGTTGCCAGTTTTCATCGTCATTTGAAGAGGGGAATCGAGGCTGTTGTGGAAAGAGGGACCTCCTTCACCTTGGCCCGACAATGCGTCCAGGGTCAAGTTAATATCCTTAGGAATCTTCCTGGTGATGCAGGGATGGCTTCGCTTCTGGAGGCGAAATTATTAGAGGCTGATCAGCTGGTGGCCGAGCTTCGAGTATTCGGCAGGCTGATCTGTCTGTTGTTATAAACGAGGAGCAGGGTTCCCTTATCGCTGTTATAGAGAGGACCAGGGCTGCTCGGGATAAGACCAGATCGGCCATACTGAAGGATCTCAGCGATTTATCTGATCGGTGTGATCAACTGAGTTATGCGAATGAAAATGTCATGGCTCGGGAGGAATCTGTCTCTCGTGAGATTACTGAGACGTGGGAGCAGATCCTTGCACTTCAGAAGAAGTTGAATTTCTTGGAGTCTGAACTTGAGGCTGCCCAAAATAAAAGGGGGCTAATTGTTCAGGAGGCTGACGGGATTAATCAGGCTTCGACTGACCTGGAGACTGCCCTGAAGAAATTGGAAGACGACTACGAGGCGCTCTTGGGCTTGGATGATGGGGAACGGTTCTTCCAGGAGCCGAGCGTCGGGCTCGACGACGGATTGAGCGGGGGACCACTTCAGTGAGAAACCGGCTTCTGGAATTGTGTAATGCTGAGCTGTAGTTGGCCTTTTCTTCTTGTTTTGTTTCTGTTTTCTTTCTTTCTTTTTCTTTTGAACGGGACATGGTCCCAAACATGTAGTGCTTTTTTTTTCTTTCTTCAAATAAAGAGTGCTTTAAATTCTATCCTTCATTTGTATTGCTTGTCGTGCCTGTGATGTTGCGGTGATGTTCCCCCCCGCACAGGGGATATATTTGTGGACCTGTTACCCATGGCATACCTTAGTTTTAGGTACAGATAACAAGTTTTGGTCAGGATACCCGAAGCAGCCATTGCAAAGTGGTCATGGGTGCTCTTGGTATTGGAAAAAGGAATGCCGTAGAGCAGCTGGGCTCCTGGGGCAAGATGAGATGGTAGGTTTGTGCTAAGAAACTTAGCTGAGGATATTTGTGGGCCTATTATCCTTGGCATAACCTGGTTTAGGATACGGATAATAAGATGAAGGGAAACCAACATACTTGCTCAGAGGTAATGAGGACATGGCAAGTAGGAAAGTTTTTTAAACGTAGAGTCTTCCTACTCAGAGGTAATGAGGACATGGCAGGAGTGAACTCGACGAATGATATTGGTGGTCAACAGAGGACATTTGTGGTCAACAAAGGATATTTGTGGTCAACAGAGGACACTTGTGGTCAACAGAGGACACTTGTGGTCAACAGAGGACATTTGTGGTCAACAGAGGACATTTGTGGACCTATTATCCTTGGCGTACTCCGGTTGTGGGTACAGATAATAGGTCGAAAGGGGATCATCATACTTACTCAGAGGTAATGAGGACATGGCAAGTATGAAGGTTTCTTCGACGGAGCCTTCCCATTCAGAGGTAATGAGGACATGACAGGAATGGGCTCAATGAAGGAGGGCACATAGAACGACTCAGAGGTAATGAGGACATGGAAGTTCTATGTAAGGGGTGATTTGTTTTTGGCGGAAGTGGAACGATTCAGAGGTAATGAGGACATGGCCGTTTTGGAAATTTGTGGATCGATTACCCTTTTTGTGCACTGAAAGTACGGGTATTGGATCATGGGAGAGGATCTCCTCCAGGAAGGAAGTTCAGAGGTATGATCATACATAACTTTCTATCTGAAAGAGTGACCGGGATGTGAGTTCAGAGGCACCAGCGGGTACATGACTCGAGAATCTGGAGAATGGTGAGCGTGAGTTCAGCGGTACCAGCGGGTACATGACTCAAAATTCTAAAAAACTATGAGGGTGAGTTCAGTGGTACCAGCGGGTACGTGACTCAATAATCTGGAGAATATTGTTTAGACATAATATTTCTTCAGGAACTTGCCGTTGACGGGCAACATGAGCAAGTCTCCGTTTTGCTTAGCGAGGCGGTAAGCACCGTTGGAGAACACGGCCTCGATGACAAATGGACCTTCCCATTTTGGCTGGAACTTGCCGGCGGTCTTTTGAGTCATGACCATTGGCCTCTGGACTGCCAGAACAAGATCGTCAACTTGGAATGTTTTGATTTTGACCTTCTTGTTGAAGGCTCCTGAGATGCGTGCTTGGTATAGCTCGATCCTTTGCTGAGCTAGGAGGCGCTTTTCATCTAAGGCCTCCAACTCTTGTAGTCGATGTCGGTAGTTGTCATCCATCGTCAATTGATAAGTGAGGGTGACGCGGAGTAAGGGTATTTGAGTCTCTAATGGGAGAACTGCCTCACTCCCGTATAATAGAGAGAATGGTGTGTTCTCGGTAGTTGTTCGGACTGTAGTACGGTACGCCCATAAACACTCGCCGAGCTTCTCGTTCCAGTCGCATTTGTTGGAGGAGATAAACTTCTTGAGGAGTTTGATTATTGTTTTGTTGAATGCCTCTGCCAACCCGTTCACCGCCGGTTTGTACGGTGTCGAAGCGACATTCTGAATGCGGTGCTTATTGCAAAACCGATAGAAAGCGTGGCTTGCAAATTGCGGACCATTATCATAGATGATCCTTCGGGGCAGTCCAAAGCGGTAGATGACGTGATGCTTAAGGAAGCTGATCACGTTTGAAGTCTTGACTTCTGCGAGTGGGACAGCTTTCGTCCATTTGGAGAAGTAATCAGTGATCGCAAGTATGAAGCGATGTCCTCGGAAGGAAGGTGGGGTGATTGGACCAATGATATCCATTCCCCATGCTTCGAATGGCCAGGACGCCACTGTCGGATGTAGAAATTCGGATGGTTGGTGAATAAAGTCCGCATGGACTTGGCAGGCTTTGCATTTTCTAGCATAATCTATCGCATTTACCACCATCGTGGGCCAATGGTAGCCTATTCGTCGAAGACGGTCTTGCAATTTAGGACCGGGCTGGTGGGCCCCGCAGACACCGTCATGAGCTTCTCGTACGGCTTCTTTGGCTTCTGCGTTTGACAGACACCGAAGCAGTAATCCGTCGTAGGAGCGGCGATACAGCATTTTCGTCTCTGTATCGTAGAAGAATCTGAGAGAACACCGTCTGATAGAAGTGGCTTCCTTTGGGTTCTCGGACAGGATGTCGTAGACGACGAAGTCGATGAATGGTTTTCTCTAATCTAGGGCATCATCGATCGTCTGGGCGGAATAACTCGCCACGAATTGCACATTATTCTTGGGACAGACCAGTTCGTGGCCTATCACATCCACTGATTGGCGATCATAATTCAGAACTGCTAGGGAAGCGGCAAGACCAGCTATGACATCAGCTTCGATATTTCGGAGTCTGGGGACATGTTCGATGAAGAACACCTCGAACGATGAGATGATGTCAATCGCTATTTGGTGATAAGTGATCATATCTTCGTGACGGACCTCGTATGAGCCCCGTATCTGATTGATGATTAGTTGGGAATTGCCGTATGCTTCAAGGTATTCTACCCCCAGCTCTCTTACGAGTTGGAGGCCAATGACCAGAGCATTGTACTCGGCCACATTGTTCGAGCAGGGCTCTGTAAAGGAATAAGCGCGATTAATCACCAATCCGGAAGGGGAGACCAGCACTGCACTGACTCCGACGACTATATTGCCTTTAGGTCCGGTCCTCGAAGCACCGTCGAAGAACATTCGCCATATATCATCGTGAGAGGTTGCATGCGAGTCGGCGACCTCATCTGGGATCTCTTCATATATTCTGGAGGACTCCGAGCCTGGATGGGCTGCTAAGAAGTCTGCCAGGGCTTGACCTTTGACTGCCTTTTGTGGGACGAAGATCATATGATAAGGGGACAGCAATATTGCCCATGTAGCGAAGCGAGTGCTGAGTGCCCCTGGTTTAGTCATGAGGACCCTGAGAGGGTTGACTCGTGAGATCACATGTATCATTTGTCCGGTGACATAGTGCCGTATTTTCTGAATGGCGAACACCAGGGCAAGGCATTCCTTCTCCACAGCGGTGTATCGGTGTTCTTGCTCAATCATCATTCGGCTGAGGTAATATATAGATTGCTCATGACCTGCGTCGTTGTTTTGTGCGAGCAGAGCCCCGAGGGAGTGTTCCATTGCTCATATATAGAGTAGAAATGGTTTTCCCGAAACCGGGGCCACCAAGACTGGAGGGTTCGACAAATATCCTTTGATGCTATCGAAGGCGCGCTAGCATTTTTTATCCTATACGAATGAGATGCCTTTCTTCATGAGATGGGTGAATGGTCGACATCGCCCGGAGAGGTTGGAAATGAACCTCCTGATGTAGGCTAGCCTCCCTTGAAGGCCTCTGAGTTCGCGAAGATTTTTCGGGGGACCCATCTCCATGATTGCTTTCGTCTTCTCAGGGTCTACATGGATACCCTGTGCAGTGATGATGAAGCCCAAGAACTTCCCGCTGGATACGCCCAGAAAGGACTTCGTAGGGTTCATTTTCAAATTGTGCGCTCATATTAGGTCGAATACCGTCCTTAGATCCTGCAGATGGTCTCCCTTGCAGCAACTCTTAACGGCTATATCGTCAACATAGCACTCCACTGTCTTGCGTAAGTGGTCTCTGAAGATGATGCTCATGGCTCTTTGATAGGTGGCGCCGGCATTCTTCAAACCGAAAGGCATGACTGTGTAGCAGAACGTGCCAATTGGTGTTCGGAATGATGTATGCTTTTCGTCATCAGGAGACATTTTGATTTGGTTGTACCCCGAGAAGCCATCCATGAACGACATACGTTCGAAGCCGCAGGTATTGTCGATCATGATGTCTGTGATAGGAAGGGGGAATTCATCTTTGGGGCACGCCTCGTTCAGATTGTAGAAGTCGATGCAGATTCGAATCTTTCCATTCTTTTTGAGGACGTGTACTATATTGGCGACCCAATCGGGATGTTGCTCCTCACGAATGAAGCCGCTGGCTATCAGTTTGTTGACTTCGGCTTCGATCGCGTCCATGACGCCTGGGCGAAAGCCTCACTGTTGTTGCTTGACTGGCTTCGTATCTGGCCGAATGTTGAGTTTGTGAAGGGCAATGGCGGGATTTAACCCTGGCATGTCTTCATAGCTCCAGGCGAACACATCAATGTATTCTCTAACAAGTTCTAGCAGTGACTCCCGCTCTTCATCTGCTAGGCTTTTACTGACAAAAATTAGTTTTGGAGAAGATTCGCTGCCGAGGTCAACCTGTATGACTTCATCTTCAGTAGGAGGTTCTCTCAGTTCGAATAGTTTTTCCCATTGTGCATCCAATTGCTGGGCCCACGGCTCTAGCTTGAGGATCTCGGGGATGTCTTCGTGTTCTTCGTAAGCGTCTGCGAATGCCATGTTGACTGACAAGACTTGTCTGAACACGTCTCCGATGCTGGTATCCGAGTCAGAAGTTGGTGATCCGGTTGAATGTGACTGCCAGTCGCATTCTTTATCTGAACTCTCAGGGGTCGTAGTAGGCGTTACATACCCTAACCCGCATCGAGTTTTGCTATAGTAGTCCCGTAGTTTGCCCGCTGGGACTGGCGGCTTCAAAGGTAATCGTCGCCCAGTGCCGTAGTTCAAACCTGACATCGTCTCCAGATCATACCCCTGTTTCTACATGAGAGATTTGGATTGGGGGCTATAAAGATACAGAGGCAGTCTTCCGGCATCTGACCCGAGGTCGGCTTCCTCTATGGTGAAGGGATGCGGGTCGTCCTTCCGGCCGAAGATGATTGGATGGTCCCCTCCCTCGATTATTCGATAAGCGTCTTCTACTGGAGTAAGCTGGGTCGCAGTGTACACATTTGTCACCTGTGTGTGTAGGTGAGTGCCTATACCGTGTTCCATAGCATACATTGTACATAGCTTATTGAGCTCGGTATAGTTCAAAGATAACCCTTTATTGATGAAGTAAGGTATCTTTTCTAGGAGGATTACATCATCAGCGGAGGGAACATCAGTGTGGGCAGCCACATACTTGGCTAGCATCGGTTCCTCTTCGGCTACCCCCTATATAAGTGAAGACTGAGGGGACGACCTGGGTAGCTTGATCGTCAGAGGTTCAGCTGATGGAGCAGAGCGTAGAGTTGTTGGCAGACTAGCGACCCCCAGTTTGGCATTTGATGTAGAGCGAGGAGTGGCTGGTTCGCTACAAGTGTCAGACCTTGCATCGGGGTGACGACCCTTCTTGGGAAGGCGTATCGTTAGTGGCCTGTCGGAGGGATTGAGCTTCTCCGTTTGGGGTTGACCGACTCTCGACAGTCTGATTGTAAGTGGCCTCGTTGTGGGTCTCGGCACTTGGCCGGACCTTGGTAGCCGGATTATCATCTGCTCCTCCTGCGCCGAGAGGCTGATCGCGTCCTTTCGCAGAGTGGCAGTAAGGGGTGCGGACCTGCCCGATTTGCGAGCTTGGAGGTGGATCGTCAGAGGTTCTTCTGACCTTGTGGCTGTCTCGGTACTGGCTTATACATCTCCTTCACCAAGGTGCTTCTTCGACTTTTCCTACAGGCAGGAGTCTGAGTAGTAAGATTCGACCCCTTTGAAGGGATCGATATCAACAAATTCTGTCCTCACGAAGCCGTGTTTGTCGACTTATTTGAAGCACTGGTGCAGCGTGGAAGGCACGATCATATAATCGTGTATCCATGGGCGCCCCAAGAGGATGTTGTAAGAAGTGTCTGCATCTATGACGTAGCAGGTGACTTTGGATTGGAGATCGCCAATCTGACACTTCAGACGAATCTTTCCGATTGGGTAGCTCCTGCCCGAATTGAAACCGCTGATGGCGATACTTATGGGTGTCAGGCGATGCATGGGGATGCGGAGATGATGTAGCAGACCCTTCAGGATGATGCTTATAGAAGAGCCAGGATCTATGTACATCCGATCCACCTTTACGTCGCCGATGTATCCAGTATAGTATAGTGGGCGATCGTGCAGATTAGTTTTGATGAGAATATCTTGCGGGGTGAAGATGATGTTTGGCATTGCGCCAGTGCAGGCACTGTCGTGGAGATCCACAGGTGAGTCCTCCCCGGTGAGGTTGGATTGAGCCAGATAGGCATCGGCATTTTGGAGTGCTTCGCTCAATGCAATACGAACGTCCTTGGAGAGCCTTAGGAGTTCGTACAGTGACAACTTGGTCGGTGTGTTAGCCAATTGCGCTAAGATGTCAAAGTTGTAGGGCCTCTCTAGCCCTTGGGCTGCCTCTTTTCGGAGGGATTTGTCGAAGAGAGTCTCCCTCGGCCTAGGCTTGTCGGTCGTCGAAGGCTGAGCCGGTCCCGGAGCATCAGTTGTAGTGGGTTGATGATTTTCAGCTAGATTGTCAACCATAGGTTGGGATTGCGCTCCAGACCGCGTGACGACGGCTGTAGCTTCCTCGATGTCTGCCGAGATTGTGTGGCAGATCCTGACTTTTCTATTTTTCTTCTTGTAGGTGGAAGATGGTGTGGGCCGAGTCACTTCTGACACCAAGTCTGGATGGATCCACATGACCTCCCCTCATGATGTGGTGAGGGGTACTAGACCAGCAGCCTGATCTCGGGGAGGTGGAAGATTGGTAATCTCCATTGTCGCCAGAGGGATGGGGATCACCCCATCTTGAGTTTCCGTCGGAGGGAAGGTGTCGAATTGTACGGACACCATATTGGCTGCCACGGTTACCTCTTCGAAATCGATGGCCAGAGCATTCGAATCGATGAGGTTTTGGATGTACCGTTTCAGCTGGTAGCAATCGTGTGTAGCATGATGGACATAGCGATGATAATGGCAGTATTTTGGATTCTCCATCTCTGCCGGCCGCGGTTCCCGTCTTGGTGGAGGAAGCTGAATTCTGTCCCCTTGTATGAGCATGTCCAAGATGGGGTTGACGTGACCGTCTTCGAAGGATAAGTGATTTGCGGCCATTGTTTGTCTGCTGGATTTGGCTCAGGTTTTTGTGCTGTATCGGCCACCATAGCCTGCTTTCCTTTGCTATCCCGATTGTTGGAGGGGCTACCCCCATTATCGTTGTTGGGACGCTTGCCCTTGTTTTCTCCTTCCGAGATGTGCAATCCCAGTTGGCGAGCCTTCTTCAGTCATTCTTCGGTGCTTGTGGCGCTGATGATGAACGTCTTCCAATCCTTGAATTAACTTTCGCCCATCCAGAGACTGATCGTTGGAAGCAGTCTCTTTTGGCAAATTTCAATTAAGGAGAAATCCAAATTTCCGGAGGGCAGCTTCATGGCGGTTTGGCGGAACCGCTTAATGTAGTTCCTTGTCAGCTCCTTCTCCCCTTGGACGACGTCCATGAGGGTGGACATGGTGACCTCCTGTCCTACTTCGTAGAATCTCTCCAAGAACAGGCGCTTGAAGCCGGCGAAGGAGTGGATGCAGTTGTCCTTCCAATGCCCCGATGAATAATCGGGTGAGAATAGCATCGTCATGGGGCAGATGGTCTGTGGTGACCTCGAAGTAAGTGATGTACCGACTCGCTGAGGTCTTGCCATCATAGGGATTGATGTTGAACGGCTTATATCTTGGTGGGAAGGAAACATCCCTCCATGCAGCCGGGTATGGTTGCCGTATTCTGAGGTCTTGAGAGTTTTCTCGGGCGTGAAACAGGGCTCGAAGTTCCTGGACCTCTCTTCTTGCTTCTCTGGCATCATCCCCAGCAGAGTCGTCATCGTGTTTGCCATGAAATATAAAAGAGCAGAACAGTTTTATGGGAGGACTGGACTTTTACTTCACGTTACAAACTCGCTTGTACAAAGAAAGCCTAGGAACGAAAACCTAGGTACAGCAATCTAAGTACAATTGTTTATTTTTGATTCTGGGGGGTGACGATAGAGGCTCGGGAAGGCGACGGCAGCCCTGCCTTACTCCTTGGACGATCGGTATGCAGCCTTGGCTCCTGTGACGAAATAGTTGGTGTTGATGAAGAAATGCTCTTCTTGCTCTCCTCGTATTGCTCTTCTGGCTTCTCTCTCTCTGGATTGATCTCTGTGGATTTTTTTCTCTCTGATTATTGGGAGGAGTGTCTCTCTGTATGTGCGTATCTCCCTCTGTTCGTCTCTATCACAAGGAAATGGCACCTTGCTATTTATAATAGTGGGAGCATCATTAGGGTTTATAATGATTGCCTCTTGGAGATGGTGGCGGCCTGTGGATTGGTCAATCTAGGCCATTCGTTTTGATTGTGACGAATCCGGACCATTGAGTGTAGATTGCACCAAATCTCATCAGCAATTAATGCTGATTAGAATAAATCTTTCTCATAATGATCTTCTGATGTCTGCGAATAAATTTAATCTATTCTCCTGCCACGTGTCCCAGATTATTGGGATTTGACCCAATCTTTGATTGTAATAAATCTGAGAAATTGATCGGCTTAGGACACGTGTTCTAGGAGCCACTGGGGGGATCTGAACCGCATGACGATTGAGCCGCATATGATGTTGGGCCGCATAAGGTTAGGGCCACGTGTCAGGGCTGCCTGGGTAGTGGCCCTCCCTCGAGCCTTTGAACCGCATAGAGGTGATCATTGCGAGCCGCATAGGGATACATCCGCCTGAGCCACATGGAAATGGTCCTCTTGAACCGCATGGGAAGGCCTCTGTTTGAGCTGCATAAGGCTGTCTCGGCCTGAGCCGCATAGGACGGCTTCATTCTGAACCGCATGAGAAGTCTTTGCTCGAGCCGCATGAGGCTGTCTCGACCTGAGCCGCATAGGACGGCTTCATTCTGAACTGCATGAGAAGTCTTTGCTCGAGCCGCATGAGGCTATCTCGGCCTGAGCCGCATAGGACGGCTTCATTCTGAATCGCATGAGAAGTCTTTGCTTGAGCCGCATACGAACACCCACGTGGCAAGGCCATGTGGCATTTTTATGGCTCTTGGGGGATTTGTGTCAGAGATCTCTTTCTCTTCCCTAGGGGTCTGTCATTATGACAGAGTCATAATTGCCTCTCTTGTGTCAGGGCTGTCACTCTTTTCAGAGTTGTCAGCCGTCAAAGTAAATAATGCAGCATAGGTCGGAGGGGAACACTGTTACGCCACGTGTCTTCTGAGCCGCATGGGATGTCTTGGGCTGCATAGTCCCTTATGCCGCATGACTCTCTGAGTCGCATGGGCTTTCTGAGCCGCATGGGGTTCCTTGGCCGCATGGGTCATTTTCTTTAATATTTTTCATTCTTCTACACCAACGTATACTAGTCCGTGTACCATCGTATCGAGAATCAAGTAAAATACTACAACTGAATCGGATATAGTAGATATCATGACAAAGAAAACTATCAGGTAATGTACTCGCATGCTGTCCTGTGATGAGAAATTCGAACTACAAACTGCTCAATGAGCCACGAACGGTAAACTCGCACAATAGTCTCCAAATGTTGTAACTGCTGTCTTTGGATAAGCATGTCCAACTTCGGTTTCCTTTCCGATCCTCCCAAGCTCACATTTAATAATACACTATATTAATATTCTATATAAACACACCATATATAAATTATATGAGTATCTACGCCTCCTAGTTGCAATAACGTTGTTACGACACTGTCTATTATATAATTACATATAGGTAACGAAACCTCCCGTAAATAATATATTTAAATTTTGGAATTTATCTATAAATACTTATATATTGCTATAATACTATTTTTAATAGTAAAACCCTTTCACAAGAGGTCTTATGTCAATGCCACACATGACTTCCTCAAATTGAACCATTAATTTAGCCCTGAAACAACGATCAAATAAAATTAATAAATTCTGTAAAAATTCTAAAAATTAGTTAAAATAGTACTTATAATGTTAGACCTTGTACAACTTAAAGCTTAATAAAGATTCATGGAGTTTTGACACTTTTGGACACAAGGAATACCTAATTTTCGGAGTTCGGTGATACGACAAATGTCATGAATGTTTAAAAATAGTAAACGGATGCGAAACCTAACTTTTAGATATGCGGCGGAAAGGTATCGACGTCTAGATTCTGAATAAAAATATAAAAAGGTTAAAAACTGATCTTATATAGGCAAAAAGGGGCCCGTAATAGAATTCGTCAGTTCTGGATACCCAGTCGTAGAATCAACGCCACGGCCAAACCGCTTGGAACTAGGAGATCCAACGATCAGAGGTTAGAGTAGACATATAAAGGTAACTCTCAGATTTGGTTTGAGGAGGAACAAATGAGAAAAAGTGGATGAAATATCATCTATAAGTCGACTAACCTGCTGTGACATTTCAGACTTCGATTTGGCGGAGTTTTGGCCCAAGTAGCGTGTCGTGCACCCCTCTAACGGCCACAAGGTTGTTCCTACAGTTGCTAGGGTGGAAGGGGATGTTGAGAGGGACATCAAAGTGGTGGTGGTTGGCGGAGAAATCAAAGAGGAATTATATTTTGTGAAGAAAGGGAGGTCGTCCAGGGTTTCGGGTTTGGAGTGGTGGCTGCTAGGTTTGGGAGGATTTGTAGAGTATTGGATGGTTATGAAGAGAGAGGAAAAGATTAGGGTTTGTTTTTATTTATACTATTAGGGCATGTGATTTGGTTTGATCTAATTTGGATATGATTTTGTTCTCAAAATCATACTATTATTAATAGGTTTCCTATTTTGGTTAGATGTTTGACCAAGCCAAATATATAAGAGAATATTACATATGGCTGTAATTAAACCTCTAATATTTTCTTAAATACATGTATACTTAGTTTTGGTACTCCTAGTTAGGCTCTAACTAGTATGGTTGACTAGGTTAGAGTCCGAGTAGCATTACTAGTCAAATTGGACCCAAAAATTAATTTAATGAGTCTCATGTGCCATTTACAAATAAATAGTCCATAAGAACTCGATTAGATTGTACAACCTAGGCATATGCATTGTTGACTCAAAATGGATTAAAACTATATATTGGGTCATATGGTTTCAATCTATGTCAAGTCCAACAATTAAATTGGAAGTTGGCTTAAAATTACGTCAATGGCTCAAATTGGCCTAAGTATGCCCGAAATTGCGCAAAGTCAAAGGAATGTGTGAAAAGCAAAATTGGATGAGAAATAATATATCAAACTCAAGGTGGACGAGTCTAGAATTCAAATATGGAACTGGATTTGAAAAAACAATATTTGTTGGGCTTCCAAAATCAAAGCTACAGTAAACTACTAACATAGTCATTATTGACTTTAATAAATTAAATATCTATATAAAATAATTAAAAAAATTAAAAATAAGATCCAAAAATGAGGGGGCTTACAACCTACCCACCTTAAAAAAATTTCGTTCTCGAAATTAAAAATAATACAATTATAAAAAGAAAACTTATCATAAGACTAATTAAGCTAAGACTTACCGGTATATACGAATTAGTGGGGATAACGCCTACGCATAGAATCTTCATGCTCCCAAGTTGATTATCCCGGAGAATGGTGCCTCCATGCAACAAGAACCAGTCTAATCGTCTGCCCGCCGAGCGTCTTCATATTTGTATCCAAGATACCTACCGGCTGCTACTCGTATGAAAAACTGGGTCCCACCGTGATCTCAGAGTGATCGACCACATGACTGGGATCAGTCACATACCTCCTCAGCTGTGAGACATGGAATACATCATGCACTCCCTCTAGTGATAGGGGTAATACAAGACGGTATGCCACCTCTCCTACACGTCCAATGATATTGAACGGTCCTATATACCTTAGAGTCAACTTCCCTCTACTCCCGAATCTAATAGCATCCCACGTCGATAAGATCCTCAGAAATATATGCTCTCCCTCATTGAATTCCAGTGGTCGACGATGCGTATCGGCCTAATGCTTCTGTCAGTCTGGAGATGCCTGAAGATGACTATGAATTTGCTTCACTTTTTCGATTGTCTGCTTCACAAACTGTGGTCTAAGTATCTGTCGCTCTCACCTCTGTCCTCTTGTAAAGTCTTCAAAATCTTGCATCTGTAGGTAACGCTGCCATAATTTATCCATAAGTGACGACTATACTTCAAGATTGGCAAATTCTCATTGCTATCCCGGCATAATGACTTCTATTCCAAGCTCCTGAAGATCCTCTAATAACTATGGCTGAGCTGTCAAGAAATATGCAGTAGGCTTCCTACTTAATGCGGCCACTACTACGTTCGTCTTGCCAGGATGGTACTATAAATCTATGTCATAGTCTGTCATGAGCTCCAACCACCGCCTCTGTCCCATATTTAACTCCTTTTGTGTGAAGACATACTTCAAGGTCTTATGATCCGTAAATATCTCCACACGTTCTTCGTACAAATAATGGCTCCATAGATTCAATGCAAAGATCATTGCTGCTAACTCCAGATCATGAGTATGGTAATTCTTCTCATATACCCTTATCTGCCTCGATGAGTAGGCTATGACTTTTCTATGTTGCATCAAAATACATCCAAGTCCACTACCTGACGCATCACTGTTTTCCATAAATAAATTTACTTTATTTATTTTGTATCTGAGAAAATTACAACTGTAGGAATCTAATCTAGAAGATGATTACTTTATCCCTTGGACGATGCGATGAAGAAAACTCGAACTTCGAAGAACTTGGACAGCAACTGGGCAATCTCTCTGTTCTCTCTGAAATTGACTCTAGTGTGATGAAGATAAAGAAACTCTTTTTTATAGAGTTCTGGATAACTGTTCTGAAGCATACGCTCAGTCAGTTACTTGACGTGTGCATAACTGCGCGCAGGGACGCGTGGCGAATTCTGGTGAAGACACCTTGGAGTGCGGTTGAGAGTAGTGGAATATATCTAGGAGAGATTGGTGGCATAGATGCCACGTTGCATAACTTCTGAATAACTGAGTAACTGAGTACAGGACACGTGAGAACGTGTGTTGAATGTACAATAAAAGTCATCCTGGATGCCTTTGCTGTGATACGCTGTCTTTAAAGAAGAGTCATACGCTAGCTTTTGAAGGCACATGTCTTACATACGCTGACTTGGATCATATAAAGCTGATACGCTCACTTGATTGGGAAGGAATCGTATGGGGTCCATACGCTCACTTAACTGGGAAGGAGTCGTATGAGATCCATACGCTCACTTAATTGGGAAGGAGTCGTATGAGATCCATACGCTCACTTAATTGGAAAGGAGTCGTATGAGATCCATACGCTCACTTAATTGGGAAGGAGTCGTATGAGATCCATACGCTCACTTAATTGGGAAGGAGTCGTATGAGATCCATACGCTCACTTAATTTGGAAGGAGTCGTATGAGATCCATACGCTCACTTAATTGGGAAGGAGTCGTATGAGATTGAGGGAGTAGACACGTGGCTATTTTCAATCTTCTCAAACACGCCATATCTTCAAATACTGACAAATATTTCTTGAGCGTCGTGCTGCAGATATGATGGCTGACAGACTGTCAGAAATGATAGTAATGATGGCTTTTTATTTATGATGGCTGCTGAGCTGTCCTCGTAAGAGACAAAATCTTTTCTCGAAAACCTATACGACGGCTAATATTCATGGGGCAGCTGTCTTTGTACGAAAGACGAAGTGTCAGATTCATCCTTTATTAAATACATGCTGTGCTGTCATCTCAGGAAATAATAAAATATTTACTGAGCGTACGGCCTTTAGATGAGCGTATGGCCTTGACTGAGCGTATGGCCTTGAGCGTATGACTTGGACTAAGCGTATGGCTTTAAGCGTATGACTTGGACTGAGTCTTATGTCAGCGTGTCATAATTTTCACACCCTACAAGAGCCCCTTCAAAGTTTTCGAACTTTATGAATTTCAAAAGTTCGAAATTACTTTGAACTTAAAGTGGGAATAAGTCCTGACACGCTGGCATAAGTTTGTTATCTTCTTCAATATCAGTGCAAATCTTTAGGGATTTTGTTTAAAGCATATCCGTCGTTTGAACTTCTTCTTTTCTTCTATAAATAGGTCTTCCAAGACCTAATTTATTTCTTTACTTTTGCATTCATCTTCGAGAGAGAAAAAAAAACTCAAGACTCAACTTCTTCTTCTTCTTCGACTCAAGCTTTATCAATGGCGCCCAAGGTTGATGCTGCTGCGAAGGGAAAGGGGAAGGCTCCTGCGGAGTCATCTCAGCCCGCCGCCGCCGCTGCTAAGAAGACTACCAATGAGCGCGTTCGACGACGTGAATGCCCATTGAAGCCTCTCTATGGTGAGGATGATGATGATGAACTGTAACTATCCCCTATTTAGGGCTCTGGTTAGAACAAAATCATAAAATGTATCCCCTTTTTAGGGTCAAATACGTCAGAAAATATGCTTCCCTCTTTAGGGTTTAGCCGTATCCCATATTTTTTGTTTATACGAAAAATATGTTTAGAGCGTATTTTGTATGATACGCGTATTTTTGATAGAAATGTCAAAATACGCTGTCTTGAAAGAATATGCTATGGCGAGTTGTCTCACTGAGATACGCTAACTTCTGTGTTAGCGTATGTTTTTGATGATCATCTTGTCAACCATACACTGATACGCTCAAACTGAACATAAACTGAACTTTTAAAATCATTCACTTAAGATAAACTGAGCGTAAGAAATAATCTCTGAATCTGTCATACGCTTAGAATAAACTGAGCGTATATGGATCTTCGAGTCTGCCATACGCTAAGGATATACTGAGCGTATGCTGAACCTTGAGTCTGCCATACGCTAAGGATATACTGAGCGTATGCTGAACCTTGAGTCTGCCATACGCTAAGGATATACTGAGCATATGCTGAACCTTGAGTCTGCCATACGCTTAGTAAAAACTGAGCGTATGCTGAACTTTGAATCTGCCATACGCTTAAGGAAAACTGAGCGTATGCTGAACTTTGAATCTGCCATACGCTTAAGGAAAACTGAGCGTATGTTGAACTTTGAATCTGCCATACGCTTAAGGAAAACTGAGCGTATGTTGAACTTTGTCATCTCTTGATGTTGAAGATTACTAAGGTTTTATTCTTTTTTTGCAGTGGATATTCTGGCTCAGGAGGCAGAATTTGAAGGATGTGTGGGAAATAACTATAGAAGTGACTTATCACATGTTCATTTTCCCCAATTCGATGGACCTTCTACAAGAATAGCTTTTTTGACCAATCAAAAAAATGACACTTTGCTGAACCTGATGAGTAGACTGCCTTTACAAAGTGTAGATGGTGTTACCCATTCGAAGCCAGTATTTCTTTTCGGAGATGCTATTGACATGAATTCTCAGTCTGCTCTGGACAAAGTATCATACTGTTACTATAGAGATAGTGACGTAAATCAGCCAATGTATTTGACTGGTTTATTAAAAAGTATCAACATAGCTCATTTATTTCATGCGAGTTGTCAAAGACAGATGAAGTGGGATATCACTCCATCCCGACAAGCAAAGGCTGGGTGGATAGGATATCGTCAAGGAAGATTCCGCAGTGGTACTGAACCACATGTCACATCTCTGCGAGGACTGCTACCTGCCACCATCCCTCCTGAGGACTCGGCACTGCTGAAGCCAGTCAGAGTCCCAATTTTTGCAAACGAATTTGCTCAACTGGAAAATGCCATATATCCAAAATAGTCTATGAGGCTGACTGGTCTGGTAAATCCAGAGAATACCAGATGGACTGCTCTTGTGAAATGGATTCTGAAGAATTTTGGTGAACAGTTACAGGTGATAGGCCTATATGATGCCATTAAGTGTACTGCCTATGGTTTCAGGCCAAACCCGGATTTGTTCTTGGCGTTAGCGGAGAGGTATAACTACCGTACCGGCACCTTCATGACCCCAAGAAGCGAAATGGGATTCGCCCTTCATGAAATGACATATATTTCTCAACTGCCAACAGCAGATCTGCCATATGAAGAGTATATCCCTTTCGTTGATGAAATGAATAAGATCTCCGAAGCCAACCCACTGGTTCTTCATGTCTTCGAAGAATTGATGTGCCATTACAGTATTTGTAAGGCATTTTATAAAGGACAAGGTGGAGAAGGAGATTCTAACTGTTATTCTTCCAAATGGATGGCCTATTTATTTCAAGGCCGTACTGATGAAGTTCAAAAGAAAAAGAAGTCTGAGCAGTATGTCGGTGAATTTAAACCTCTGAATCAAGCTGAGATTGATAGGCTCATCCGGGATACCACTCATGACGACATTGTCATTGAGGAAGACGAAGGCACTTATAAAGCCGGTGATAGGTTTGAGACCTATATTAAGCAGGGCAGCCGAGAATTATCTGCTGAAGGTCATCTGGCCGGATTTATCTCTCTCTGGCTGAAAAAATTTGTAGTTCCTAGCACCTGTTCAGCAGACAGGATGCACAGAGGAGTTGTCTTCACAGCAGTCCGTCTGGTTTTTGGGTATAAGATGGATTTACTGACAGCGATGACATGCCGTCTGAATGCTGGATTAAGGGCATACACAGACAGAATGTTCGAATTGGCAAGGAAGAGCCTTACATCCTTTCCTCGGGTAGAAATGTCCTTTACATATTTATTTGGATGGCTACTTCTGCATTTCGAATCTCTTATGAGTGCTGGGATGGCTAGACCAGATGACACCTTTCTGGAAAGATACAGTCACACACCAAAGTGGAAATATGACACTTTGACAGATTGTAGGACTATATTAAACAGGGGAGAACTATGGAGCTTCACTTGTGTTCCTCCACCTGTTGGATATGAGACCATGCCTGTAAGGTTGATTGATGGCATTGGTGGCAATGAGTTGGATGATGTTCAACATGAATGGCTGAAGAGGATCAGGCCATCTCATTTAATCTGCCGCCGTGACAACATCACTTATCTAGAACCATATCTTTCGAGCAGGTTTGCACGACAATTTGGTTACGATCAGTTGCATGTAGGCAATGCAACGACGTGTTTTGGTTATCAAGGAGGATTGATTGATGGTGCCAGAGCGTGGATATATTACATTGCTAAAGGTACAGGGGCTACCTTTTCCATGCCAGATCCGGTCACCTATCAGAGAGGAGCTAGAATATTGGCATCTTATGCCAAATTCTATATATCAGCTAATACCTTTGATGAAAAATTCAGCATCTTAGGTAGAAGCTTTATTCATATTAAAAAGAAATCAACTAAATCAGCCTTGCCTAGAGATTGCCATGATCAAGAAGATCCTTTGGCTACCGATAAAGTTGATGATGAAGTTCTAGAAACTTTCTTCTCTGATGACCTTCATCAACCATTACATGTACCCATCGGGAGTGCTGAAGAAAGTATATCTGCTGATAATACCCCGAAGAGGAAGCGGGGCAAAGGTGCTGCTGCGCCTGCCCCAAAAAGAGTCACTCGAGCAGAGACTCGAAATCGTGGAGGAATTACCATTCTAGGGACTTCTCCTGTTTCCAATCGAGTCAGAGATACTGATAAAGCAGGTAGTGATCCAAAAGACAATTATTCTACTGTTCCATTCACAAAAAGAATAGGAAGGAAAGTGATAGTTTCAAAAACTAAATCTGTAATTTGTCTCGATGCAGAGAGTCTCACCGATCGTGCTGTGCGATTGGCTTCAGAAAAACAAGCTGCTTTTGATTTTTCTGTAAAGGCAGAACCTGTTGAAGAAGATATTCCTGAACCTGCTGGGTCATCTATGCCTTCTGATATAGGATCGATCCCGCCAATGGCCGATGATACGCAGGAGATTAGTCAACCTGCGGTAGAGGCCCAGCATCAGACTGAAATAGCTAATGACTTACTGATTTCGGGAGAATCAGTGAAGAAAGCCACTTCTCTCAAACCAATTGCTGAAGCTTCAGAGAGCGAACAAGTTGACTATGAACCATCGTCTCATTCTTCTGGAGAAGAAGACATGGAGATAGACGATGAATCACCGTCGAAAATACCATTTGATGCACTGAAGACCATTGGTCAACACTCAGGGTTGACACCAGAGCCGGAGAGGCATATAGAAGTTCAAGTTCCGAGTACTTCTGGGGCAGGAAGCAGTGAAATAAATCCCGTGTCAGAAAGTACTCTGAACAGACTGCGAGCTGGGCTGAATGATCCGAAGAAAACTGAATATGAACCAGCTCCAGGTAATATTTTATTCATCAGAGTTTTATCTTGTCTCTGCTTTATTGTCTTTTGGTTTTGATCATGCTTTTTTGATTCCAACAGCTGTAGGAACTGCACCGGCTATGAGTTCTACTCAAGCCCCACTTGTTCAAACTGATGTGGGTGAGGGGAGTTCACATTTGCCGAGTTCTCCAAAAGCACTAACTTCAGCCCCAAGAATAAAGGCTCCTCCTGCTCCTTCCCCTACTATTGCAGCGACTCCCGGTTTTGATACAGGGATAGCAAAGATCATGGGGATGTATTCAGATATTATTTATTCGTATCTGGATACATTCTCCAGACGACTTATGAAGGATGAGACTATGCCCTTTTCGAGTCTTCGAGAGGCGACTAGTTTTCCACTTTCAGCTTTGAGACAGGCTGGTTATGGGACCCAATGTGTCTTCTTTGAACATCTCCTGAATGACTTAGAAGCAAACATCCATAAATATTGGGAGATGAAAAGGGAGGATATTAATTCCCTGACTGCAGCTGAGATTGCTCAACTGGAGAATGAAGCTCAAGCTCAGCACATTGCTCTAAAAGAATTCCTCGCTCAGTCTTCCAAAGAGTTAATGGCTAAAGACGAAGAAATAATAAGTACTCGTCAGAATATGGAGCGCCTAGAGAAAGATGAAGCGTCAAAAACTGAAGAGCTTAGGAAGTTAAGGGAAGAACTAGCTCGTCTTCAGGAGCAAATTGCCTCTGTGGAAACAGAACAATCAAAGATTGCTACTGATCGTAAATCTGCAGCTGAACGCTGTCAAGTTTTACAGCAAGAGCGAGAATTAATGCAAACCAATCAGATTGAAGAGACCAATCGCCGTAGTTCTATTATTGTGGAATATGACCAACGGATGATTGGAGCTGAAACAGCAGAGCGAATCAAGAAAGCTCATGAAGAAAAGATAAATAATGTAATCGTTCGTATTCAGGAGATAATTACTCCTCCTAAATAGATCTTTTACATTTATCATGAATTGGAATTTTGATACCCATTTGTAATCAATGTTCTGATTTTGATTGAAATGAATATCTTGGCTTGATTTCAATTCTGTGGATGATATTTTTGTAGAAAACATGTTCAGAGGTAAATAATACATGACGTATTTCAATAAAATAGAATATACAAATAAACTTTGTAACTCTATCATGATACTAAACCAAAGATAATTTTAGTTTAATACTGATTAGAGAAAACAGAATTCAGATATAAAGATATCTTTAAATTCTATTTTCCATGATCTTTGGACTCGAAAATCAAAAGACGAGATATCATTTTCGGAGAATAGAAAATATGATACATACTAAGATAGAAAATTCAGAGGTAATATGGACATAATTTTCTATACAAGATCCTTATTAAGTCCACTGGGGATCTAATAAGACAAGATATCAAATTCTCTGGAAAAATGATACATGATAGAATATCGGTTTCCTCTGGGGATAACGATATCGAGATAACTTTTGTAGAGAAGAATTTTATATTTGCTGGGGAATGATGAAAATATTATACATGATATTTCTTTAAGAATTTGCCATTGATAGGCATCATCATGACTTTCCCATCCATAGAGGCAATATGGTATGCTCCGTTAGAGAAGACTTTGTTTACTACGAATGGGCCTTCCCATTTCGCGTCAAATTTGCCTTTGCTCATATGTGTCATGGTCATAGGACGTCTGACAGTAAGGACTAGTTCTTCCTTCTGATATGCTCTGACTTTGACTTTCCGGTTAAAAGCTTTTGAGATTCGGGCCCGATACAGCTCGATATTTTGTTGAGCATACAATCATTTTTCATCTAGAGCTTCCAATTCTTGAAGTCGAAGACGATCATTGTTTTCTGTTGTAAGTTCATTGGAGATTGCAATTCTCAGAGAAGGAATCTGGATCTCAAGGGGAAGAACAGCTTCACACCCATATACTAAAGAGAAAGGCGTACATCCGGTTGCATTACGAACTGTGGTGCGGTAGGCCCATAAACATTCACCAAGCTTCTCGCTCCAGTTGCGTTTATTGGAAGAAACGAACTTCTTCAAGAGTTTGATGATCGTTTTATTGAAAGCTTCTGCCAATCCATTAGCTGCTAGATTATATGCTGTAGAAGCTAAATTATTGATCCGATGATCGTCGCAGAATCGAGTAAATTTCTGACTGACGAACTGCGGTCCGTTATCATGGATAATACGTCGAGGAACACCAAATCGATAGATGACATGATGCTTGACGAAGTTGATAACACTAGAAGTTTTGACTTCAGATAACGGGATTGCTTCAGCCCATTTAGAAAAGTAATCGGTTATTGCTAGAATAAACCGATGTCCTCTTGATGATGGTGGGTTGATGGGACCAATGACGTCCATGCCCCAAGCTTCAAAGGGCCATGATGCCGCTGTTGGGTGTAAGAACTCTGACGGTTGATGGATAAAGTCTGCATGAATTTGACAGGCTTTACATTTCCGAGCATATTGAATGGCGTCAGCCACCATCATGGGCCAATAATAACCCATACGTCGGATACGATCTTGAAGTTTAGGACCTGGCTGATGAGCTCCACAAACACCATCATGTGCTTCACGGATTATCTGTTGTACTTCTTCACCAGCGATGCATCGAAGGAGAAGACCGTCGTAGGCCCGACGATATAGTGCCTTCGTTGTATGATTATAATAGAATCTGAGAGATCTACGCCGAATAGACGCTGCTTCACTCGGATTATCGGGAATTATATCATATAATACAAAGTCTAAAAATGGGCGTCTCCAGTCTTCAGTTATGGCTTCTGTTTCATTAGAAAAGACATATTCCATAGTAGAATCGGAAGAAGACGAGGACACTTTGTCAAACTTTAATCCAGCATCAAGGTTGAGAGAATCTTCATGAGGATTATGAGGAAAAGCCAAAGTCAGATTATTCTCAACACAGAATAGTTCTCGGTTATAAACCACTATCACTTGCTGACGTCTGATTGGTATGGCTAATACAGCAGCAAGATTAGCCAAAGCATCAGCTTCTGTATTATAGGCTCGTCGAACATGTTCAATAAAGAAACCTTCAAAAGATGAGGCCATAAAAAGTGCTGCTCGATGATAAGGTATCAAATCCTGATGACGAACTTCATACGATCCTCTGATCTGATTGACAATAAGCTTGGAGTCTCCATAAACTTCCAAATATTGAATATCTAGATGTTTAGCAAGTTGAAGACCGATGAGCAATGCATTATATTCGGCTACATTGTTTGAACATGATTGATCGAGAGAATAAGCCCTCTGAATAGTTAGTCCTTCTGGGGATACAAGAACAATCCCAACTCCGGCGACAATATCGCCGTTAGGACCTATTCTAGATGCTCCATCAAAGAATAGACGCCAGGTAGGAATTTCTTCAGAAACCAGATTTGAATCTAGAACTTCATCTGGAATCTCATCATATAATTTAGAATCTTCTGGAACCGTATGAGCTGCCAGAAAATCAGCAAGAGCCTGTCCTTTAACTGACTTCTGGAGAATATAATGCATGTCGTATTGAGCTAACAAGATTCCCCAATTAGCTAGTCTAGAGTTGAGAATACCGGGTTTCTTCATCATAATCCTGATGGGATTCACTCTAGAAATGACATGAATTGTTTGACCGATAATATAATGTCGCGTCTTCTGAACAGCAAACATTAATGCTAGGCATTCTTTCTCAATTGGAGAATAACGCGGTTCAGCGCCTGTCATTGTGCGACTGAGATAATAAATAGCCTGCTCATGGCCATCTTTATTTTTCTGGGCGAGTAATGCACCAAGAGAATGATCCATGGCTCGAACATATAGAAGGAATGGTATTCCCGAAACGGGAGGTACCAAAACCGGAGGGTTCATGAGATACTGTTTGATATCGTCAAATGCTTTTTGACATTCTTCGTTCCAGATGAAAGATACACCTTTCTTCAGAAGTTTGTTGAATGGTCTGCAGCGTCCTGATAAGTTGGAAATGAATCTCCTAATATAAGCGATTCTTCCTTGAAATCCTCGTAGCTCTTTTAAGGTGCGTGGAGGACGCATCTCTTGAATGGCTTTGATCTTCTCGGGATCCACGTGTATACCTTTAGCGGTAATGACGAAGCCGAGAAATTTACCACTAGAGACGCCCAGGAAGGACTTAGTAGGGTTCATTTTAAGTTGATGCTGACGCATTAAATCAATGATAGTCTTCAAATCTTGGATATGATCCTCCTTTTGTCGACTTTTGACTGCAATATCATCAACATAGCATTCGACTATTTTCCGGAGATGTTCGTGGAATATAGTCCTCATTGCTTGCTGATATGTTGCTCCTGTATTTTTGAGACCAAACGGCATCACTGTATAACAGTATGTACCGATCGGCGTTCTGAAAGAAGTGTGTTTTTCATCATCTGGAAACATTTTGATTTGATTATATCCCGAATACCCATCCATGAATGATATCCGTTTGAAACCACATGTGTTGTCGATCATGACATCTGTAATTGGAAGAGGAAACTCGTCTTTAGGACAAGCTGCATTGAGATCGCGAAAGTCTATACAGACTCGGATCTTGCCAGTCTTTTTAAGGACAGGAACAATGTTAGCTACCCATTCAGGATGTTGTTCCTCTCGAATAAATCCGGAAGCCATAAGCTTGTTGACTTCAGCTTCAATTGCATCCGTAATGTCTGGACGAAATCGTCGCTGTTGTTGTTTAACCGGTTTAGCATTTGGCATGATATTAAGTTTGTGCATTACAATCTTTGGATCTAATCCCGGCATATTCTCATAACTCCAAGCGAAGACATCGATATAATCATGAATAAGCTTGATCATGTCTTGCTTATCTGTTTCTGAAAGACTTTTACTGATGAATATTGGTTTAGGGGACCCTTCTTCACCAACATCAATTTGGATCAGTTTATCTTCAGTAGGAGGTTCCCTCTGCTCGAACCTGAATTCCCATTGATTATCTAATCTTTGAGCCCATTGTTCTGATTCGGGAGATATTTCAAAATCATCCTCATCTTCATTATTTTCTTGCGGGCCATCAACAGAGACCATATTGATGGATAGAATAGAGCGATGTAGATTGCCAATACTCGTGTTAGAATCCCAAGAGAGGGAATCGGAAGACTCAGATCGTTCGTCTTCATCGAATTTTGAATCTTCAAGGACTATGTTGATAAAGGAAGTAGGAGCAACGTAACCTAAACCACATTTTGTCCTTCCGTATTTTAGTGGAGGAATTCGAACAGGCATTCTTCTTCCTTTTCCATTATTGAGACTGGTTCTGAAGTCATAACCCATATTCTTGATGATATTTTTAGATTGTTGACTGTAGCGACGCAGTTGTAGCCTTCCAGTATCGTCGTTTGCGTCATCTTCTTCCAGATTAGGAGGATTCTGGGGTCCTTTATAGAAGAATATTGGATTTTCTCCCTTCTTTCTAATAGGGACCACGAAGTATAATTTTTGTATGGACTCCAATGATACGTCTGTATGAAGAGTTTGAATAACTCCTATAGTTAGTGGCTCTAAGCTATCTAGCAATTGTAAATAACTTTGTACATGATTACAGACATCAATATACTGCAAAGGAGATGCTTCATTAATATCAGATACTGTATTTACAACAAAAGGCTGAGCCTTATCAGACTTAGTCAAATTAATGACAAAAGGAGGAGAGGAAGAGCGATCAGAAGTTTTGTTTCGATTAAGATCGATAACAAAAGGCTCAGAAGAGGTGAGCTCCCTTGAAGAAGTTCGTGGATAAGTAGTACGTCCGCTGACTGGAATGACTAGAGTATCTGGTCTAGCCTGAGAAGGTGGAGGGGGAGTGGTACGTCCACTGACAGGAATTATTAGTGAACTTTGGGGAGCCTGGGAAGATGATATAGTAGTACGTCCACTGACAGGAATTATCAGTAAACTTTGTGGAGCCTGGGCAGATGATGAAGTAGTACGTCCACTGACAGGAATTATCAGTGAGCCTTCTTCAGATGATTTAACAGACTGCGGAGGAGTGATACGCCCTTTTACAGGAATAACAAAAGTATCGACTTTTGATATCTCATCATCATTATCCATAGCTTGCAAGACTTTTGAGTATTCATCTTTGTACATGCGAGCATCATTGAAGTAAGCTTCGACCCCTTTGAATGGATAGAGATCTGCAACCTCCTTTTGAACTTCTCCATTATCATCAACATATTTGAAGCACTGATGAAGAGTCGAAGGAACGATATTATGTTCATGCAAGAATGGTCTCCCTAATAGAGCATTGTATGAGCAACCATGATTGTCGATGATGTAAAAAGAAACTTTAGTGCGAAGATCGCCTATTTGAAATTTGAGGCAAATCTTGCCCAAAGGCTCACTTTTTCCCTAATTGAATCCCAACATGGTAGTGATAGTGCTGGAAAGACTATGCACATGTATCTTTAGTGCATCTAGCATAGCTTTTGGCATAATACTGAGAGCAGATCCTGGATCAATCAGTAAACGATCAACCTTCATAGAATCGATATATCCTGTATGATATAAAGGACGGTCATGTCGATTATCCTCTAGCAGCATATCGTCCTGCGTAAAGGTAATGTTTGGAATAAATTCCAATACATTATGGCAATGAGAGACAGGTTATGTTTCCAACTTCTTGAGGAGAGTTAGGCAGGTTTCTGCTTGCAGCAGTGCTTCACTCAGAGTTTCTCGAGTCTCTTTAGAGAGGCGTAAGAGCTCGAAGATTGATAATTTAGCTAGTGTATTGGCTAGTTGAGCCAATATATCAAAATTATAAGGCTTTTCAAGTCCTGTAGGAGATGACTTCTTCAATGGTTTGTCGAAGCGGACTTGTTGTTTGCCTTTGTCAGCTGCTGTTGGCTTAGAAGGAACTGTCTCAACAGGAACATTTGAAGGCTCTTCAGTAGAGACTGGTGTTGGAGCTGTAACCGGAGGAACATCAGAAGTTTCTTCAGGAATTTCAGCATAATCTTTCAGATATATTTTTCCTGACCGAGTTCCAGCAAGAACTTCGCCTTCAGGCTCAGGTTCAGGGTCTATGGAAACCATGTTGCAATTCTTTATCTTACTCTTGGTTCTTTTATGCTTGATGAGAGCTTCATTCCAGAAACCAAGGCCAACACGAGATTGATTATATCTCATAGTGATGGCTAAAGGTGCTCGGAGTCCTTTGCCTGAGTTCAAACCAGGAGCAGTGGCTAAATCATAACCCATCTTCGCCATTAATTCACGAGATTGTGAACTGTATAGATGAAATGCAGGCTTGTACCTATCTTCAGATTGAGGTACAGATTTTATCTCCGTAGGGAGTGAATTTCCTGCCAAGATGAAAGTAGAGGTTAGATAAAAATTGGGTGTGAAACTAGAAGTCACATTGCATGACTTAGTCTTCCTGAGTTTCTTTTTAGATGAGGGAGTCTTCCGAGGAGAAGAGAAAGACGTCTCAAACTCCGTCATTAAATCCGGGTGGATCCACATGATCTCTCCCTTCTTAGTTGTGACAGGAACAAGTCCTTCATTCTGTGCTGGTGGGATGTTC
This sequence comes from Iris pallida, assembly GCA_029216955.1. Classification (NCBI taxonomy): domain Eukaryota; kingdom Viridiplantae; phylum Streptophyta; class Magnoliopsida; order Asparagales; family Iridaceae; genus Iris; species Iris pallida. Next base: position 1,035,618 of record JANAVB010033216.1, on the reverse strand, counting down.
ACAACTTCGAGAGTTGCTTTGGGGATAGGAACAATCCCACTTTCCACCATTAAAGGAGGGAAGTCATCGAACTGCATTGAAATTACATTTGCTGTGACTGTCTTGTCTTTGGGTGTCAGTGTCACAGCTCCTGATTTAATCATCTCTTGGTTCTTTCCTTTTAATACATAGCAAGACCGGATTGTATAACCCAGCATTCTATGATATGGACAGTATTTTGGATGATCTGTCTTATTGGCTTCATCAGGCTTTTTGATTTCTGGCAATTGAATCTTGTTACCCTTGAGCAAGCATTCAAAAATACCCTGAACATCGTCATCGTCGAAAGAATATTCTTCCTTCGGCCAAGGAGGTCTCTGTTGTTGATTTGTTGGAGCTGGAGTAGCTTGGGTAGCCTTCACCTCTTGACTACTGCTTTGGAGATTGACTTCAAGAGCTTCTTTTTCTTTGTGATTGTTGGGTCGAGTACTATTACTAGCACTCTGATTTGATTCCTTGGGAGCCATTTGTACCCCCAGACCCTTGAAGGTCTCAGCACTGACTTTAGCAGCCTTGGCACTGACGATGAAAGAAGGCCAATCTTGGAACTGAGTGGACCCTGTCCACATGCTGATAATTGGTAAGAGATTCGACTTGCAAGTGTCGATAGTAATAGCATCGGGAGTTCCGAGAGGCATTTTGAGGGCTTCTCTTCTGAATCTTTCAATGAAGTCCTTGGTGGTTTCATTATTTTTCTGTTTAATTCTTATGAGGGCTGACATGGTCATGTCATTGAGCCCTTCATAGAACCGTTCAAGAAACATTTGCTTGAAACCGGCAAATGAGGTAATGCACCCATCAGGGAGACTTCTATACCATTCATAAGCCGTTCCTTTGAGACACCCAACAAACACCCGAGTAAGGAGGGCGTCACTTGGTTGCAGTTGATCAGTCATTACCTCAAAGTGATTAATGAACTGACTTGGGGAGGTTGTCCCATCAAAGAAAGAGATAGTCGGAGGCTTGTATTTAGGAGGATATGATACTTGCTTCCATTCTATCGGGTAAGGTTGCTTGATACCTAATCTTTGTAAACCATCCTTCTGTTTGAATGCCTCGAATTGAGTTCGGAGATTCCTTAACTCTTCAGTAACAATTCTGGAGGATTGTGGAGTTGTAACTTGTTGAGTGTAATTAGGAGGAGGGACTGCAGCATATGTACCACCCCCAGCTCCAGACTGACTTGGAGTGGGTTGTACAGGAACATTAGATTGTACCCCCGGAATAGTAGAGGGTTCCGAGTTTGGAACAACAGGAGTATTTAATACAACTGGAGGGACTGTATGTTGGACTTGCTGAGTTTGATGCTGAGCTTGCATAAGAGTGTGCATGGCATTCAATGTATCTGCCATAGCTCGCAACTGTTGTTCTAAGAAAGAAATCCTTTGTTCATGAGCTTCGGTGCTAGTTGAAGGTTCATGATTGCCCTCTGCCATGTAAGTGGTAATCATTCGAGGAATAGATGATGAAACAGTCTGTTCTGAATCATCGCTGTGTGAGTCAGTATCTTTCCCGGGGCTATTTACGGGAATCAATACTGGAAAGTTGGATTCTCCAAGGAAGTCCTCTGTGATCTCTGGATTACCACTTGGATGAGAAGAAGAAGAGACCCTGGCCAAGGCTCCGGTCCTGGATCGGGTGCCGAGACAAACACCATCTTCAGAATCTGATATAGCATCAGATCGTATGCTACCCCCAATGTTTCTGGAGGTCATGTTGACAGAAGCATAAAGAGGTTCATCTTCATCCAATATTGGTTCATATTGAATCCGTTCGAAAACAGATCGTCTTTTTGGTGAACAACAACATTGAACCACAACTCGAGGTTGGAAGTTACAACCATGCTTTTCATGGCAAATATGAGCAATATCATAGCCTGATGGAGTGTCGATTCTCCGTTTATTTTGCAAATACTCCCAGAGATCTGTAGGAACAGATTGGGAAGTACTTGAAGATAGTTTCTGTGTAGAAACTTGTCTTTTGTTCTTCTGTCTTCTCGGTTCTTGAGTGTATAAAGACTGATTAATTTGAGCCACATAGTTTTTGGCATATTCTGCATCAGGGTCTAATATACTTGTCTCAGTGGAACCGAGATGATTCTGATGAAGCTTGTTACGAAGATCCGTAGGAGATCTGACTTTGGTATCAGTCTTGGATACTTGTAATTTGCCTTTCTCAGATCGAGATATTTTGAGAGAAGGAAGATGGGTATTATTCCGACTGGGAGTCGATAATAATCCATCTTTAGAGGAATTAGCCAAAAGGCGTTTTCCTTTGTTTGATCTAGTAAGAGTACTAGTCAAATTAACTCCAGAGGTAAAGACCTTAGGAGTAGAGGAGTTGACTAAAGAGTCTTTCTCCTTGGTTGGCACAAGATGTGCAAGTTGAGGGGGAATCATTTGTATGTTCTGTGGAAGAGAACCCCCAACCTGACTTTGAGAAACAGTCAAAGGACTGTATCTGTTAGCATACGTTGACTTCAGTTTGGACTTCTTGTCATACGCTGCCTTTTTATTAGCATACGCTGGCTTTGGCTTAGCATACGCTGCCTTTGCCGTACGCTGCCCTTTGACTGCCATACGCACAGAGTCATCAATGGCTAAAGAGCCGACTGCTGTCGTAAGAGTAGAAGGAGGAGAGACTTTGACAAGTCCAGAGATGGTTTTCTTTGGACATGTTGACTTGGTTAAAGAACCCACTTTGTCAGCGTGACTAAAAGAAGCCACTGTTGCCGTGTTCAGAGAAGCCGAAGTGTGCTTCGTTGAAGTTGAAGACATGTTCTTGTCAGTGTGAGAAGTGACAGAAATGTCTCGGGCTGTTGAAAAAGACTTAGGAACATAGACAGAGCGTCCCTTCTTCTTGGCAGCAGGAAGAGCGGAGGAAGCAGTTTGGCCCTCTTTCGCCTTGAGCATTTCTTCGTAAGCAGATTGGTCGAATTGTACGACCATCGTCTTCTTCGTCGAGCCGATCGACGAAGTATCGCATTGAGTTGTTGCTATCTCATTGGAGGAGACAGCTTTCCCCAGCAGAGTCGCCAATTTGTTTTCCATAAATAAATTCACTTTATTTATTTTGTATCTGAGAAAATTACAACTGTAGGAATCTAATCTAGAAGACGATTACTTTATCCCTTGGACGATGCGATGAAGAAAACTCGAACTTCGAAGAACTTGGATAGCAACTGGGCAATCTCTCTGTTCTCTCTGAAATTGACTCTAGTGTGATGAAGATGAAGAAACTCTTTTTTATAGAGTTCTGGATAACTGTTCTGAAGCATACGCTCAGTCAGTTACTTGACTTGTGTATAATTGTAGGGACGTGTGGCAAATTCTGGTGAAGACACCTTGGAGTGCGGTTGAGAGTAGTGGAATATATCTAGGAGAGATTGGTGGCATGGATGCCACGTTGCATAACTTCTGAATAACTGAGTAACTGAGTACAGGACACGTGAGAACGTGTGTTGACTGTACATTAAAAGTCATCCTGGATGCCTTTGCTGTGATACGCTGTCTTTAAAGAAGAGTCATACGCTAGCTTTTGAACGCACATGTCTTGCATACGCTGACTTGGATCATATAAAGCTGATACGCTCACTTGATTGGGAAGGAATCGTATGGGGTCCATACGCTCACTTAACTGGGAAGGAGTCGTATGAGATCCATACGCTCACTTAATTGGGAAGGAGTCGTATGAGATCCATACGCTCACTTAATTGGGAAGGAGTCGTATGAGATCCATACGCTCACTTAATTTGGAAGGAGTCGTATGAGATCCATACGCTCACTTAATTGGGAAGGAGTCGTATGAGATTGAGGGAGTAGACACGTGGCTGTTCTCAATCTTCTCAAACAGGCCATATCTTCAAATACTGACAAATATTTCTTGAGCGTCGTGCTGCAGATATGATGGCTGACAGACTGTCAGAAATGACAGTAATGATGGCTTTTTATTTATGATGGCTGCTGAGCTGTCCTCGTAAGAGACAAAATCTTTTCTCGAAAACCTATACGACGGCTAATCTTCATGGGGCAGCTGTCTTTGCACGAAAGACGAAGTGTCAGATTCATCCTTTATTAAATACATGCTGTGCTGTCATCTCAGGAAATAATAAAATATTCACTGAGCGTACGGCCTTTAGATGAGCGTATGGCCTTGACTGAGCGTATGTCCTTGAGCGTATGACTTGGACTGAGCGTATGGCTTTAAGCGTATGACTTGGACTGAGTCTTATGTCAGCGTGTCATAATTTTCACACCCTACAATCACTATAAACCATGAATCCTCTCGATCCAGAAGGAAGCGTCAAAATAGGTGGTGAGGTCAATCTCTTCTTCAATTCTTCAAAAGTCCTCTGACAATCTTCTGTCCATCGAAACTCTTGATCCTTGTGCGTCAACCGCGTCAGGGGCTCTGCAATCCGTGAGAAATTTTCTATGAACATGTGGTAATGCCCGACAAGTCCGAGAAAACTCCTAACTTTTACAACTGATGTTGGTGTCGGCCAAGACTCTACGGTAGCTATCTTCTCCGGATCCATTGAAAGTCCTTCTCCCAAGATAACGTGTCCAATGAATGGAACTCTATCAAAGCAGAATTCACACTTACTAAGCTTGGGCTATGACTTCTCCTTCCTCAATACTCCCAATACAACTCACTCTATCGTAGGTATAGTATTATAACCGATTCAATGATACTCGTCAGTTCACTCCTAGCAATTTCTCCTAATTGGCTCTAGGCATCCGATATCCAGACACTCATACTCGACTCATAATTTTACTAGGATCCATCTCTAAGAAACTTATCCATTTATAGCTACCAATCCTCACAATTACACTAATAATCTAGCTTAATTATATTCTATAATATAATTATAAGGTTTAACTATTTTAGTTATTTTATAAATAGAAGGTAATGGAAACCTAAGGCTGGGTCAAACAAACCTATATACCAATTTCAAACAACGGTAGGGTCATGTAAAGTAGGAAGGTTTGTCGAATTATTTTCAAGAACGATGTGAAGCCAAACAAGATGCATAGGACATAGTCTCGGTAAGACTCGAGAACCATATATCTCCGTGATTATGTCACATAAAGTTACTGCCACGCCAGTGTGCATCTGGCTGTAAATAACTTTCTAGTTCCATTATACGACGGATGGCTGTAGTGCACATCTACCATGCCAGGTAATACAGGTTCTTGAGCTTATCTTGGCCAAATCCATGAAATATTTTTGAATTAACTTTTTTTCAAAAATACAGAAAAAATGTCAACATGCATATGATATGGTTCAAGTGGAATTTGAAAAACATATGTAGCCATGATGCCGTTATCTAAAGTCCTGCCTCGCCAGTAATTTTCAGGCTACAAAATTTTTGATACCTTAATACATGGATAAATATAATTTCTCAAACTTTTTCTTCGACCAATCCATAAGGCAGTTTCCAACAAATTAACGAAAACGAACGAGAAGATTTACTGGAGAAGTTAATAGGGAAGGGTTTAGTCAAATCTCGAGTAAGGAAGAACACAAAAGCAATCATATTAAGAAATAAGATAATATGAAAACAATCATGCTGAAGAGTCTAAGAAAAGTCTATAATCATGTTTGTGGATGTATCCTCAAGTCCTATTCCTGAATTGATTGCAGGCTCGTAGTAGTACGACTATCCTAGGTATCACTACGACTTCGCAAAATTCACGAAGACTCTACCTGCACCTATGACTTCTAGTGTCTATGCCTCTGCTTTCCAGATGTGATAGTAAAGGGAAGATACATCTATTACGAAGATTTGTCTTGCTAGTATGAAAAAGTAACGATTATGGTAAAACATAATCAAACTGGATGCAAATCGAGAAGTCAAGTGAGAGTTCGAAATAAAATCAAGGAAGGTATCAAGCATGTGGATGTGATCCTACGGGTCTTTCCCATTCTAATTGCAGGCTCACATCGGTACAGTACCGTAACCGAAGTGATTAATGTAGACCTGCATGGACCACCATAAAAATGTGTCATGACCCATACCCTGTTTAGGGGCACGAGCATGTGGGTACGTCCAGCCTACGCCGCAGTATCGGCTGTAGAACGCGGTAAAGGTCATCTAGAATATATAGAATCTAAGACACAATAATATAATCTGTCATCTCCGTACGGAGGAATATAACCACAACTCAATCACATAATCTAAAGGAGATAAGCATGACGATAAAGATAAAGATAAGATGAAGTAAATGGTCTGAAATAGTGTCGAGCCACAATCACAAGTTCATTTTCTAAGACATAAAATAATATCCTAAAATAAATACTACAAGTCTCAAAGTATCAAACTGGAATATAATTAAGACAAATCTAGGTAACTCGTTCACTACTGGCGGTGCATCCTCTATGAGCACCGGGTCCACAGGCTAGTCCTGGTCGTAGGCTCCATTTAAGCCAAACCCGTAGTAGGTCGGCAAATCTGCATCTAAATCCTCTGAAAAATAATAGAGGTTATCTTGTCAGGATATGAGCAAGTACAAACTCTAACAGCAGTTCTATGTGAATTGACAAATACGATAAGAGACAGTTATAATGAAATACAAGATAAAATATCAAGACTGAAAGTAAACAGTACAGGAGAACTGGATATTATGTCATGTGTGAGATATAAGATAAAACTAGAACATAAATAGTGGAAAGTAAACTGAGGTATGAATGTAATCATAAAAGAAAGTGTCATGACATATTAGAGCGTTATGTGATCGGCTTGGGTCAAGATCAGGCTGTTCCATTTGACCGACTATGCACAAGTAGTATAATAGTGTAGGGATCAGGCCGGCCAAAATGGAAATCTATGTACAAGTAGTATAAGGTCAGGCTACACCCTACATGTGGTGAGGGTGGAGCTATGCACAGATAATAAACAAGTAGGGGTAATGATCACATAACCACTAATAACTCCCCATCCCTGAATAGTCTATGGATTCGGACATAACACGTCATTACACGGGATTCTCTAAGAGGGTAGCAAATCCTCTTAGGAATCGGCGTCTATACAAGTACAAGAAACAAGATCGAATAATGTACCAGTATACCAACTAACTCAGGAATGACATCTAATGACAGGATCCGATGTATACTAGTCCGTGTACTATCGTGTTGAGAATCAAGTAAAACTCTACAACTGAATCGGATATAGTAGATATCAAGACAATAAAAACTATCAGAGAATGTACTCGCCTGCTATCCTGAGCTGAGAAAATTGAACTACAAACACTCAATGAGCCAAGAACGGTAAACTCGCACAACAGTCTCCAAATGCTGTAACTGCTGTCTTCGGGTAAGCATGTACAACTTCGGTGTCCTTGTCGATCCTTCCAAGCTCACCTTTAATAATACACTATATTTAATATTCTATATAAATACACCATATATAAATTATATGAGTATATACGCCTCCTAGTTGCTATAACGTTGTTACGACACTGCATCTATTTTATAAGTACATATAGGTAACAAAACCTCTCGTAAATAATATATTTAAATTTTGGAATTTATCTATAAATACTTATATATTGCTATAATACTATTTTTAATAGTAAAACCCTTTCACAAGAGGTCTTATGTCAATGCCACACATGACTTCCTCAAATCGACCCATTAATTTAGTCCCGAAACAACGATTAAATAAAATTAATAAATTCTGTAAAAATTCTAAAAATTAGTTAAAATAGTACTTATAATGTTATAATTTGGACAACTTGAAGTTTAATATAGATTCATGGAGTTTTGACATTTTTGGACACAGGAAAAACAGAATTATTTGGAGTTTCGATGATACGACAAATGTCATAAATTTTTAAAAATAGTAAACGGATGCAAAACCTAACTTTCAGATATGCATAGGAAATTTATCGACGTCTTGATTCTGAATAATGGTTAAAAACTGAACTTAGATAGGCAAAAAGTGGCCCGTAATAGAATTCGTCAGTTCTGGATACCCTATCGTAGAATCAACGCCACGGGCAAACCGCTTGGAACTAGGAGATCCAGCAATCAGAGGTTGGAGTAGACATACAAAGGAAACTCTCAGATTTTGTTTGAGGAGAAACAAATGAGAAAAATTGGATGAAACATCATCTACAAGTGGACTAACCTGTTGTGACGTTTCAGACTTCGATTTGACGGAGTTTCAGCCGAAGTAGCGCATTGTGCACCCCTCTAATGGCCACAAGGTTGTTCCTACAGTTTCTAGGGTGGAAGGGGATGTTGAGAGGGACATCCAAGTGGTGGTGGTTGGTAGAGAAATCGAGGAAAATTATATTTTTTGATGAAAGGGGGGTCGGCTAGGGTTTCGGGTTTGGAGTGGTGGCCGCTAGGTTTGGGGGGATTTATGGAGTAGTGGGTGGTTATGAAGAGAGAGAAAAAGATTAGGGTTGGTTTTTATTTATACTATTAGGGATTTGGTTTGATCTAATTTGGATATGATTTGGTTCTCCAAATCATACTATTATTAATAGGTTTTCTATTTTGGTTAGATGTTTGACCAAGCCAAATATATAAGGGAATATTGCATATGGCTACAATTAAACCTCTAATATTCTCTTAAATATATGTATACATTGTTTTGGTACTCTTAGTTAGGCTCTAACTAGTAGGGTTGACTAGGTTAGGGTCCAAGTAGCATTACTAGTCAAATTGGACCCAAAAATCAATTTAATGAGTCTCATGTGCCATTTGCAAATAAGTAGCCCATGAGAACTCGATTAGATAGTATACCCTAGGCATGTACATTGTTGACTCAAAATGGATTAAAACTATATATTGGGTCATACGGTTTCGATCTATGTCAAGTCCAACAATTAAATTGGAACTTGGCTTAAAATTACATCAATGGCTCAAATTAGCCTAAGTTGGCCCAAAATTGCGCAAAGTCAAAGGAATGTTGAAAACCAAAATTGGATGGGACATGATATATCAAACTCAAGGTGGACGAGTCTAGAATTCAAATATGGAACTGGATTTGAGAAAACAATATTTGTTGTGCTTCCAAAATCAAAGCTACAGTAAACTACTAACATAGTCATTATTGACTTTAATAAATTAAAATATCTATATAAAATAATTAAAAATAATTAAAAATAAGATCTAAAAATGAGCGGGCTTACAACCTTCTAGTCATTTCAATTTGAGAATGATTAGAATCGTACCCTTGATCAAATCTCTGACCTAGGAGACTATCTATTCTCAATGAACTATTTATTATGCGTCTCTAATTATTTTTCTCTTAATTTTTTTTTGCGTTAACTAGCAACCCTTATGTCTTAACCCAACCATTACCCGACTAAGCCACACAGTTTAGACAAGAGATGAATAAACAAAATCAAGGACAAGTATTTGCCCTGGCTGTGATAGACACCCACCTCGAGATTAGGGATCCAACATGTATTATTCTAGTTATACCATTTTATTATTAAGACATGACTTAGCATTAGAACAACACATTCACTAAATTAGCCAATATCCATAGAATAATACTCCGTCATATTATGATTTACTAGTTATCAATAACAATGCATGAGCACTACATTCGACACTATTAGAAACCTTATGACCATAGTCTAGCAGGCTTATCACAAATATAAATTTATGACTTAGTCGTTAGAGATCTTTCGTATGACGTGCCTTAGAGTTTGTTACCCCTATTGATAACTCTCGTATACTATGGAAGAGTGCATCATTCTATTTTATCGACTCATGTATCGTTGTACGCAATTGTTTTCCATTTATTAGAAATTAGGGTACGATCCTTGAATTTGATTCATATCTGCCGTACCACGTTATCTATTACATCGTGCCTTATTCTTTACTATCAAAAGTCAAGGTATGATATTACGACTTTGATTTTTTCTAACTTTATTAATCATAGAATCATGTCTAGGTTTAATTTCTAGAAAGTAACTTTTGAAGTGTAGATTGTAGGCCCTCTAAATTTTAGGATTTACTAGGATTATCTGTCACACTTCAGTCCCAAAATACACAGAACTTGGCCACGTGACAATGGCCAGCTACGTATTGAAGTAGACTCTAATCCAAAATTGAATATGCAAAGTTGTCCTAGATTGGTGTAACTACCTCTATAACATGTTTATATCTCAATCCATGAACAAAATCATAAAGAATGGGGAGTATGAGAACCAGTTTGCAGCCTAATAATCACATTGCCCGAATAGACTCGAAAGGAATAATATGAGTCTAGAAATGCTACGCTACTAAGTGATCAAAACTGTCACGACCTGTACCCTAGAGTAAGGGCACAAGATGGGGTACGTCCAGCCTACGCTGCAGAATCGGTGGTAGAACGCTGTATATAGGGTCTGTAAATACTACGACTAAAACAGATAAATGTACATGTGCAATATATACACTCTGAATGAAGGTGACATAGTAATACAGTCTCAATCACATAAATAAAACTAAGGTAGATAGCATGGAAGAAAAATGGGATAGATAAAAACAGGAAATAAGTTCGAAATCCACACAAGTCCAATGCTAAACACAAAGTCACAGAGTATAGAATATAATATAGTGCTACAGTCTTAAAAGTACTAGCTGGCTCGCAGGCCAGACAAACCTAACTAAACTACACTACTCAGGGTGAGCAAAGTCTAGTGGCTCAACTATCAAGCCACGGTCCAAGTCTACTCCATCTAACCCGTCCCCATAATATGTCGGGCAATCAGCCTCTGAATCATCTGTAAAATTATCAACGATATCCTTTCAGGAAAATGAGCAAGTATAAACACTAACAGCAGTTCCATGTGAATTGACAAATACTATAAGAGACAATATAATGAAATATAAGACAAAGATATAGACGACTTGGGAACCATTCGAAAGTCGAGTTACAACCCTTAAACCAAACAAGGACCGGGGTTGTAACCCTTTATTCGAACAAAACTTAGTCTCAAATCATGGTACAGTATAAAGGCAGGTAGAGCATGTGAGTAAATAAAATCATAGCATGGTGAGAAGTACAGAAAGTAAAGCTGAACTGGATATAAGATAAGATAATAAATATAAAATATGTTTTGAACTATTAGAGGGATATGTGATCGGCTTTTAGGTAAGTAACAAGATAAGTTATCCACTTGGCCCAACAATCCACGGTGATCTCACGAAAAGTCATATCGGCCAACCTGGATAACAGGCACACGAGGTATCTGCTACATCCTACGTGAGGTGAGGGTGGCACTAGCAAAATAGAGACAGGAGGCTTTGATCATATAACCCCTAATAATTTCTCCATCCCCGAATAGTATCACGGATCCGGATATGACACGTCATGGCACGAGATTCCATAAGATGGTAGCAAGTCCTCTTAGAAATTGGTGTCTATATAAGTACACGAAACATGGATTATCACATACCAATATACCAAGAAAGTCCAGAAATAACATCTCATGACAGGATCCGACGTATACCAGTCCGTGAACTATCGTGTCAAGAATCAAGTAATTGTCACGACCCGCACCCACTGTGAGGGTACGAGAACGTAACAACGCCCAGCCTATGCCGCAGTGTCGGCGGTAGAAAGCTGTCCTAGGTCAATCATCTAACAATATAAAGGTACCTGTACAGTATATACACTCCGAATGGAGGTGACATAGCAAAATACAGTCTCAATCACATCTAAAGCAGAATGAAAGATAGATAGATAAATACTGGAATGAAGGAAAAACCACATAAATACAACCAGAGAGTCTAAGTGTCTACTGACATAACAAATCAGAACATCCAGCTCAATACAAGACTCTAACACTGAAAAGAAAGAATATATACAATCTAGATCTCAATTACAGAAATAGAAAGCCTAGACTAGGGAGCTTCAGTCTCTAAGCTAGTAGATCAGGCTGGAAATCTGGGTCACACATGGCATCTACAGTTGCCCCATAATAGGTGTCTACGCAGGCCTCCTCCTCATCCTCTGTAATATTTTCAACAGGTCCAGTCAGGACGGAAGTGAGCACAAAACATCTCACGCAGTTCATATCGAGTTAGGAAATATAAAGCATGCAATAGAGTAAAGTACATAAAACGCTGAAAGAAGAAGATATATGAAAAATAGTAGAGATTTGATAACAGGAAATATCTAAATATGATAAGTAAGAACTGCAAGGAATATGTGATTTAGAGTACAATATGGTTATGTAAACGGGTTAGGTTATACAATAAAATGGGACTCCTTTGTACGTGAGTGTACAATGGACATATACAATTTCTTATACAATAGGATTGATCACATAACCACTTCTACTCTTCCTCCCCCAATCAATACACAAGGATCCAATTCAGTTACGTTACCTTATACAATGGCTTGTACAATGGCTTGTATAATGGCTCAATGTGATACTGAGAGTACAATATGCACAATGAGTGTACAATGATAAGGGTATTTAATAAATACAACATGTAAGTAAAACGCACATCACAATATGTACTTAGTGAATACAAGGCGATAACATCTCAGAAGAAGATCCATATAGTACTAATCCGTGATAATGATCGTATCAGCATCAAGTACAGTAATCTAGAGCAAGAATATAAATCCATACAAGTATGAAACGGTCAGAGAATGTACTCGCCTGATAGCCTGAGTGTCTGAAGAGAATATACTGTCCGAGAAGTGGTGTCTGTCTCCTATAGAACAGTACAAGTCACTATGAGTCCAAAAATGATAATAAGATGCATTACAATGCATTCTAAATGAATCTAGGTCAATCTAGGTCAAATCTAAGTCAAATCTAAGTCATACCAAGCTAAACTAGGTCATACTGAGCCACACTAGGACAATCAAGGTCAAACAAGGTTACAGGAAATCAATCCAAGTCAAACTAGGTCAATCAGGGTCAAAGGTTGACTTACAGTTGACTTTTGGTCAAAAAGTCAACTATGGTCAACTTTGGTCAATACTGAGTCAACCCTAGGTCAAACAAGTCATATGTTGATCAACTATTGACTTTCAGTCAACTGGTCAACTCTGGTTTGGTTTTGGTCAAATTTGGTCGCTTAAAGGCTAAGTTTGACTCTCGGTTGACTTTTGTTGACTTTTGGTCAAAATGGTCAACCGACGTCAAAACTAGTCTATGAGCACTATATTTGATCATTACCAACCAAGGGAACCAAGTTCTAACTCTATCTTAGACTCCAAACTCAAATACCCTATTTCTAGACATTGCCTATATTTCCCTTACCAAGGTAAATACCTATACCTTGCACAATACCTAACCTAGGAATACTAGCCTAGGTTTACTAGGATAGCTAGATACTACCCTATACTAACATTATCTACCAAAAAATCCCAGTATCTAGGTCATCTAAGTCATCTTATGGTACATGTTGGCCATTACCCATTACCTTACCTCATATACCATTCTCATTTATCCTACATTCACACAACTCACCCAACTCACACACTACAAGCTCACACACACTGACATAGGCCCTCCTATATGTTTAGACATAGGCTAATACCTATAGGTTATTAGCTATACTCATATATCACTCTCACTCATAAATACATATATAAACCCACCCACACAAATATATATATATAACTCATATATATAAGTACATATATATATAGGCTCACATACACACACTCTAACTAGCTCACTCACTCACATACCCAAAGGCAACAGGATACATGTATATAGGACTGATTTGAGGCTTCTAGGGACTATTTTGTAGTTGGTTTGAGGGGGCTGCTAAGGGCTGATTCATGGAGAGTTAGGGACTGGTTTAGGATGGCTATGGGGACTGTCACATAGGACAGGTAAAGTGACAGGAATGGGAGCAATGTACGGGTTAGGAGGGGCTATCAAGGCTGGGTTTAAGGACTTGATATGGAGGCTTGTTTGGTCAAGCTTGCTGCTATGAAGGGGGCTGCCCAATGTACAACTGGACTGATTTATGAAGGGCTGTTCTGCAGGACAGTTTTGGGGTTACAACTGTCCATTCATGGACTGATTTGAGGACAGGTATTGGGGCATATCAATGGACTGATATATGGGTCTAACATATGGGGTTTTATAGACTGAAATGGAGTGATACAGTGCTAAGTTTAGGCTGGTATGCATGGCTATCCATGGGTGTCATGGAGACAGCCAAGGGAACCAATTCTGGGGTTTGCAGGACTGATTTTTGGTTTGGGACTGCTATATGGGGTATCAATGGCTGAACCATTGGGGAGTTTTAGGGAGTGTTTCAGGACAGTCAAGGACAGGATTTGGGACTGTTGTATAGGAGTGTGAAGGGACAGGTTAATGGGAGTATGTAGGGGCATGGTAGGCTGGTGTGTAGCTGCCACAAATAGCTGCACATGGCCTGGAAGTTGGGGGGTTTAATGAAGACTCTTGGGGACAGGTTTGTGAGGGTCATGTGGACTGTTTTGACACAGGTTTAGTATTTCAAATTATATATTGATTTTGCATTGTTCTAATATTTATTCCAGATTTTTGCTTACTCTCAACCCACTAATATGGAGGACAGGTTCATCAAGTAATTATATATTGATTTTGTATTGTTCTAATATGAAGGACAGGTTCATCAAGTAATTATATATTGATTTAGGGTTAGGGCAAGATCATGCACGTTATCAAGTAATACACTACAACTGAATCGGATATAGTAGATATCAAGACAATGAAAACTATCAGTGAATGTACTCGCCTGTGGTCCTGAGCTGATAAGGTGAACAGACGCTCAAAGTAAATCACAGACCTAAAATAAGATACTATGAGTTAAACAGGGTTTCATAATGAAAAAAAACTAATTTAAGTCATGATATGCAAGTCTAAGTCAAAAAAGGTCAATCTAGGTCAAACCGGGTCAAACTGGGTCATATTAGGTTACTAGGAGTCAATCTAAGTCAAACTAGGTCAAACAGGGTCAAGGGTTTGTTGGCCCATTATATGGTCAAACTGATTTTAATAATTGATCAAACTCTGTCTGGATATATGAAGCTAGTCAACATGTATCGGACTCTTGGACATGATCAAGAACAACTATCTACTCAGTTCAAGATCGAAGCGATGTTTACCTGTTCGAGTCTGTATTTCTTTAAGCAATGTATTTTTCATTTTATTGAGTCTAGGAATACGTTGTACGCCGAGTCGTACTGGCAAATAGGCTATTCTAAAATGTTTTCAAAATACTTTTAAAATGTCCTTTGTTTTGAAAAACATTCTTTTAAACAAAAGCTTCAAAAAGGTTTTCAAAAAGGTTTTCAAAAATCCCCAAAAACTGATTTTAAAAACCTAACCTAACCCTGACAGAACTCGGCCAGAGTTCGGCCAGATTTCGTCCAGAGTTCGGTTAGTGGCCGTTTTGATTTTTGAATTCTCTGGAACTTGGTCCTCTTGCAGTTGCGGATTTGACCGAGATTTTCTCATCGAGTTCTGTCCGAATTCTGCCCGAATTCTGCCAGAATTCTGTCTTTAGAATTCCTATAAATATAGAAGGATTTCGATCATTTCAACTCACTCATTCACTTTCAATCTTCTCTCTATCTAAAGCTTTTTGTCTTCCAAAGAGTTTTCTTGAGCTTTAAATTTCAAATCCCAAGCCAATTACAATCCTCTAGTCGATTTGCCAGTACGGTGCGGTCTAGAAGTTTCTGAGAGATTGTAATCAGAAGGCTTGATTGAAGAATACCTCTTCACAATTGAAGTTGGACGAGTTCTTCGTATCAAAGCTCGCGTTGTAGAAGTTGCAAGGACTTCGTAAGAAAACTTGCAGTTTTGCCAATAGTGGATTCAACTGGTAGCAAGAGTTCTACCGACTGGATTAGTCCTCAACAGAGGGAAACCAGTATACATCGCTGTCTTTGCGTTTGCTTTCTTATCTCTGCCTTTACATTATTTAGTTGTAATTATTATTCTGTGATCTTGCTGCTAACAAATTTTAATTAGCATATTTCCGCTGCCAACTCTATTCACCCTCCTCTAGAGTATTGTGCTTTACGATTTTGTTCCTACAATTGGTATCAGAGTGGGTGTTACAGGTAAAGCAAGGTAACATTTAATTAATTGTTATATAGGTCACAGCACAACACATGGCAACTGTGAAATTCACAAGTGAAGGCCAGGCCATAAACAGACCTCCACTGTTTGATGGTACGAATTATACCTATTGGAGAACACGGATGAGTTTCTTCTTGAAATCTCTTGACTTTGATTTATGTTCTATTGTTATTGATGGCTATCAAAAGCCACCTCGTATAAATGTTGATGGAGTTCTAGTTGAAAAACCCCATAACAGATATACAGAAGAGGAAAAGAAAAAGGCCAGTCTTGACGCACGTGCTATTAACGCTCTATTTTGTGCTTTAGACAGAACTGAATTTAACAGGGTGTCTATCTGCACAACGGCTAATGAAGTGTGGAAGCTACTTGAAGTCACACATGAAGGCATGACTTAAGTCAAAGAATCAAAGGTCAACAGACTTACTCAAGAGTATGAGGTGTTCAAGATGAAGCCCAACGAAATAGTTACTCAGATGTTCGAAAGATTCCTGGATATTTTTAATCCTTTGTCCTCCCTAGGCAAAGAATACAGTAACCATGAAAAGATTCGCAAACTCCTGCAAGCATTTACCAAGAACTGGATTCCAAAGGCTACTGCAATCATTGAAGGGAACGACCTCACAACTATGTCCCTCGAAGTACTCATGGGTAAGCTACTCACTCATGAACTGGAGCTACAAGATTTTAAAGAGCCTGCACCAAAGGAAAAGACGATCGCTTTCAAGGCTCAGCACAGAAAAGCTGCTGAAGGTGATTCAGACAGCAGTGAATCTGATGCTGAAGATCAAGCACTCATAGCAAGGAAATTCAAAAGATTCATGAGATATGAAAAGAGAGCCAAAGAAAACAATAGCAGTAACAACTGGTATCAAGATGATGCTGTCTGCTATGGCTGCAAGAAGAAGGGACACATGAAGAAGGATTGTCCTACAAACTCATTATCAAGCAAGAAGAGCAACAGGTTTGAAAAAAGGAACCTGAAGAGATCAACATCTCGGAGATATGCCAACACCAGCATATGGCATGAAAGTGAAGCCAGCGACTCAGAAGTCGAACAATCAGAAGACGCTACAAACGTATGCTTTATGGCATCTGATCAGGTACCTACTGAACCTGTAGTCGATACATATGATGACTTCACCTTTGAGCAACTAGGAGATGCCTTCAGTGAACTGGTAAGTGATTACAAGAAACTGCGTAGCAAATATCAGACCTTTAAGAAGGTACTCAAAGAGTACAAAGGAGAAATAGGAAGACTTACTGACCTATTAGCTGAGGTTAGAAATAATGTTAGTGAGTCTGGTGAGCTTTCCTCTATCAAGCTCTTATTACACGAGACTATCAAGTCATCTGAAGAGAAAGACAAAGTTATTGACCAACTCAAAGAAGAACTTTCTAAAGAGAAGAAAAGTCTTCAAAGTGCACAAATCAGAATGGAAACACTCACTTCTGATTATACTAAGTTGTATGACACTTCCAAAAGATTGGAAATTAGGTTAGGAAAACAGCCTGAGACTGCTGCTTCCTTCCCTAACACGTGTCACTTACCGAAAAATCGGAACATTCCCAAGTCAAACACTGTCAGACCTAACCCTATCAAACCTTTACCCCAAAAGGTTAAGCCCAAACAGGATTATAGATATGCTTTCTTCTATACTAGAAAACCCAAACCTACCAACCATGCACACCACTCAGCTTTCAACACTCAACATGCACAATGTCATTATTGTGGCCTCATTGGTCATATTTCACCTGCATGTAAAATCAGAAAGCTTGTTGATTTAAATATTTATGCTTGGATACCAAAGGCTAACATTTCAGGACCCTACAAGAAATGGGTACCAAAAGTTTCATCTGCAAATTGTTTTGTAGGTGGAACACCCTTCACATGCTAAAAGCAAATGGATCCTCGACAGCGGTTGTTCACGGCATATGACCGGTGACGCTACATTATTTGCAACACTGTTGAAGAAGAAGAAGGAAGGTTATGTTTCCTTCGGTAATAACTTGAAAGGGTATATTATTGGTATCGGTGATGTTGGTAAGTCTCCATATCCTGTAATTAAGGATGTCTGTCTGGTTACCGAGTTGAAACATAATCTACTCAGCATAAGTCATTTACCTGATCATGGTTATGGCATCAACTTTGGCAAAGACAAATATACTATAGTTGATAGCTCAACTGGTAGTACTATCTTTGAAGGTATCAGGGAAGACAACATATATGTTTTCTATTTGTTGGAAGAAACTAACATTTCAGGTAGATGCTTAATGGCTAAAAGTGATGAGAGTCATCTGTGGCATATGAGACTCGGTCACGCAAATATAGACACAATCTCAAGATTATCCACAAAGAAGCTAGTACGCGGTTTACCAGACATTACATTCAAGAAGGATTCGGTATGCAGTCAATGTAAAAAGAACAAAGCTACCAGATCCACATTCAAGTCAGTAAATGCAGTATGTACTACTAGACCTCTATAATTGCTTCATATGGACTTATTTGGTCCTAGCAGAGTTGCTAGCCTCGTAGGTAAACTTTATGCTTTTGTAATTGTAGATGATTACTCTAGATACACGTGGGTATACTTCTTGACACGCAAGAATGATGCATTATACAAATTTGTCGCCTTTTGCAAGAAAGTACAGAATGAAAAAGGTTACATGATCACTCGTATTAGAAGCGATCATGGTGGCAAATTCGAGAATGCAGAGTTTGAGCAATTTTGTGACACACACGATTTTGTACACGAGTTCTCCTGCCCTAGGACTCCACAAGAAAATGGAGTTGTGGAACGTAAAAACAGAACTCTATCCGAAATGGCCAGAGTAATGTTAAACCAGTTTAGTCTACCCAAATATTTCTGGGCTGAAGCTGTCAATACAGCTTGTTTTGTTCTCAATAGAGTTCTAATTCGACCCAAATCGAAGAAGACTCCATTTGAGTTATGGTTTGATAGAATTCCATCAGTTTCATATTTTAGAATATTTGGTTGTAAATGATTTATTCTTAATACAAAAGACAATTTGGGAAAGTTTGACGAAAAGGCCGATGAAGGTATATTTTTAGGTTATACGGCCAAGAGCAATGGATACAGAGTCTTCAACAAACGAACCATGATCATCGAAGAATCAATCAATGTCACTTTTGATAAACTGAATCAAATGACTATCGATGACAATAACGAAGATCCAACTGTACCAAGCTCAACAACAGCTGATTCTCAACCAAGCTCGGCACTAGCTGATCCTCCTAGAGAAGATCCAGGAACCAGCTACCTTCAGAGTCTGCCGAAAAGATTAAAATTTACGGCTGATCATCCAAAAGATTTGTTAATTGGTGACATTACCAAAGGTGTAAGTACTCGTACATCCAGTAGAGATATTGTTTCTAGTGTTACATTTATTTCACCGCTAGAACCCAAAACTATTGATGAAGCATGTAGTGATAATTTTTGGATAGATGCTATACAAGAGGAATTAAACCAATTTGAACGGAATCAAGTTTGGGAACTTGTTCCCAAGCCTATTGATCATCCGGTCATTGGAACCCGTTTGGTATTCCGAAATAAACTAAATGAGAATGGTTTAGTGACTCGTAATAAGGCTCGACTCGTAGCTCAAGGATACAATCAAGAAGAAGGTATCGACTACGATAAGACTTATGCCCCAGTTGCGAGATTAGAATCTATTCGCATGTTATGTGCATTTGCATGTTTTCATAATTTCAAATTATTTCAAATGGATGTGAAGTGTGCATTTTGAAATGGTTTTATAAAAGAAGAAGTTTTTGTAGCACAACCTCCAGGTTTCACAGATTTCAAAAACCCTAATCATGTTTTCAAGTTGAAGAAAGCTTTATACGGTTTGAAACAAGCCCCTCGTGCTTGGTATGATCGTCTAAGCTCTTTTCTACTTGACAACGGTTTTTCAAAAGGCAAGGTTGACACTACACTTTTTATTAAGTCCTTTAATGGTAAGCTTCTTTTAATACAAGTCTATGTTGATGATATCATATTTGGATCTACTGATGAATCTCTGTGTCAAGAATTTTCTAAGTGTATGCAGAATGAGTTTGAGATGAGCATGATGGAAGAGCTGAAATTCTTTCTCGGACTGCAAATCAAACAAACTGATAATGGGACGTTCATAAATCAAGCCAAGTACACAAAAGATTTGCTAAATAAGTTTGATCTGGACAATGTCAAACCTATTGGCACTCCAATGGCAACTTCAACAAAGCTTGATATTGATGAACAAGGCAAGCCGATCGACACACGTAAGTATCGAGGTATGATCGGTAGTTTACTTTATTTAACTGCTAGTCGTCCAGATATTATGTTTAGTGTTTGCCTGTGTGCACATTTTTAAGCTAATCCAAAGGAATCACATCTGTGCGCAGTTAAGCGTATCTTTCGATACCTTACGGGCACTTCTTTTGTTGGCTTGTGGTATCCCAAAACTAAGTTCTTTGACCTTACTGGTTATTCAGATGCAGATTTTGCTGGATACAAAGTTGATAGAAAAAGTACCAGTGGCACATGTCATTTCTTAGGCAAGGCTTTAGTCTCATGGTTTAGTAAAAAGCAAAATTCTGTAGCCCTATCAACAACAGAGGCTGAGTATATCACCGCAGGACGTTGTTGTGTTCAGATTTTGTGGATGAAACAAACCTTGGAAGACTATGATTTATTTTATACACATATTCTCATTTTCTATGATAACACAAGCATTATTAATTTGACTAAGAATCCTGTATGTCATTCTCGTACAAAACATATCGAGATTCGACATCATTTTCTTAGAGATCATCATCAAAATGGAGATATTGACCTTGTATACATAGATACTGAGAATCAATTAGCTGACATTTTCATAAAACCCCTAGCAGAAGATCGTTTCAATTATTTACGTCGAGAATTAGGAATTTTGGACATCAATAATGTTAATTGATTTTATTTTATGATTTTATTTCAATATGCAAAAACTGTGTTAGAGACAAGCCAATAAAGAGTCTGTCTGTCACCATAACTACGGTTGAAGCGAAGCGGTACTTAAGAGTTTTTCGATGAACCTCCGCCAGCTGGGACAATACTCCTACAGCTAATCTGAAACAATCGCTGTGTAACAAAATTTAATTTATAAAATAACATTAATTATATTATTTTAATGTCAAAATTACTAATCTTTGAATTAAATATTTGAAATGAGCCAATGAAAAAGAAAGTATTTCAAATCAAACCCAGGCGAATTCGGCCAGACTTCGGACCGAATTCGGCCCGAGTTTGGTGGAAGGTATCAGGTTATATAACCGGAACCCGAGAGCCTTTCTTCTTCATTGCTTCCAAACTACATCAACAGTAACAGCAGCCACGCGAGAGAACCCCCTAACCCTAGTTCTTCACCACCCCTTTTCTTCCAATCCAAGTGGTGAAATCAATCCAAACATTGGATTCGTGCGGAGTTCGTCGTTCTCTACAACATACTCAAATTTCGGGAGGTATAACACCTTATTTTCCCTCCGTTTATTTTCGTGCATATTTTTTTTATTGCACAAATGGCACCTAAGGGATTTAACCCCTTCAAGAGGAAGAAGACAACCAACCCAACTGAGGAAGGTTCATCTTCAAATCCACCCACGGATTCTCTCTTTTTGCCAGTCCAATCTAGCGATGACGCGTTCGACGGGTTTTACTTTCAAACCCTAGATCAAGCGCTACTGTGGTATGGAGATTTTTCCATGAGATCCATATGCACAGGCGCTTCCATCAAGTGGACTGTATTTCCAGATCATCGCCATTTCTTTGAGGCATTAGGGTTACAGCATTTTTTTAAACTCTGTTTTCCCGTTGCAACTAATGCCATTAGACTGTTTTACTGCAATATCATATTAAACACGTTTGATGTAAGCACTCGTGTTGGAGGATTAGATATCAATTTCAATGATGTTCTCTTAGCGGAGATCCTTGGTATTCCAAACGAAGATGAACCGCTTGTTGATATCACTGAATTTGATTTTTCCGACGGCACGACACTTACTAGCTTCAAAGCGGAACTCTGTGCACCTGATAGAGTTCGCTCTGGAAAGTTCAAGGTAAACAACTTGAACTTGTTTAATTATGAATTGCACCGTATTATTTACTCCACTCTCCTTCCGAAGTCTACTTCGAAGGATGATGTCACGTCTCTTGAATTATCTGCTATGTATCACATTCTTAAGGGGATTCCATTTTCTGTCCCTAAGACCATTATTCAGATGATGGGACGTTGTCGTGCAAGAGATAGAAATCTCTCTTATGTGATGATTCTCCCACGCATCTTCCAGCGTTTCGACATTGATTTATCAACTTGTACTCAAGACCCTGAGCACAAGTTTCTCAAGTTATCTTGTCGTAGTATGACTGCATCTGCTCCTCATACTGCTCCTGCTACTGGTCCACCTCCTCAGCAGTATGCTATGACATTTGAGGGCATACACCAGCACCTTTCAGATTTGCATGTCTCGATGACGGACATGGCTCGCGAACGTGAGTTCCGCGACGTCACCCGTTATCAGGCGATTGCAAATTCTTTAGCGATCTTCATTTCGCCCAGACTGGACATTCTGCCGGTTCCATTCCTAGAGATCCAGCTTCTCTGGTTACCGCTGTGAGGATGAGGCTGTTCATGCCTACTTTCAGCCCGGTAATGCATATGATTGGTACCGTTATGACCGTGCTCCTCGAGATTATGTTGGTGAGTTTTACACTGGCGCTCCTCCTCACCCTTCTAGCGCGGGTACCTCTACAGCTGGTCCTTCTGGACATGCTGGTCATGATGATGATGATGATGATGATGATGAGGAGTTGTGATATGTTGATTTTTGAGACTTAGACATTATCTACTGTATACTTGGAAATGCTCCGACATTCCAAGTTTTTTTTATATCTTTTTAGACTTTACTATCAGGACTTGTACTGGATATTTTATTGATGTCTTCTGAACATCATTTCATCTTTATGGATTTCGTAGTTTATGGTTCACATCAGTTTATTTACTTAGCATCATTTTCTGCTTTAATAACTGCCTGTGATATAATTCTTTGTTTATTATAAAATGCCTGAGTACAAATACATGCCTGTGATGTCATTCAAATTTTCTTTACTATTTCTATCATTTATCATGATTATTTTTTTGTGTTTCTTCACTATTTGTTATTTATGCATTGATTGCGGGGGAGTTTTTCGCTTTTTGCAATTATTTTGCTAAATGACAACGGGGAATAAAAATAAAGATCTAACATTTCTTTTGAGAAAATGCAGGACATGAACAACATGAACTATTTTTGATTTTATTTCAAGCTTAAAATATTATATCATTCATAGTTTGTCAATTATCAAAATGGGGGAGATTGTTGGCCCATTGGTCATATGGTCAAACTAATTTTAATAATTGATCAAACTCTGTCAGGATATATGAAGCTAGTCAAGATGTATCGGACTCTTGGACATGATCAAGAACAGCTATCTACTCAGTTCAAGACCGAAGCGATGTTTGCCTGTTCGAGTCTGTATTTCTTTAAGCAACGTATTTTTTATTTTATTGAGTCTAGGAATACGTTGTACACCGAGTCGTACTAGCAAATAGGCTATTCTAAAATATTTTCAAAATACTTTTAAAATGTCCTATGTTTTGAAAAACATTCTTTTAAACAAAAGCTTCAAAAAGGTTTTCAAAAAGGTTTTCAAAAATCTTCAAAAACTAATTTTAAAAACCTAACCTAACCCTGACAGAACTCGGCCAGAGTTCGGCCAGATTTCGGCCAGAGTTCGGTTAGTGGCCGTTTTGATTTTTGAATTCTCTGGAACTTGGTCCTCCTGCAGTTGCAGATTTGACCGAGATTTTTTCATCGAGTTCTGTCCGAATTCTGCCCAAATTCTGCCAGAATTCTGTCTTTGGAATTCTTATAAATAGAGAAGGATTTAGATCATTTCAACTCACTCATTCACTTTCAATCTTCTCTCTATCTAAAGCTTTCTGTCTTCTAAAGAGTTTTCTTGAGCTTTAAATTTCAGATCCCAAGCCAATTACAATCCTCTAGTCGATTTGCCAGTGCGGTACGGTCTAGAAGTTTCTGAGAGATTGTAATCAGAAGGCTTGATTGAATAATACCTCTTCACAATTGAAGTTGGACGAGTTATTCGTATCAAAGCTCGCGTTGTAGAAGTTGCAAGGACTTCGTAAGAAAACTTGCGGTTTTGCCAATAGTGGATTCAACTGGTAGCAAGAATTCTACCGACTGGATTAGTCCTCAACAGAAGAAAACCAGTATACATCGCTGTCTTTGCGTTTGCTTTCTTATCTCTGTCTTTACATTATTTAGTTGTGATTATTATTTTGTGATCTTGCTACTAACAAATTTTAATTAGCATATTTCTGCTGCCAACTCTATTCACCCCCTCTAGAGTATTGTGCTTTACGATTTCGTTCCAACAGGGTTGACTTACAGTTGACTTTTGGTCAAAAAGTCAACCTTTGTCAACTCTGGTCAACTCTAGGTCAACCCTAGGTCAAACTAGTCTAATGTTGACTAACAGATGATTTTCAGTCAACTGGTCAACTCTGGTTTGGTTTCGGTCAAATCTAGTCACTTATAGGCTAAGTTTGACTCTCGGTTGACTTCTGTTGACTCTTGGTCAAAATGGTCAACCGAATTCAAAACTAGTCTAGGAGCACTATATTTGACCATTACCAACCAAAGGAACCAAGTTCTAGCTATACCTATAACTCTAAACTCAAATACCTTAGTTCTAGGTACTACCTACACTACCCTTACCAAGGTAAATACCTATACCTTGCACATACCACTCTAACCTAGGAATACTAGCCTAGGTTCTCTAGGATAGCTAAATACTATCATATACTAACATTACCTACCAAGAAATCCTAGTATCTAGGTCATCTAGATTATCTTAGAACATATGTTGGTTTACCATACCCCTTTACCTTACCAATATTATGAATTATCCTCATATCACTCTAGCACTCATCCACTCCACTTACTCACACACAACACTCACATATATCACACTCATATAGGCTTTCCTATAGGTACACACAAATACATATATAGGCTCACAAACACACACACACACACCTAGGCTCACAAACACACACACACAGAAGCATGTAGGGACTGATTTTTGGAGGTGAAATATGGGCTGAAATATAGACATATTTGGAGCTGTGCTTAGGTGTATATGGTCTGATATCAAGGGGTTATGGTGGTGTAAAGTACTGAATTTCAAGGACTGAAATGTAGGGGTAATGACAGGTTTTAGGATGGCCAAATGGGCTAATATGTGGTAGCAAATGGGGCTATAGGGACTGTCATCTATGACTGATTTATGGACAGCATGTAGTAGGTTTTTGGGGGCTGAATATGGGGACTACAAGGCTGAAAGTAGAGTGATTTAAGACTGGGATTTAGGGACAGCAGTGTAGGCTAATATGGACAGCCAAATGATGGTTTTGGACTGAATTTCAAGGGCAGTAAAGGACAGGTTTTGGGGTCTTTGTTGGGATGTCAAGGGGTGTTTGAAAGGGCTAAGTATGGACAGAGCTTTAGGCTTGTGTGGACTGTTGTGTGGGGAATTAATGGACAACCGTGAATGGGTTTTGGGGGGTGCAAATGGGACTCAAAATAGTTGTTGTCCTGCTGCTGTTAGCAGTGGGTATGGGTGTTTCCCCCCCCCCCTTTCTAACACCACTCTCTATCCCTCACACTATCTCACATTCAAACCCTCTCACACAAACTCTCATAAACCTTGTATACCAAACTCTCTAATCCTCTTCTATCCTAACACATATACATCCAATTCTTCTCCCTTGGCCGAACCTACATGTTCCCCCATACCAAACACAAAATCACACATTCACAACCATAGTATATATACATATATATATATATATAAGCCATAATATATATATATATATATATTTTTTTTTTATACAACCATATATATATATATATATATATATATATATATATATATATATATATATATATATATATATATATATATATATATATATATTATGATATATATAAAAAAAAAATATATATATATATATATTATGATATATATATAAAACCATATATATATATATATACATATATATATAAAAAAAAATAAAAAAATATATATATATATATATATACATATATATATTTAACAATATGATACAATATGATACTTAGGAAAACACCTCTCTACACACCTATAAATCTGAGAATAAATATTAAAACAACATTAAATCAATATCTAATAAATCTACATGTGTCCTAATAGGGTTTTTCCCACTAGGATACGATCCTACACATAGGACACATCTACAAGTCTCCAAATGGACAGGAAATGGACACGAAGGGAGACACAACCATGGGGGTCATTCCTATGGGTCAAAATCAACCTAATGCATGAGAGAAATGTAACACCTAGTTTTCCAAATGAGGGTATTTTGGTCATTTTTTTTAAAATTTTGAGAATTATTTGGGATTATTATGTATTATTTAGATTTATTTAATTAATGTGATTTTTGAGTGATTTTTTAGAATAATTGTTTTTGGTGTTTTAGAGACTTTGACTTAAGTTGACCTTGTAGACTAACCTAGTGGCTAACCTAGGTCTTGATTAAGAGATTAGGATTTGAGAACCTAGGTTGACTTAAGTTCATGAGGATGAACTCATTGGGATTAATTTGGTGAAATTAGGAATTAGTTTGGTCTAAGAATGGCTTGTGAAGTCACAAGTCATAATCATGACTTAAACCAATTAGGACTCAACCAACTAGGCAAAAACCCTAGTCCTAGGCCCTATGGCCAGCCAAGAGACAGCCCTCCCCTCTATAAATATTCTTCCAAATTTTAGGGCTAGCCTCTTTCTTAAGGTTTATCCAAGTTTTTAGAAAAGGGTAAGTTCCATCTTCAAAAATTCATAGTTAATTCATTTTAAGTCCTTTTTCCCTCAAACAAATTGCAATAGGCTCTAAATCCTGTGTTCTTGCTATTGGTAATAATTTTTGACAGGGAGAAAACAATTTGGAGAGCTTTTGGTGGTTTGAAGGATCCTTCTCTTTGGAGCTTTTTGGGAGATTGAACACCTATAGGTATAATCCTATTTAATGCCACTTAAATTCTGGTAAAAATCATTTTTAGGAAGCCCTAGCCCTCACCCAACTGTAGGGTAGGCTAACCCTAGGTTTTGGACTCTTTTCGTTTCCCTATCGGACACGTATCAGAGGATTAGGTAGGTGTTCGACGAAATGTCCCAAAGAACATTTCAGTCGAGTTTTCAAAATCCATTTGAATAGGAAGTTAGTCCTAGGTGTCGTTTAGGTTTCCCTGTGTCGTGTGGTGTATTGTGTGTCGTGTCGAGTCGTGGGGAACACGGGACACGCGAGTGCGGGTGCGCGCGCGGCACTGTAGCTCCCCTGCTACTCGGGGGCTACTGCGCACAGGACACGCGACTTTGACACGAGATTTGCGGCATAGGGCTTGTGTTAATGACTGACACGAGGCTCGTAAAGTTTTACGAGTCCTCGTGTCGTGTCGGACACGTTATTTAGTGTGCACGGGGCAAACACCTGGGCGTGCGTGTGTTGCGTGTTGTTCTATTGGTTAAATCAATTTTTAATATTTTAAATGATGTTTAAATGTTTAACTAGATTCTAAATATCATGTTTAAATCTCTGTTACACCATGTTACATAATTGTTTGGGATTTTAGATTGTGTTTTGGTTCGAATGGTTGTAGAATAGTGTAAATTCTGATACTATGGGATACTGTAAATTCCAGTGTTCTCCTAACCATTTAATTCCTTCTAATAAGATGTTTTCAATTGATTTTTAATCTCTACATGTTTCACATCATGTTAGCTAAGCAATTCAAATTTAATGTTGGCTTTGGGATGCATAGAAATGGAATTTTAGTGTAGTTGGATGAACTTTACACTGTTAACTAAATTAGTCCATGTTGAGTTGCCTTTTCCTTACTGTTAAACTGGGAATGTGTCATTTGATCTGAGATTTAGGATTGGTTATGATATGGGAATTGGTATGTAGGGTTTTGGTTTCAAGTTGATAACTGTACATTGATTCTTCCATTATTTCCAAGTCCAATTCACTGTTATAGGATAACTGAGGTTGTTGATTTCTCCTTCACTGTTTTAACCAAAATCTGAGAATTGTGAATGTTTCCTTCCTTTTTAAAACCAAGTTATAGATGTTGATTTTAGGTTTTAATTGAAAGGTTAAGCTTAACTATTATTAAACTGTTACTTACCTCTGTATAACTGAGTTAAATCCTTGAATACCCTATGATTTAAATGTGTTAGCTAAGTAGGATTGTGTTCTCAGTTTCAAACCTGAGAATGGTTTGATCTATATTGTTACATTATTTTCCTTCCATTTAATTCCATGTCCATCTACTGTTAGCTGTTAAACTGATTCCTAGAATTTGGTTGTTGTGTTCAATGCTCTAAGCAGCTGAGTTTTGGGTGGTACTCCAGTTAATGAAACCTGGGAATGGTTGTTTTGAACTGTTGCCACTTTGATAACTGATTTCCCTTTTATTATTCAATGTTGTTCACTGTTAAACCTGAGATTCAGTTGCTCCCTTGTTCAGTTAAGTCCTAACTGTTAAAGTTTCACTGTAAAAAACTGAAATGAGGATTTCTTTGTTAGACTAAATTTGGGTAATGTATTGATGGTAAACTGGAATCAGTTCCCTATTTTTTTTTGGACTGTCCTTTAAATGTTTTCCCTCATGGCTTTCCTATGTTGTGTTATCCTGGCTAGGAAGTTGTTCCAGTTCCTTATTTAACTGTTAATTGTTTTGATGTTATGATGTTATGGCTGAAATTGGCCCTCTAGCCACACACACACACTCATTGTTAACTGTTTTTCATTACCTGAATTTTGTCCCTGTTTTTCCCAGTTTTCTTGTACATTACACACACTTGCACATTGATCTCATGTTCCCCCTTACACTCTATGTATGTACCTAATGTATGTATAGGCATTGTTATATATATAGATACAAGTTTTCCTATATATGTGTATATGTAATTTAATATATATTGTATATATATGGTGTCTTGATGTGTGGGGTTGTGATATGGGTCATAGAGTATGGAATGCCATAGGACTAATGTAGTGTGTAGATAATATGGTGTGTTATAGATTATATTATAGAGTGTTGGATAGATGCTTCCTAAATTGACTATTAGCCATAGTATGACCTAGATTAGACTAGTTTGACTTGGTTGACCTAGTTTGACTTCTAGGGTTGACCAGAGTTGACCAAGAGTTGACTTTGGTCTAGATTGACCTAGATTCATGTAGAACGTATTGTAGTGCATATTATTTACCATTCTGGACTCGTTGTGACTTGTGCTGTTCTAATAGGAGCCAGACACCACTCCTCGGACAGTATTTTCATCTCGGACTTTCAGTTAGCAGGCGAGTACATTCTCTGATCATTTCATATCTTGTTTAGGATTATATTCCTGCTTTAGATTACTTTATATGATGCTGACACGTTGGAAACACGGATTAGTACTATATGGATCTGGTTGTGCGATGTTATCCCCTTAGTGGATACATCGGGTATTCGTGTTCGTGTACTTTATCGGGAACATCGTGTACTCCTTGTATTTGTTACATTCGTGTACGAAACGTGTGAATCGTGTATAATTATGTTTTCATATGACATTCGTGTACAATAACATAACATAGCTGGATCCTTGTGTATTGATTGGGGCGGAGGAGTAGAAGTGGTTATGTATTCAATCCAGTAGATTACTCGTGTACAAACCTCTGTAGATTACTCATGTATAACATCGTGCCGTCTACATAACCATCTTGTGCTTTGAATCACTAGTACTGTTAGTTCTCTATATATTGTAGCTATTTACTTACAGTCTCTCTTTTTTTATCATATTATTTCTTCAGATCCTGTATCTTACTCTCTAGCATGTTTATATTTCCTAACCGGTTATAATTTTGTTGAGATGTACTGTACTCGCTCCTGTCCTGACTGGACCTGTTGAAAATTTTACAGTGAATAATGAGGCTCTGGTGTCTATCCCTCTTGGTACAGCATTAGACATCACTAGTGACTTGGACCTGCTGGCAGTTGATGTTACTTCCATTAGTTTAGGATTGCCTTACTATTTTGGGATTATTGTATTAGACTTGAGATACTCTGAGATGTATATTTTTTAGTCACTTAGATTTCTGGATTTGTATCTCGGTGATGTTACATTCCTGGTTGTTATCTATCTTTATCTTTCTATCTCATTCCTGTTCTATCCTAGATGTGGTTGAGTTATATTGTGTTATGTCACCCCCATTCGGGGAGTATAACTGTATATTACCCTTATCTATTAGATGTTATGACCTAGGACAGCGTTCTACCGCCGATACTGCGGCGTAGGCTGGACATACCCACGTCACGTGCCCTTATTCTAGGGTGCGGGTCGTGACACGTTTTTAGTGGTGGCCCATGCAGGTCGAGTTTATGTAGTGGTATTCGAACTAGAGTATCACTACAGCCTGCAGTAGGATTAGGATATATTTTTAAGGGTACTCTATCACAGTTAGGATTCCTTGAAAGATTCCTGGGACGACCCTTGAGAATCTTATTTAAACTTCAATTTGAAATCCTTCCCCTTGTTTGTTCGCTCTCACTCCTTGATTATTGAATTTGATTTTGATGAATCGTTGTTGATTTTGATTTTCCTATCGAGATGAATTTTATAGCCTGAGTTACGATATTTTCTGATAACATATATTGACGGGAATACAGGGATGGTAAAACGTCTACATGATTATGGAACCTGTAGTTTATCGCAGCCATATTAGTTGGCGTGGCGGAAACATGGAGACCTGGCTTCGGATGTACGTATCTTGGTTATGAGATGTGGAATTCTCGCAGCTATACTAGTCGGCATAGCGAGATTTCCAGACGACATGATTGTAGAGGTGCATACCCTAGTTATGGAATCTATCATTATTCGCAGCCTTGCTTACTGGCATGGCGAGGACTCTGAGTAACATGATTTTGGACAGACGCATATGATTATCAGATTGTATCTTGAGAAGGTTTTTAAACATATCATCTCTATCGTACCATTCTGTTGTATAAATTGTAGCCCATCATCAAATAACTTAGGAGTAGGAGTATGAGTAGGAGTAGGAGTAGCTTAGCTGTTATTATAAGATTGTGTAACTTCTTGCTATAATTTCTTCCTAATGCAATGAATCGATGATTTTGCTAGACCTTAACTTGGATTTGATATTATAGCTCTGGGTTCAAATGGTTCCTTCTTTTTAACAGATAGGCAGAACAGATTTTATCATTATTTTTTTCTTGCCATTGATTCTGGTATTACCCTAATATATATAGTAGACACAGATACTTATCTGACACGTATGCATACTATACTTGTTTACCAACCTATCTAAATGCATGTTAATATGATTAATGTTAAGTTCTCAAAATCCTAGTATTCTAATATAGTACAGTATCAGTGACTAGTTCTATGTTTCTCCATATTAAATTCGTAATTTAAATTTAAATTTCATGTTATTAGTCTTGCTTACATCACTACACATGTAGGTTATATACAGGGCTTTATTTCAAAAAAAATTTGGTTGAGTTTTGTGTTGAATTGTCAAATCTGAGATTCCGTACATAGTAAACCCTTAACCTTGGATTCTAAGAGTTTAGTTCAAATTGCAGTTTTAAATTGTAATATTTTGAGCCGTATACATGGTTGTGTGCAGGTATATAATGTTAGGTTCATACTCTTACATGTTAGGTTGTGGTTGTGGTAAACATTGAGTTGATTTTGATGTTCGAATTTCTTCCAAACTTTAAAAACTGAATACATGATAACATTTTTATTGCTTTCAAATGCGTAGTTCAATTTCAGATCTAATATGTAATGTTGAGCAAACTGAATGATTGAACCCTTTATTTCCAGTTTTAACCCATGTACACTTGACACTCTACTATATTGTTGTATGTTTTGATACCTTGTGATTGCCTAGTACTGTAGCATGTTGGTGTAACTAGATGAGACCCCAAACTGATATTACATGCCATGACCCCATAGGTTACATTTTTCAACTGGATGATTTAAATAGGTTTCTGAGACTTTGTTGTGGGGGTTTGACCTAGGAGGGGTACGATCATCTTAATTTCGAGGACGAAATTTTTCTAAGGTGGGTAGGATTGTAACACCCATTTTTCCAAATGAGGGTATTTTGGTCATTTTTTTTAAAATTTTGAGAATTATTTGGGATTATTATGTATTATTTAGATTTATTTAATTAATGTGATTTTTGAGTGATTTTTTAGAATAATTGTTTTTGGTGTTTTAGAGACTTTGACTTAAGTTGACCTTGTAGACTAACCTAGTGGCTAACCTAGGTCTTGACTAAGAGATTAGGATTTGAGAACCTAGGTTGACTTAAGTTCAAGAGGAAGAACTCATTGGGATTAATTTGGTGAAATTAGGAATTAGTTTGGTCTAAGAATGGCTTGTGAAGTCACAAGTCATAATCATGACTTAAACCAATTATGACTCAACCAACTAGGCAAAAACCCTAGTCCTAGGCCCTATGGCCAGCCAAGAGACAGCCCTCCCCTCTATAAATATTCTTCCAAATTTTAGGGCTAGCCTCTTTCTTAAGGTTTATCCAAGTTTTTAGAAAGGGGTAAGTTCCATCTTCAAAAATTCATTGTTAATTCATTTTAAGTCCTTTTTCCCTCAAACAAATTGCAATAGGCTCTAAATCCTGTGTTCTTGCTGTTGGTAATAATTTTTGACAGGGAGAAAACAATTTGGAGAGCTTTTGGTGGTTTGAAGGATCCTTCTCTTTGGAGCTTTTTGGGAGATTGAACACCTATAGGTATAATCCTATTTAATACCCTTAAATTCTGGTGAAAATCATTTTTAGGAAGCTCTAGCCCTCACCCAACTGTAGGGTAGGCTAACCCTAGGTTTTGGACTCTTTTCGTGTCCGTATCGGTCACGTATCAGAGGATTAGGTAGGTGTTCGACGAAATGTCCCAAAGAACATTTCAGTCGAGTTTTCGAAATCCATTTGAATAGGAAGTTAATCCTAGGTGTCGTTTAGGGTTTCCCTGTGTCGTGTGGTGTATTGCGTGTCGTGTCGAGTCGTGGGGAACACGGGACATGCGAGTGCGGGTGCGCGCACGCGGCACTGTAGCTCTCCTGCTACTCGGGGGCTACTGCGCGCAGGACACGCGACTTCGACACGAGATTTGCGGCATAGGGCTTGTGTCAATGACTGACACGAGGCTCGTAAAGTTTTACGAGTCCTCGTGTCGTGTCGGACACGTTATTTAGTGTGCACGGGGCAAACACCTGGGCGTGCGTGTGTTGCGTGTTGTTCTGTTGGTTAAATCAATTTTTAATGTTTTAAATGATGTTTAAATGTTTAACTAGATTCTAAATATCATGTTTAAATCTCTGTTACACCATGTTACATAATTGTTTGGGATTTTAGATTGTGTTTTGGTTCGGATGGTTGTAGAATAGTGTAAATTCTGATACTATGGGATACTGTAAATTCCAGTGTTCTCCTAACCATTTAATTCCTTCTAATGAGATGTTTTCAATTGATTTTTAATCTCTACATGTTTCACATCATGTTAGCTAAGCAATTCAAATTTAATGTTGGCTTTGGGATGCATAGAAATAGAATTTTAGTGTAGTTGGATGAACTTTACACTTTAACTAAATTAGTCCATGTTGAGTTGCCTTTTCCTTACTGTTAAACTGGGAATGTGTCATTTGATCTGAGATTTAGGATTGGTTATGATATGGGAATTGGTATGTAGGGTTTTGGTTTCAAGTTGATAACTGTACATTGATTCTTCCATTATTTCCAAGTCCAATTCACTGTTATAGGATAACTGAGGTTGTTGATTTCCCCTTCACTATTTTAACCAAAATCTGAGAATTGTGAATGTTTCCTTCCTTTTTAAAACCAAGTTATAGATGTTGATTTTAGGTTTTAATTGAAAGGTTAAGCTTAAGCATTGTTAAACTGTTACTTACCTCTGTATAACTGAGTTAAATCCTTGAATACCCTATGATTTAAATGTGTTAGCTAAGTGGGATTGTGTTCTCAGTTTCAAACCTGAGAATGGTTTGATCTATATTGTTACATTATTTTCCTTCCATTTAATTCCATGTCCATCTACTGTTAGCTATTAAACTGATTCATAGAATTTGGTTGTTGTGTTCAATGCTCTAAGCAGCTGAGTTTTGGGTGGTACTCCAGTTAATGAAACCTGGGAATGGTTGTTTTGAACTGTTGCCACTTTGATAACTGATTTCCTTTTTATTATTCAATGTTGTTCACTGTTAAACCTGAGATTCAGTTGCTCCCTTGTTCAGTTAAGTCCTAACTGTTAAAGTTTCACTGTAAAAAACTGAAATAAGGATTTCTTTGTTAGACTAAATTTGGGTAATGTATTGATGGTAAACTGGAATCAGTTCCCTGTTTTTTTTGGACTGTCCTTTAAATGTTTTCCCTCATGGCTTTCCTATGTCGTGTTATCCTGGCTAGGAAGTTGTTCCAGTTCCTTATTTAACTGTTAATTGTTTTGATGTTAATGATGCTATGGCTGAAATTGGCCCTCTAGCCACACACACACACTCATTGTTAACTGTTTTTTATTACCTGGATTTAGTCCCTGTTTTTTCTAGTTTTCTTGCACATTACACACACTTGCACATTGATCTCATGTTCCCCCTTACACTCTATGTATGTACCTAATGTATGTATAGGCATTGTTATATATATAGATACAAGTTTTCCTATATATGTGTATATGTAATTTAATATATATTGTATATATATGGTGTCTTGATGTGTGGGGCTGTGATATGGGTCATAGAGTATGGAATGCCATAGGACTAATGTAGTGTGTAGATAATATGGTGTGTTATAGATTATATTATAGAGTGTTGGATAGATGCTTCCTAAATTGACTATTAGCCATAGTATGACCTAGATTAGACTAGTTTGACTTGGTTGACCTAGTTTAACTTTTAGGGTTGACCAGAGTTGACCAAGAGTTGACTTTGGTCTAGATTGACCTAGATTCATGTAGAACGCATTATAGTGCATATTATTTACCATTCTGGACTCGTTGTGACTTGTGCTGTTCTAATAGGAGCCAGACACCACTCCTCGGACAGTATTTTTATCTCGAACTTTCAGTTAGCAGGCGAGTACATTCTCTGATCATTTCATATCTTGTTTAGGATTATATTCCTGCTTTAGATTACTTTACATGATGCTGACACGTTGGAAACACGAATTAGTACTATATGGATCTGCTTGTGCGATGTTATCCCCTTAGCGGATACATCGGGTATTCGTGTTCGTGTACTTTATCGGGAACATCGTGTAGTCCTCGTATTTGTTATATTCGTGTATGAAACGTGTGAATCGTGTATAATCATGTTTTCACATGACCTTCGTGTACAATAACATAACGTAGCTGGATCCTTGTGTATTGATTGGGGCGGGAGAGTAGAAGTGGTTATGTATTCAATCCAGTAGGTTACTCGTGTACAAACCTCTGTAGATTACTCGTGTATAACATCGGGCCGTCTACATAACCATCTTGTGCTCTGAATCACTAGCACTGTTAGTTCTCTATATATTGTAGCTATTTACTTACAGTCTCTCTCTTTTTATCATATTATTTCTTCAGATCCTGTATCTTACTCTCTAGCATGTTTATATTTCCTAACCGGTTATGATTTTGTTGAGATGTACTGTACTCGCTCATGTCCTGACTGGACCTGTTGAAAATTTTACAGTGAATGATGAGGCTCTGGTGTCTATCCCTCTTGGTGCAGCATTAGACATCACTAGTGACTTGGACCTGCTGGCAGTTGATGTTACTTCCATTAGTTTAGGATTGCCTTACTATTTTGGTATTCCTGTATTAGACTTGAGATATTCTGAGATGTATTTTTTTTAGTCACTTAGATTTCTGGATTTGTATCTCGGTGATGTTACATTTCTGGTTGTTATCTATCTTTATCTTTCTATCTCATTCCTGTTCTATCCTAGATGTGGTTGAGTTATATTGTGTTATGTCACCCCCATTCGGGGAGTATAACTGTATATTACCCTTATCTGTTAGATGTTATGACCTAGGACAGCGTTCTACCGCCGATACTGCGGCATAGGCTGGACGTACCCACGTCACGTGCCCTAATTCTAGGGTGCGGGTCGTGACAAGAAATGAGAAGGAGAAGGGATTTATACCTCCCGGTGATTCGGATCGAAGAAAAAGCTTTTCGATGCGCCACCGACACGTAGGAACCCCGAATGGACACGAACGAGCTCCGACTCTTCCCAAACTTGAGTAGCTTCCTCCTTGGCTTGAATGGAGAAGGAAAGAAGAAGGTTGGGTGGAGAAATGGAAGGATTTGGTGGAGAAAATGATAGAGATTGCTCTCTTGAAATTTGGGGAAGAACTAGAGAGCGGAAAATAAAGTAGAAAGAAATGTCATGAGTCTCTCTCTACGCTAGCTAGGGCCGGCTAAGATGGGATGATTTCCCCCTATTTTACAAATTTTAAAATACCCCACTAGCCTATTTAATTAAATATTAGTAATGGGTTTAAGTCGGGGCTAGTTTAGTCATTCTAAAAACTCTAATCTAACCAAACCCTATCCCTAATAATTAGTCTAACCTCTAACTAAAATATTTATATCATGTGGGCCATGGCTAACTAATGTGTGGGTTCCACTAGAGTCAAAATTACCCCGGATCCCCGATACAAGTCGGATTGAGTTGAAATTCGAACCCGTGTCAAATAACCCCAAAATAATATTATAAATAAATAAATAATTCCAAAATAATTCTGAGATGGTAAAATGACCAAAAAAATCCCTGTTCATGAAAACTGAGGGTGACAAATCTACCCACCTTAAAAAAATTTGTCCTCAAAATTAAAACAAACATACACGAAATTCACATGCAGAAACATAAAAAAAATTTATACCTCAGCGCGCGTAGAGATAAGGGAAACGCTTCCGCATGTCGTCCTCTCTCTCCCAGGTAGACTCACCTGGAGAGTGGTGCCTCCATGCAACACGAACCAAGGGTATAACCTGGTTCCGGAGCACCATCTGCCTACGATCCAAAATCTCCCCTGGCTGCTCTAGATAGTGAAGAGTAGGCCCCACCTCGATCGCTGAATGGTCCAATACACGGCTGGGGTCCGCCATGTACCGTCTCAGCTGCGACACATAGAACACGTTGTGTATCCCCTCTAGCGTAGGTGGCAAGTCTAGTCGATAAGCCACTGCACCGATCCTCTCAAGGATAGTGAAAGATCCGATGTAGCGCAGACTAAGCTTCCTGCCTCCGCTAAAGCGAATCGTACCCCGTGTCGGAGAAATCTTCAGGAACACCAAAGCACTAGCCTAGACATAAAATAAACTCAGAACACAAGACAAACAAAATCACAAGCATCACAAACATGAACTGAAACTAACCTCGAACTGTAACGGTCTCCGGTGGCTATCGGCCCAATGCCGCAGCCTATCCTAAGCCACCCGAAGTCTGTCTCTAATCAACCTGACCTTCTCAGCTGCATCCACTACCATCTCCGGTCCAAGCAGCACTCTCTCGCCAATATCGTCCCATGACAAGGGAGTACGGCATCTCCGTCCGTATAGAGCCTCGAATGGCGATATCTCTATACTGGCCTGATAGCTGTTGTTGTAAGCAAACTCTACAAGGTGAAGATGGTCCTCCCAAGAACCCCTGAAATCAAGCACACACGTGCGAAGCATATACTCCAAAGTCTGGATAGTCCTCTCTGACTGTCCGTCTGTCTGGGGGTGATAACCGGTACTAAACTTGAGCGAGGTGCCCAAACTAGCCTGCAAACTCCTCCAAAAGTGGGAAGTGAAACGACTGTCCCGGTCTGAAACTATGCTCACAGGAACCCATGTAATCGCACGATCTGACGAACGTACAGCTCTGCCAACCTCTCCGTAGACAATCCTACCTTGAAAGGCAAAAAGTGGGTCGATTTGGTCAATCTATCAACTATGATCCAAATCGTGTCTTTCTCTCTTGGAGATCGTGGAAGTTCGGACACAAAGTCCATGGTGATGTGCTCCCACTTCCACTCAGGAATGGGTAGTGGCTGTAGCAACCCACCAGGCCTCTGTCTCTCGGCCTTCACCTGCTGACATACCAAGCAGCGAGATACAAACTGAGCTACCTCGTGCTTCATGCCGTACCACCAAATGTGCTCCCTCAGATCTCTGTACATCTTGTTGGCACCAGGATGCATAGAGTACTGAGTGCGATGTGCCTCCTGAAGAACCTCCTCCCGAAGTTCCCAACTCGAAACGTACAGTCTAGCACCGTGCCGGAGCGACCCATCTTCGGCAATAGAGAAGTCATCGAGCAAACCTGCCCGCAACTGCTCCCTGATGCTCCTCAGGGCAACATCATCATACTGTGCTGATCTGACTCTGTCTATTAACTCAGACTGAATCTATAAGCCCCACATCTGTACCTCCATGCCCGGAATAATCACATCGATTCCTAAACTGTCCAGGTCAGCCAAAAGATGAAGATCTGCTGTCAGGTATATAGCTACTGGATACCTGCTCAAGGCATCAGCAACTACGTTGGCCTTCCCTGGATGGTACTGCAAGGCGATATCGAAGTCCTTCATCAGCTCGAGCCAACGACTCTGCGGCATGTTCAGCTCCTTCTGTGTGAACATGTACTTCAAGCTCTTGTAATCAGTGAAGATCTCAACCCGCTCTCCATACAAGTAGTATTTCTACAACTTCAAGGTAAAGATGACAGCGGCCAACTCCAGATCGTGAGTCGGGTAGTTCTTCTCATGAGGACGTAACTGCCTAGATGCATAGGCAATCACCTTCCCGTGCTGCTGAAGAACACAACCCAAACCCCTGCCAGAAGCGTCGCTGTAGATCGAGAAATCACCGGTCCCAGAAGATAATATCAAGATCGGAGTTGATGTCAATCTCTTCTTCAGCTTATCGAAGGCGGCCTGACACTTCTCAGTCCAGACGAACTCCACGTCCTTTTTGGTGAGTCTAGTCATCGGCTCCGCAATCCGCGAGAAGTCCTGGACGAACTTTCGATAGTAGCCCGCCAAACCTAGAAAGCTCTGAATCTCGGCAACTGTACTAGGTGTAGACCAATACTCTACCGCAGCAATCTTCTTCTGGTCTACTGAGATCCCGTACTCGGTCACAACATGACCCATGAACTCGACCTGGTCTAAAAAGAACTCGTACTTTGAAAGCTTCTCGTACAACTGCTCCCTCCCCAGAGTCTTGAGCACAATCCTCAGATGCTCCTCGTGCTCCTCCGACGTCTTCAAGTACACTAAGATGTCATCAATGAAGACCACCACGAACTTGTCAAGGTACTGATAGAAAACCTTGTTCATCAAGTTCATGAACACTGCTGGGGCGTTGGTCAACCCAAATGGCATGACAGTGAACTTGTACTGGCCGTACCGAGTCCGAAAAGCCGTCTTTGAAATGTCTTCCTGCTTCACCTTCAGCTGATGATAACCGGACCTCAGGTCTATCTTCGAAAACACCCTAGCGCCGCTCAACTGATCGAAC
This sequence comes from Iris pallida, assembly GCA_029216955.1. Classification (NCBI taxonomy): domain Eukaryota; kingdom Viridiplantae; phylum Streptophyta; class Magnoliopsida; order Asparagales; family Iridaceae; genus Iris; species Iris pallida. The sequence continues at coordinate 995,783 of JANAVB010033216.1, read as the reverse complement.
AAGTCGTCAATCCTCGACAACGGGTACTTGTTCTTGATAGTGAGGTTGTTGAACGCCCTGTAATTGATACACAAGCACATCGTACCATCCTTCTTCGGTACAAACAGGACTGGCGCTCCCCAAGATGATGAACTGGATCTGATGAATCCCTTGTCCTGCAGCTCGTCGACCTGCTTCTTCAGCTCTGCCAACTCGCTATTGTTGACCCTATAGACGTGCTGTAAAATAGGCTCAGCGCCCGGCACTAAGTCTATAGAGAACTCAATGTCTCTATCTGGCGGCATCCCAGGCAACTTTTCGGGAAAAACATCCATAAAATCAGCTATTAATGGATGCAGCGATGCCTGTCCCGCCAGTAAAGCTCCACAGAACCCATCTTCCGGCTCAGCTGCTTCCCTGGCAAACACAATCTCTGGCTCACCCGGCGGCCTAAACAAAACCCTACCTCCTCTACAGTCTATAATAGCATGGTGCATGCTCAACCAATCCATTCCGAGTACCACATCGTACCTCGGAAGGGGCATTACGAGCAAGCATGCACTCAAATCCCGGTCTCCTACAGTAACTCTCTGCCCCTTGCAGATATTGTTAACCAGAAAGATGCCTCCCTTGATCAATATCTTGCAAGTCCTACCCATAGATTCAGCAATAATATTGTGTCTCAGAGCAAAGGAAACAGACACAAAACTATGAGTGGCACCAGAATCAAACAAGGCAAAATCAGGGAATAAATCAAGAAGAACGTGACCTGCCACAACGTCACCCACTGGCTCTGTCTCCTCCTCTGCTGCCAAGGCGAACACTCTGCCTGCAGGGGCTCCCCTCTGGTGCTGCACAAAGCACTACTGCTGGGTCTGAAGTGGAGGACCTCTCTGCTGAACTGTTGGTCCTCTGGCCTGCTGCGCTCTGTCAAGGCCTCCTCGGGCTCCACAAAGACGGCAATCCTTCCGCTGGTGATCGGACGCCCCACAATATAGGCAGATGCCCAACCTCTTCCTACAGACCTCTCGAGTGTGCCCCGACTTCCCGCAGAAAGCGCACTGAGTAGCCTGCCTCTGGCCCTGTCCCTGGTGCTGCTGGGCACGCGCCGGTGCCTGCTGAAACTACAACTGAGGCTGCTGCTGAATCTGCCTCTGCTGGAAATGAGGGCGCTTCGCCGGCCCCACGCTCGAGCTCCCTCCTATAACATTGCTGCCCCTCTTCGGCTTCAGGCCGAAGTCCTCCTCTGCGATCTGCGCCTCCATCAGAATCTGCTCGAACGTCGCATCTCGTCGCCCAGATGTACAAGTACGTACTGCATGGATAAGGCCCCTCCGGAACTTCTGGGCCTTGTACCCCTCATCCTGGATCAAACTGGGTGCAAACCTACTCAGGCGAAAGAACTCCGCTGTATACTCGTCTACCGACGAGTTCCCCTGCACCAAACTGGCAAACTGTCCCTCCAAAGCTGTCAAGGCTACATCCGGGTAGAACTTCTCCTTAAAGAGCTTCCTGAAGTCCTCCCAAGACAAACCCCTCACCGACGTACGCGGATCCGTGCGGTACCATGTCAGTGCTATATCGAAGAAATAGCTCGCTGCAGACGTCACCCAAAGCCCTCTCGGGACCTCTGCCAACTCCATACTCCGCTGGACATCCTCCAACCAGTCATCCGCATATAAGATACCCTCGGTACCCTTGAACTCCCTCGGGTTTATCTTCCTGAAGTCTAAGTGCGTACCGGGCCTCCCCTGACCCTGCTGCTGTACTGGTGGTCCATAAACTGTACCCGGTACACCCCTCTCTACTGCTGCCATCGCTAGCTGATGGGAGTTCTCCATGGTCCGCCGTAACAACTCTGCATGTGCACTCTGAGTCTGCAATATCTACTGCAGAAGGGCCATCACCCCCTGAGTATCTGTCGGTAGCGGAGGCGGCGGTGGAAGAACATCAGGAATGACCATGGACGGTCCCGCTGCTGGAGGTGGAAGACCTCCTGGAACCGTCGCTGCTGCTCTCGCCTGAAGGGCAGGAACTGAGATGGGAGCTCCCTCAACTGTAGCTCCCGCAGCCGGAGATGGAAGACCACCTGGAACTGCCGCTGCTACTCCTACCTGAAGGGCAGGAACTGGGGCCGCTGCCCTCTCGACTTCTACTCCCACAGCCGGAGGTGGAACTCCTGTCGGATCGGGCCTCTCCGGAACAACGCTAGATCCGGCTGCCTGAGAGCGAGTAATCGTCATCCTGAGGATAGATTGAAACAAGGAATCAATATGGCACATGATAGGGAATATCAAAGAAGGACAATTAAATTTAATGTAAAAGAGTTGTCATGATAATCAAAAGATCAGAAATTTCCTAAGACGTGATTGAGTAATTCCTATTATACCCTAGATCCTACGTCCTAATTGCATGCTCAGAATTAGTACTCTAAGTCGAGCACCATTACGAGTTCGCACTAGTTGCGACACTGACCTGCATGGGCCACCACAATAACGTGTCACGACCCGCACCCTAGAGTAAGGGCATGAGACGTGGGTACGTCCAGCCTACGCAGCAGAATCGGCGGTAGAACGCTATATGTAGGGTCTGTAAATACTACGACTAAAATAGATAAATGTACCTGTGCAGTATATACACTCCGAATGGAGGTGACATAGTAATACAGTCTCAATCACATAAACAAAACTAAGGTAGATAGCTTGGAAGGAAAATGGGATAGATAAAAATAGAAAATAAGTTCGAAATCCACACAAGTCCAATGCTAAACACAAAGTCACAGAGTATAGAATATGATATAGTGCTACAGTCTGAAAAGTACTAGCTGGCTCGCAGGCTAGGCAAACCTAACTAAACTATACTACTCAGGGTGAGCAAAGTCTAGTGTCTCGACTATCAAGCCACGATCCAAGTCTACTCCATCTAACCCGTCCCCAAAATAGGTCGGGCAATCAGCCTCTAAATCATCTGTAAAATTGTCAACGGTATCATGTCAGAAAAATGAGCAAGTACAAACACTAACAGTAGTTCCATGTGAATTGATAAATACTATAAGAGACGGTATAATGAAATACAAGAAAAAGATATAGGCGACTTGGGAACCATTCGAAAGCCGAGTTACAACCCTTAAACCAAACAAGGACCGGGGTTGTAACCCTTCCTTCGAACAGAACTTAGTCTCAAATCATGGTACAGTATAAAGGCAGGTAGAGCATGTTAGTAAATAAAATTATAGCATGGTGAGAAGTACAGAAAGTAAAGCTAAATTGGATATAAGATACGATAATAAATGTAAAATATGTTTTGAACTATTAGAGCGATATGTGATCGGCTTTTAGGTAAGTGACAAGACAAGTTATCCACTTGGCCCGACAATCCACGATGATCTCACGAAAAGTCATGACAGCCAACCTGGATAACATGCGCACGGAGGTATCTGCTACACCCTACGTGAGGTGAGGTTGGCACTAGCAAAATAGTGACAGGAGGCTTTGATCACATAACCCCTAATAATTTCCCCATCCCCGAATAGTATTACGGATCCGGACATGGCACGTCATGGCACAGGATTCTATAAGAGGGTAGCAAGTCCTCTTAGAAATCGGTGTCTATATAAGTACACAAAACACGGAATATCACATACCAATATACCAAGAAAGTCCAGGAATAACATCTCATGACAGGATCGGACGTATACTAGTCCGTGAACTACCATGTCAAGAATCAAGTAAGACACTACAACTGAATCGGATATAGTAGATATCAAGACAATAAAAACTATCAGTGAATGTACTCGCCTGTGGTCCTGAGCTGATAAGGTGAACAGACGCTCAGAGTAAATCACAGACCTAAAATAAGATACTATGAGTTAAACAGGGTTTTATAATAAATAGGAAACTAATTTAATTCATGATATGCAAGTCTAAGTCAAACTAGGTCAATCTATGTCAAATCGGGTCAAACTGGTTCATACTAGGTCACTGGGAGTCAATCCAAGTCAAACTAGGTCAAACGAGGTCAAGGGTTGACTTACAGTTGACTTTTGGTCAAAAAGTCAACTCTATTCAACTCTGGTCAACTCTAGGTCAACCCTAGGGCAAACTAGTCTAATGTTGACCAACAACTGATTTCTCGTCAACTGGTCAACTCTGGTTTGGTTTCGATCAAATCTAGTCACTTATAGGCTAAGTTTGACTCTCGGTTGACTTTTGTTGACTTTTGGTCAAAATGGTCAACCGAAGTCAAAACTAGTCTAGGAGTATTATATTTGACCATTACCAACCAAAGGAACCAACTTCTAGCTATACCTATAACTCTAAACTCAAATACCTTAGTTCTAGGTACTACCTACACTACCCTTACCAAGGTAAATACCTATACCTTGCGCATACCACTCTAACCTAGGAATACTAGCCTAGGCTCCCTAGGATAGCTAAATACTATCCTATACTAACATTATCTACCAAGAAATCTTAGTATCTAGGTCATCTAGATTATCTTAGAACATATGTTGGTTTACCATACCCCTTTACCTTACCAATATCATGAATTATCCTCACATCATCTAGCACTCACCCATACCACTCACTCACACACAACATTCACATATATCACACTCATATAGGCTTTCCTATAGGCACACACAAATACATATATAGGCTCACATATACACACACACCTAGGCTCACAAACACACACACACACACAAGCTTGTAGGGACTGGTTTTTGGGGATGAAACATGGGCTGAAATATGGACATGTTTGGAGCTGTGCTTGGGTGTATATGGACTGATATCAAGGGGTTATGGAGGTGTAAAGGACTGAATTTCGAGGACTAAAATGTGGGGGTAATGACAGGTTTTAGGATGGCCAAAGGGGCTAATATGTGGTAGCAAATGGGGCAATAGGGACTGTCATTTAGGACTGATTTATAGACAGCATGTAGCAGGTTTTTGGGGGCTGAATATGGGGACTACAAGGCTGAAAGAAGAGTGGTTTAAGACTAGGATTTAGGGACAGCAGTGTAGGCTAATATGGACAGCCAAATGATGGTTTTGGACTGAATTTCAAGGGCAGTAAAGGACAAGTTTTGGGGTCTTTGTTAGGCTGTCAAGGGGTGTTTGAAAGGGCTAAGTATGGACATAGATTTAGGCTTGTGTGGACTGTTGTGTGGGGAATTAATGGACAGCCATGAATGGGTTTTGGAGGGTGCAAATGAGACTCAAAATAGCTGCTGTCCTGCTGCTTTTAGCAGTGGGTATGGTTGTTCCCCCCCTCCTTTCTAACACCACTCTCTATCCCTCACACTATCTCACATTCAAACCCTCTCACACAAACTCTCATAAACCTTGTATACCACACTCTCTAATCCTCTTCTATACTAACACATACACATCCAATTCTTCTCCCTTGGCCGAACCTATATGTGCCCCATACCAAACACAAAATCACACATTCACAACCATAGTATATATACATATACATATAAGCCATAATATATATATATATATATATATATATATATATATATATATATATATATATATATATATATATATATAAAGAGAGAGAGAGAGAGAGAGAGAGAATGATATATATATATATACAACCATATATATACATATATATATTTAACAATATGATACAATATGATACTTAGGAAAACACCTCTCTACATGCCTATAAATCTGAGAATAAATATTAAAACAACATTAAATCATTATCTAATAAATCTACATGTGTCCTAATAGGGTTTTTCCCACTAGGACACGATCCTACACATAGGACACATCTACAAGTCTCCAAATGGACACGAAATGGACACGAATGGAGACACAACCATGGGGGTCATTCCTATGGGTCAAAATCAACCTAAAGCATGAGAGAAATGAGAAGGAGAAGGGATTTATACCTCCCGGTGATTCGGATCAAAGAAAAAGCTTCCCGATGCGCCACCGACACGTAGGAACCCCGAATGGACGCGAACGAGCTCCGACTCCTCCCAAACTTGAGTAGCTTCTTCCTTGGCTTGAATGGAGAAGGAAAGAAGAAGGATGGGTGGAGAAATGGAAGGATTTGGTGGAGAAAATGATAGGGATTCCTCTCTAGAAATTTGGAGAAGAACTAGAGAGAGGAAAATGAAGTGGAAAGAAATGTCATGAGTCTCTCTCTACTCTAGCTAGGGCCGGCCAAGATGGGCTGATTTCCCCATAATTTATAAAGTCTAAAATACCCCCACTAGCCTATTTAATTAAATATTAGGAATTTGTTTAAGTCGGGGCTAGTTTAGTCATTCTAAAAACTCTAATCTAACCAAACCCTATCTATAATAATTAGTCTAACCTCTAACTAAAATATTTATATCATGTGGACCATGGCTAACTAATGTGTGGGTCCCACTAGAGTCAAAACTACCCCGGTTCCCCGATACAAGTCGAATTGAGTTAAAATTCGAACCCGACTCAAATAACCCCAAAATAATATTATAAATAAATAAATAATTCTAAAATAATTCTAAGGTGGTAAACTGACCAAAATATCCCTTTTCATGAAAACTGAGGGTGACAAAAACAACATGAAATAAGACATATAAACTACGAAAAGAATGAATACCTACAAGAGTATATACATGAAATATAACGGGAGCCCATCAACATTAATCCAACAAGCTTCTCTGTAGACCACGCGACTAAATCCGGAGAGATAACCAGGTCCTCGGCGGGACGCAACAAGGTACATAATATACAGACCAGATATAGGACAGTAATGAAAAAAAAAGTTAAATAATAGTAAAACTGATAAAGTAGGTGAATCTAACATAACCAACTAGTATGAAAATACAATTTAAAAAATATCACTAGAACACGCGGGTTGTCACGGTGTACTCCAGAGATCTGATAGATGTAGAAGCATGAAAATTTCAGCAATCTTGACAACCATGCGCCCAAGCCAGGGAGTCATATGCGCCTAAGCCAGGAAGACATATGCGCCCAAGCCAAGACAACCCACATGCGCCCAAGTCACCAGAGCAAGCTATGTGCCCATACTGGACTCCTCCAGAAGGAGGCGTATAGTCCTATTTCATGATATACACCCAAGTCAAGATAGCCCCCGACACGGTCTAACCCACGATCAATCATACACCGAAACATACGGCCATGTCAGTCTCCACGAGCAGTCGTACACCGAAGCATGCGGCCATGATCAACCCATGATCATACATTCTGCATGCGCCTACACTCTATACGTCCAAAGCAGGACTATACGCCCACATAAAAATTATTATATTTTCTAATATGGGCGTATAACATCATTCCAGCATGAAAACGACTATAGAAAGGGATCTCATACCTCTTCAAAGCACAGAACGGAGAGCATTTCAAGTGCCAAATTGCTGTACTTCTTGCCAGTGAGCCGAGAGTTAGCAATTTTCTTAGGTTTTCTTCCACTTTTGTAATCGAAGTGTCAACGGAGTAAAGGAGCAACTGTTGCTCGATCTCCATCGTCCCATTACCCAGAATTCTTTTTGTACTCGGAGATCTTCAGCGCAGGATCTCTCAAGCATACTCGATTTGTGGTGCCTTGCACCAAAAAAAGACAGCTTTTCTTCTTCTTTTTTGTGTGTGTCCATAAAAATAGCAATTCTGCTGGGGACTACCTTTTCTTCTGACGAGAAGGAGGTGACGCAATCCGATACCGATAAAGTGGGGAGCACTCAGAAGATGTTGATCGTGAAGTTCCATCAGCAGGCATTTGAAGAGATGCTCTCGAGGGACGTCTGTAAGCTGCCTGATTTTTGGATTTTATTTTTAATTATTTTTAATTATTTTATATGAATATTTTAAATTATTAAAGTTAATGATGACTATGTTAGTAGTTTACCGTAGCTTTGATTTTTGAAGCACAACAAATATTGTGTTCTCAAATCTGGTTCCATATTTGAATTCTAGACTCGTCCACCTTCAGTTTGATATATCATGTCCCATCCAAATTTACTTTTCAACATTCTTTTGACTTCACACAACTTCGGGCCAACTTAGCCCAATTTGAGCCATTGACGTAATTTTAAGCCAACTTCTAATTTAATTTTTGGACTTGACATAGATCATAACCATATGACCCAATAAATAATTTTGATCCATTTTGAGTCTACAATGCACATGCCTAGGGTGTACCATCCAATCGAGTTTTCATGTGCTACTTATTTGCAAATGGCACATGAGACTCATTAAATTGATTTTCGGGTCCAATTTGACTAGTAATACTATTCAGACTCTAACCTAGTCAACTCTACACATATTTAAGAGAATTTTAGAGGTTTAATTGCAGCCATATGCAATATTCCTTTATATATTTGGCTTGGTCAAACATCTAACCAAAATAGAAAACCTATTAATAATAGTATGATTTGGAGAACCAAATCCTATCCAAATTAGATCAAACCAAAGCCCATGCACTAAATACATATATATACCTATCAAACCCTAACCATCCTCCTCTCTCATAACCACCCATAAATTCCCTCAAACCTAGCGGCCACCACTCCAAACCCGAAACACTAGCCGACCCCCTTTCTTCACAAAATATAATTTCTCCTCGATTTCTCTGCCAACCACCACCACTTAGACATCCCTATGAATATCCTCTTCTACCCTACCAACTATAGGAGTAACCTTGCGGCCGTTAGAGAGATGCACGATGCGCTACTTGGGCCGAAACTTCGTCGAATCAAAGTCTGAAACATCACAGCAGGTCAGTCAAATTTTAGATGATGTTTTACCGACTTTTTCTCATATTTTTCTCCTCAAACCAAGTCTGAGAGTTATTTTTGTGTGTCTAGTCCAACCTCTGATCGTCGGATCTCCTAGTTCCAAGAGGTTGCCCGTGGCGTTGATTCTACGACAGGGTATTCAGAACTGACGAATTCTATTGTGGGCCATTTTTTACCTATCTATGGTCAGTTTCTAACCTTCTTATATTTTATTCAGAATCTAGACATCGATACCTTTTTGACTCATATCTGAAAGTTAAGGACGTTTGCTATTTTTAAAAATTCAAGACATTTGCTGTATCACTGAACTCCGAAAAATTCTCTTTTCTTTGTATCCAAAAGTGTCAAAACTCTATGAATCCATATTAAACTTTATGTTGTGCAAGTTTTAACATTATAAATACTATTTTAACTAATTTTTGGGATTTTTATAGAATTTAGTAATTTTATTTTAATCGTTGTTTCGGGACTAAATTAATGGGTCGATTTGAGGAAGTCATATGTGGCATTGACATAAGACCTCTTGTGAAAGGGTTTTTCTATTGAAAATAGTATTATAGCAATATATAAGTATTTATAGATAAATTCCAGAATTTAAATATATTATTTTATTATAATTGTAAAGTATTTATGAGAGATTTTGTTACCTATATGTACTTATATAATAGATGTAGTATCGTAGCAACGTTATGACAACTAGGAGTCATAAATACTCATATAATTTATATATGGTATGTTGATATAGAATATTAAATATAGTGTATTATTATAGTTGAGCTTCGGAGGATCGACAAGGACACCGAAGTTGGACAAGCCTACCTGCAGACAGCAGTTATAGGCAAGCGTGCCTTGCCATCATTACAGATTTTTCTTTTCTGTCTTCTTGTTTTTTTATTAGCATTGCATGACGTAGGACATTGATACTTAGTGTCCGTTTATAGACGGGTACTGATGTCATGATAGTGATATCGAGTATTGACATTAGGCATTACGTATATACTGATGTGTCCGTTGACATGATTGACCACAGGACACCGACACATTCATGATACGAGGTTTACATAAATATTCATGGTATTGACCTCGTGTTAGCATTCTAGATTTCTTTATCAGGATTGATTTTACTTTCGAGATGACTGTACAGACTTGACATTGCTATATTCTAGACATGGGGATTGGGAAGAACTTGACTACAATATCAGACCTATTGTCGTGTGGCCCGTTATTCAGTGACATTTATCTCTGTAGCAGAGTAAAGGATTATCATTGTCGAGAATTGATTATCCTTGGTGCCACGACACAGGTACTGGGGACAATACCCTGCTGAGGTGCTAGTGAGCCTTAGTGGAAGGAGTCTTGTATTCTAGAAAAGTATCTCACTTGCATAGCACATAGACGGATAAAGTAGATTGCCTTAGTTCATATTTTTAGTTCTGTACCTTGGCATGTATATTATGCACCTTGCTAGTCCTCTGAGGACCTGGCTATTTTCTAGGCTTAGACGAAGCTGAAGACTACCCAGAGGTTTACGGTTCGGGAGTTGAGACTGGAGGCGTACCGGCACAGGAGGACGAGATAGTGCTAGAGGATTTTTCGTGATCATGTTATAATCATTTTTAGTCTTGCTACATTATTTCCTTTTTTTTCATCAGACTTGTAGTTGATTTGTACTTTCTTTCTATTTCTATGATTTTGGGATGATTTACCCGCACAGACTTTATTACTTTTATTGCTGGATATTTGAGACAAGATGGTCGAAAGAAAAAATCTCTATTTGATGGGGCTTCTTCCTATACCTATGAATTCCATTGGACCCAGAAATGAGACATTGGAAGAATCTTTTTGGTCTTCCAATATCAATAGGTTGATTGTTTCGCTCCTGATTTCCTTATTTATCCTTGATCTCTTTGTGGACTATGTGGATGTGATTAGATGTATATACATATGGACTGTTTTGTATTTATGGGTATTATCATGATTTACAGCTTAAGTATTTCGCTAATGGGATTGTTGTGTAGCTTGGCCCATTAGTGAAGTGTTGTTGGCATGTATTCGTATTCCTGGTCCTACGTATTTTGGGATTGGGGCGTTACATATTTTTGTGGTAGCCCATGCAGGTCTTCGTTAATCACTTCGGTTACATAACTGTACCGACGTGAGCCTGCAAATAGAATAGGAAAGACCCATAGGATCACATCCACATGCTTGATACCTTCCTTGACTTCGTTTCAAACTCGTACTTGACTTTTTGATTTGCATCCAGTTTGATATGTTCTACTGTAATCCTTATATATTCATGCTAGTAAGATGAATCTTCATAATGATGTATATTATCACATTAGGAAAGCAGGAGCACAGTCATTTGAAGTCATAGGTGCAGGTAGAGTCTTCTTGAATTTTGCGAAGTCGTAGTGATACCTAGGATAGTCGTACTACTATGAGCCTGCAACCAATTAAGGAATAGGACTTGAGGATACATCCACAAACGTGATTATAGACTTTTCTCAGACTCTTCAATATGATTGCTTTCATGTTATCTTATTTCTTAATATGATTGCTTTTGTGTTCTTCCTTACTCGAGATTTGACTAAACCCTTCTCTATTGACTTCTTGAGTAAATCTTCTCGTTCATTTTCGCTAATTTGTTAGAAACTGCCTTATGGATTAGTCTAAGAAAAAGTTTGAGAAATTATATTTATCCTTGTTTTACGGAATCAAAGTTTTTATAGCCTGAGAGATACTGGCGAGGCAGGACTTCAGATAACGGCATCATGGCTACATATGTTTCTTAAATTCTACTTGAACCATATCCTATGCATGTTAATATTTTTCCTGTATTTTCTTAAAAAGTTAATTCGAAAATACTTTATGGATTTATCCAAGATAAGCTCAAGAACCTGTATTACCTGGCATGGTAGATGTGCACTACTGCCATCCGTCGTATTATGGAACAAGAAAGTTATTTGCTGCCAGATGCACATTGGCGTGGCAGTAACTTTATATGACATAATTACGGAGATATATGGTTCTCGAGTCTTACCTAGACAACGTCCTATGCATCTTGTTTGGCCTCATACCGTTCTTGGAGATAATTCGACAAACCTTCATTCTTTGCTTGACCCTACCATTGTTTGAAGTTGGTATATAGGTTTGTTTGACCCAGTTTTAGGTTCCCGTTACCTTCTACTTATTAAGTAACTAAAATAGTTAAACCTTATAGTTATATTATAGAATATAATTAAGCCAGATTATTGGTGTGATTGCGATGTTGGGTAAATAAAAACAGGTAACTCTCTTAGAGATGGATCCTGGTGAGATTATGAGTCGAATATGATCGTGCCCAGATATCGGATGCCTAGAGCCTATTAGGAGAAATTACTAGGAGTGAACTGACGAGTATCTTTGAATAGGTTATAATACTATACCTACGATAGAACAAGTTGTATTGGAAGTAGTGAGGAAGGAGAAGTAGTATACCAAGCTTAGTAAGTGTGAAATTTGCCTTGATAGAGTTTCTTTCCCTGGATACATTATCTCGGGGAAGGACTTTCAGTTGATCAGGAAAAGATAACTACCGTAGAGTCTTGGCCGACACCAACATCGGTTGCAGAAGTTAAGAGTTTTCTCGAACTTGTACGGTATTATCACAAATTCGTAGGGAATTTCTCACGGATTGCTGAGCCGATGACACGGTTGACTCGTAAGAATCAGGAGTTCCAGTGGACATAAAGATTGTCAGAAGGCTTTTGAAGAGTTGAAGAAGAGGTTGACCCCAACACCATTTTTAACGCTTTCTTCTAGATCGGAAAGATTTGTTGTATACAGTGATGCGTCGGGTAGTGGACTTGGATGTGTTTTGATGCAACACGGAAGGTCATAGCCTATGCATCGAGGCAACTAAGGGAACATGAGAAGGATTACCCTACTTATGATTTGGAGTTAGCAGTTGTGATCTTTACATTGAAGATGTGGAGTCATTATTTGTACAGAGAGCGTGTGGAGATATTTACGGATCATAAGAGCTTGAAGTATGTCTTCACGCTAAAGGAGTTGAATATGAGACAGAGGCGGTTGTTGGAGCTTAGGACAGACTATGATATAGACTTACAGTAACATCCTGGCAAAGCGAACGTAGTGGCGGACGCTTTGAGTAGGAAGCCTAATGCATATTTCTTGACAGCGCAGCCACAGTTAGTAGAGGATCTTCAGGAGCTTGGAATAGAAGTCATTATACCGAGACATCAAGGAGTACTTGACAATTTAGAAGTACAGTCGTCGCTTATGGATAGAATCAAGGCAACATTATCTACAGATACAAGATTTCGAAGACTTCACGAGAGGACAGAGGCTGGAGAGCAAAAAATACCTGGACCAGAGCTTGTAACACAGACAGTCAAAAAAGTGAAGCGGATTCAGAGTCATCTTCAGGCAACTCAAGACCGGTAGAAGCATTGGGCCGATACACATCATCGACTACTGTAATTCAAGGAAGAAGAGCATGTATTTCTGAAGATTTCAACGACTCGGGGCACTAGTAGATTCGGGAGTTGGAGGAAGTTAAGTCCAAGGTATATTGGATCGTTCGATATCATTGAGTGTGTAGGAGAGGCGGCATATCATCTTGCATTACCCCCATCACTAGAGGGAGTGCATGATGTATTCCATGTCTCACAGCTGAGGAGGTATGTGACTGATCCCAGTTATGTGGTCGATCACTCTGAGATCACGGTGGAACCCAGTTTATCATATGAGGAGCAGCCGGTAGGTATCTGGGATACGAGTGAGAAGACGCTCAGAGGGCAGATGATTAGACTGGTTCGTGTTGCATGGAGGCACCATTCTCCAGGAGAATCAACTTGGGAGCATGAAGATTCTTTGCGTGAGCGTTATCCCCACTTATTTGTAAATGCCGGTAAGTCTTAGCTTAATTATTCTTATGATTATTTTTTTTATAATTGTGTTATTTTTAGTTTCGAGGACAAAATTTTCTAAGGTGGGTAGGTTCTAAGCCCCCTAATTTTTGGATTTTATTTTTAATTATTTTTAATTATTTTATATGAATATTTTAAATTATTAAAGTTAATGATGACTATGTTAGTAGTTTACCGTAGCTTTGATTTTTGAAGCACAACAAATATTATTTTCTCAAATCTAGTTCCATATTTAAATTCTAGACTCGTCCACCTTCAGTTTGATATATCATGTCCCATCGAAATTTACTTTTCAACATTCTTTTGACTTCGCACAACTTCGGGCCAACTTAGGCAAATTTGAGCCATTGAATTTTAAGCCAACTTCCAATTTAATTTTTGGACTTAATATAGATCGAAACCGTATGACACAACAAATAATTTTGATCTTTTTTGACTCTACAATGCACATGCCTAGGGTGTACTATCCAATCGAGTTTTCATGTGCTACTTATTTGCAAATGGCACATGAGACTCATTAAATTGATTTTCTGGTCCAATTTGACAAGTAATACTATTCGAACTCTAACCTAGTCAACCCTACTAGTTAGAACCTAACTAGGAGTACCAAAACCAAGTATACATATATTTAAGAGAATTTTATAGGTTTAATTGCAGCCATATGCAATATTCCCTTATATATTTGGCTTGGTCAAACATCTAACCAAAATAGGAAACCTATTAATAATAGTATGATTTGGAGAACAAAATCCTATCCAAATTAGATCAAACCAAAGCCCATGCACTAAATACATATATATACCTATCAAATCCTAACCATCCCCCTCTCTCATAACCACCCACTACTCCACAAATTCTCCCAAACCTAGCGACCACCACTCCAAATCCAAAACCCTAGCCGACCCCCTTTCTTCACAAAATAAATTTCTCCTCGATTTCTCCGCCAACCACCACCACTTGGACATCCCTCTCAACATCCACTTCTACACTACCAACTACAGGAGTAACCTTGCGGCTGTTAGAGAGGTGCACGATGCGCTACTTGGGCCGAAACTCCGTCGAATCGAAGTCTAAAATGTTACAGCAGGTTAGTCAAATTGTAGATGATATTTCACCCACTTTTTCTCATCTTTTTCTCTTCAAAAAAAGTCTGAGAGTTACTTTTGTGTGTCTAGTCCAACAACTCTGATCGCCGGATCCTCTAGTTCCAAGCGGTTTGCCCGTGGCGTTGATTCTACGACATGTTATCTAGAACTGAGGAATTCTGTTGCAAGCCATTTTTCACCTATCTATGTTTAGTTTCTTACCTTCTTATATTTTTTTCAAAATTTAGACATCGATACCTTTCCGACGCATATCTGAAAGTTAAGTTTTACATCCGTTTGTTATTTTTAAAAATTCAAGACATTTGCCATATCACTGAACTCCGAAAAATTCTGTTTTCCTTGTTTCCAAAAGTGTCAAAACTCCATGAATCCATATTAAACTTTATATTGTGCAAGTTTTAACATTATAAATACTATTTTAACTAATTTTTTGAGATTTTTATAGAATTTAGTAATTTTATTTTAATCGTTGTTTCGGGACTAAATTAATGGGTCGATTTGAGGAAGTCATATGTGGTATTGACATAAGACCTCTTATGAAAGGGTTTTTCTATTGAAAATAGCATTATAGCAATATATAAGTATTTATAGATAAATTCTAGAATTTAAATATATTAATTTATTATAATTGTAAAGTATTTACGAGAGGTTTTGTTACCTATATGTACTTATATAATAGATGTAGTATCGTAGCAACGTTATGACAACTAGGAGTCATAAATACTCATATAATTTATATATGGTATATTGATATAGAATATTAAATATAGTGTATTATTATAGGTGAGCTTGGGAGGATCGACAAGGACACTGGAGTTGGACAGGCCTACCGGCAGACAGCAGTTACAGGCAAGCATACCTTGCCATCGTTACAGATCTTTCTGTCACGCCCCAGAACTGGAATACTGGAGAGCGGGGCCGTACATAGCCAGCTACGTATAACAGAATAGAATCCACGCCGCTATACGGTCACGTCTGTCTAGATATGTGAGGGTTTCACTACAATCCATCAGTCTTTTAATGTCATAAAATAGCCTATTGTCTCAATCTCAACCAACTAATAATAGTTACAAGATGTCAGACCACCAAATACACAATAGTAAGGCATCCCATACATTACATATTCGGAATGTTCTTGAAGCTAGTCGTTACAAAATGTGAGGACTAGTAAGAGTTCAGTCATACATGATCAACCCCTGGGGCTTGTCAATCATGTTACAGCCCGTAGGCAGAAAATAAGTAAAAGCTGCAATCGAGCTAACACTTGCTCGTCGGCTAAACGCCTCAAAAGAATAATTTACAATATTACAGTGGGAGAACAAAAAGAAACCCACTCGATGCCCTGGTTACGCCTGGTGACCACCATCGGGCTGGAAAGCAGGGAGATCCTTTGGTGCTGCTCCGGTATCTGGCCATACAAAACCAGCTGGGTCAGACCCCAGAAAGAGCAAGTGCCACAAAGGAGACTTCACTTAAGGACTAAAACCAACAAATCATTAGCATTCAACATGTAAGAAAAATCATAAGTAACACAGATTGAGGTTTGTGCACTACCAATGCACTTATCCCAATCAGAGAAAATAATTAAGAGAAGCATCATTGACATAAGACAACTGGAGAATCATGCCAAATAAAATATAGATGGGCAATATATGAAGAAAAGACGAAGGTACTATTCCAGAAGCCAGGTTACAATCCTTAAACCAAACAAGGACCGAGATTGTAACCCTTCGCCTGAACAGAACTTAGTCTCTGATCATTTATTGCTAAAGGTGACAATCTTTAAGGTGAAAAAGAGAGAGTACAATGATAAAAGTGACAATGAAGAGTGCAATACGCTAGAGTGACAATAGAGTACAATCGTTATAGTAACAATCTGGAGTGACAATCATTCAATCATTCTGGTACAATCTTGCAATCAATCACTTCTAGACAATACTATACTGGACTAGACTCCATCGAAACAATCACGGCCAATCATTGCCTACGGCTTTCTACATTAACTAACTAGGGTTATCACAATCCTAGTTACTAGCAAGATACAATGAGATGCTCCAAGTAGTCACAGGCCCTGCAGCTACCCAGGTTATCCAGGCGAACATTATAGTGACAATTTAGAGAGTTCAATCATTAAAGTAACAATCTGGAGGGTACAATACACTAGAGTGACAACAGAGTTCAATCATTAAAGTGACAATGGAGGGTGCCCCACATGACAGTGGGCTAAAAATGTGCCCTACTCGTCGGCAGGCTACAAGTCCAAACATTTGCGGCCGGAATAACGGGGTCGCCTGTAACTGGGGAACATCTCTTCATGACTAGTGAATTAATCTAGTTATTAACCTTAGTTTATTTCAATGTGTACCCCTGACCGTGGTACTCAGGGATCCATGCCCTAGACATGATGCAAGACACACTGGTTCATTTATCAATACATTCACAAGTCACCCACGGTGTCCAGGTCAATATTATATTATCATGTCATTAGAGCCATCGCAACGGCGCTCAACAAACTATTCTATTCACGTATCTCGGGTGCACCACCACGGGTCACTATCAAGTTGCGCACAAAATTCAATACATCAACCATGCTATGCTCTCATCGTGCTCATATCAATACCGTTCAAAAGACGTAAGGATATAAACAGGAAATACCTTGCACTAAAAGAAGATGAAATAAAACATAATACAAATAGGTGCCAAGACTAGACTGCGCTGGGAAGCCAGGGTCAGGTTATGCCAGGGTTAGATTGCGCATGGGGTTCAGAGGAACAGGTTGCGCCAGGGTTGGATTGCGCTGGAGCCAAGCACGCTGGAGTCGAACTGCGCCAGAGCCAAGTGCGCTAGGTTGGATTGCGCATGGAGCCAACTGCGCTAGGTCGGGTTGCGCAGAGGATGGATTGCGCTGGATCCAAGCGCGCAGGGATCAGGTTGCGCAGAAGGGTGCGCGGTTCGGCCCAAAGGGCCGAGCGCGGGTCAGCCCAGCGCTAAAGAGCGCTGGCCGAGAGGGTGGTTGCGCAGTTCAGCCCAGGGGGCCGAGCGCAAGTCTGCCCTGTGCTAAAGAGCGCAGGCCGAGGGGGTCTTCTTCTCCATGCCGAGAGAAAACTCTCAAGAACCGTAAAATTCCAATTTTTATATCTTGACCAAAACAAAACCAAATTTGGATTTTCAAGGTTCTAACTTGTGTAAAATTGAATTCTCTTCCACATGGAACAATCAAAACATGAAAATGAACAAGTTTTATAGATCAAAACTACCAAAATCCGAAAATACTTCAATCCTAGATCTACAAAATTCTAAGCTCCAAATGGAGAAAACCCAAGTTCTAATGTTGCTTAAAATGAGCTAATAAAGCTATTAGACAAATAAAATGTAGCCCTCATGTGATAGCAAGATGCAACTTGCCTAGGTTGGTGGTGTGTTAATGGTGGAGAGGAAAGAGTAATGAGGAAGAAGTTGAAGAAAATAAATAAGGAGAGAGAGAGGGAAATTAATATTTATGGTAGGGTGGTGGTTCTCCATGTCAAACCCAAAATAAACCAAGCCAAGATAAACCAAGATGAACCAAGTCAAGGCCAATAAACTCTCTCTCTCTAGCAATTTAAACCAAATGAATCATGAAATAAACTAAGCCTCACTAATCCAAAAATAAACCAATGAACCATTAAAACTAATTGAACTATCCATGCCAATAAAACCAAGCCAATGCAAAAAAAAACCAAGATAACTAATCATGACTAAATAAAAATATGGGTCCAAAACACGTATACGTACACTAAATACGTATCACGAATTTGGGATATTACATCCTACCCACCTTAAAAGAATTCCGTCCTCGGAATTTAATCAAGAGGCTAGAGATGTAAGGGAAAGCTATTCTATCATAGGCAATCTACCACTACCAATCAATCACAGAATCATTCATGCAAGCAAGGATTCGAAGCGTAAGGCATAAGAAAGATATTACACCTTACGAGTCAAACCAGCCGGGATGACCTGATCATATATCATCCTCATGATCCCAAGTTTGACTCTCCCAAAGAGGGATGACTCTAAGCAACACGGACTGAACTAATAGTCTTGCGCTTGAGGTCTCTCTCTTTGGTCAAATATGGAGACGGGCCTCTCCTCATACGAAAAGGTTGGTACCAATAACCAGTTCGAATGACCTAGGATATGGCCCGGGTCCGGGATGTTTCGTCACAATTATGATACATGAAATACGTCATGCACCCCGCATAATGACGGTAGAAAAGCAAGATGAGAGGACACATATACCTCTCGGCCGATTCTGAACCTGAGCCTGGGCTAGGGCAAACTGCCGCGGGTTCTGTTGCTAGAAAGTCTGGGCCTGAGTCGACAATGGCCTCGGGAACGGGAGCTGCTGTGGTTGGTGAACTGGAGTTGGTTCTGGTGCTGGTGCTGGTGCTGGTACTGGTCCCCTAACCGAGGGACTAGATACTATCGAGGCTGAATCAACTCTGAATGGGCAGGACCCCACCCTATGGTCCGGTGCTCCACACAATAAACACAATCCCAATGCCTTGCGACACTCCTCTACCACGTGTCCAGGCTTCCCACAATAAGAACAGCCCACGGCGGAAGGCTGCGCTTGCTTCTGTTTCTGCTGAGGGTACGTCAGGGTTGAGTGCTGGTCCGACGTTACTGAAGCTGCTCGCCTCGGAGCACCAATAGTTAAAGTCCTAGCTGCTAGGGGTGGTGTCGAAGACTGGTTCATTTGACTATGGGATCGCTTCCGACCTCCGGTCCTGTCCACTATTCTCTGGGAGGTATACTCGTGCCTCCTTGCTGCTCGCAACACCGCATCATAAGTCTGATGCTCGAACTGTTCTACTGCCAATATAATCTCCAGGTGAAGTCCCTGCTAGAACCTCTGCGCTCTGTCAAACTTGGTTGCCACAAAGGTGGGAGCAAACCGACTGAGTCTGAAAAACTCGGCCACATAACCGTCGACCGTCCTCCCCATCTGCTTAAGATTACTGAACCTAGTCTGCAAGTCATATCGAGCCACTGCATCATAATACTGGGTCTGGAACTTCTCGCTGAACACTGTCCAGGAGACAGGTGTTGCCAATCCCACTGCTTGTGCGGCCCACCAACTGCGGGCTAGATCCAATAACTGTAGGCGCACCACAGCCACCTTCTCGTCTTCTGGAGTCTTCGCGGCTTCGAGAATCACCTCTGTATCCTGTAGCCAAGCATCGGCAGCAATGGCATCCTCGCTGCCATCGAAGAATGGAGGGTTCAGGTGCTTGAAACTGTTGACCGTACTGTTCCCTCGAGTACCACTTCCACTCATAGCATCTTGTACTACTTGGTGTAGGGCATCTCTCCGACGATCTTGGAACGCAAGCAACTCACGGATGAGTCCTACCAAGTCTCCAGCCTCTAACTCTGCTGGCTGGACGGGCTGAACTGATGGTACTGGTTCTCTAGGAGGCATGGCTCGGGAGGCTGCTGCTGAGGACTGAGCTCCTTCTGGCTGATCAACAGGAACGATGTCACTGAAGCAATAACGTCAGGGATATTAAAGAAGGACCAGGATGGATCAATAATACAAGTATGTTATCAAGTCAGGAATTCAAGGAGATATAAAGATACGATGGAGATCAAAAGAGAGTACAGATTGAGACATCTATCCGGTAAACCCTCATACATCTTGATCAACAAGACCTGCATGGGCCACCACTTAAACCATGTCACGCCCCAGAACCAGAATACTGGAGAGCGGAGGCGTACATAGCCAGCTACGTATAACGGAATGGAATCCACGCCGCTATACGGTCATGGCTGTCTAGATATGTGAGGGTTTTACTATAATCCATCAGTCTCTTAAGGTCATAAAATAGCCTATTGTCTCAATCTCAACAAACTAATAATAGTTACAAGATGTCAGACCACCAAATACACAATAGTAAGGCGTCCCATACATTACATATTCGGAATGACCTTGAAGCTAGTCGTTACAAAATGTGAGGACTAGCAAGAGTTCAGTCATACATGATCAACCGTCGGGGCTTGTCAATCATGTTACAGCCCGTAGGCAGAAAATAAGTAAAAGCTGTAATCGAGCTAACACTTGCTCATCGGCTAAACGCCTCAAAAGAATAATTTATAATATTACAGTGGGAGAACAAAAAGAAACCCACTCGATGCCCTGGTTATGCCTGGTGACCACCATCGGGCTGGAAAGCAGGGAGATCCTTTGGTGCTGCTCCGGTATCTGGCCATACAAAACCAGCTGGGTCAGACCCCAGAAAGAGCAAGTGCCACAAAGGAGGCTTCACTTAAGGACTAAAACCAACAAATCATTAGCATTCAACATGTAAGAAAAACCATAAGTAACATAGATTGAGGTTTGTGCACTACCAATGCACTTATCCCAATCAGAGAAAATAATTAAGAGAAGCATCATTGACATAAGACAGCTGGAGAATCATGCTAAATAAAATATAGCTGGGCAATATATAAAAAGAAGACGAAGGTACTATTCCAGAAGCTAGGTTACAATCCTTAAACCAAACAAGGACCGAGATTGTAACCCTTCGCCTGAACAGAACTTAGTCTCTGATCATTTATTGCTAAAGGTGACAATCTTTAAGGTGAAAATGAGAGAGTACATGATAAAAGTGACAATGAAGAGTGCAATACGCTAGAGTGACAATAGAGTACAATCGTTATAGTAATAATCTGGAGTGACAATCATTCAATCATTCTGGTACAATCTTGCAATCAATCACTTCTAGACAATACTATACTGGACTAGACTCCATCGAAACAATCACGGCCAATCATTGCCTACGGCTTTCTACATTAACTAACTAGGGTTATCACAATCCTAGTTACTAGCAAGATGCAATGAGATGCTCCAAGTAGTCACAGGCCCTGCAGCTACCCAGGTTATCCAGGCGAACATTATAGTGACAATTTAGAGAGTTCAATCATTAAAGTAATAATCTGGAGGGTACAATACACTAGAGTGACAACAGAGTTCAATCATTAAAGTGACAATGGAGGGTGCCCCACATGACAGTGGGCTGGAAATGTGCCCTAATCGTCGGCAGGCTACAAGTCCAAACATTTGCGACCGGAATAACGGGGTCGCCTGTAACTGGGGAACATCTCTTCATGACTAGTGAATTAATCTAGTTATTAACCTTAGTTTATTTCAATGTGTACCCCTGACCGTGGTACTCAGGGATCCATGCCCTAGACATGATGCAAGACACACTGGTTCATTTATCAATACATTCCCAAGTCACCCACGGTGTCCAGGTCAATATTATATTATCATGTCATTAGAGCCATCGCAATGGCGCTCAACAAACTATGCCATTCACGTATCTGGGGTGCACCACCACGGGTCACTATCAAGTTGCGCACAAAATTCAATACATCAACCATGCTATGCTCATATCGTGCTCATATCAATGTCGTTCAAAAGGCGTAAGGATATAAACAGGAAATACCTTGCACTAAAAGAAGATGAAATAAAACATAATGCAAAAAGGTGCCAAGACTAGACTGCGCTGGGCAGCCAGGGTCAGGTTGTGCTAGGGTTAGATTGTGCATGGGGTTCAGAGGAACAGGTTGCGCCAGGGTTGGATTGCGCTGGAGCCAAGCACGCTGGAGTCGAACTGCGCTAGAGCCAAGTGCGCTAGGTTGGATTGCGCATGGAGCCAACTGCCCTAGGTCGGGTTGCGCAGAGGATGGATTGTGCTGGATCCAAGCGCGCAGGGATCAGGTTGCGCAGAAGGGTGCGCGGTTCGGCCTAGAGGGCCGAGCGCGGGTCAGCCCAGCGCTAAAGAGCGCTGGCCGAGAGGGTGGTTGCGCAGTTCAGCCCAGGGGGCCGAGCGCAAGTCAGCCATGTGTTAAAGAGCGCTTGCCGAGGGTGTCTTCTTCTCCAGGCCGAGAGGAAACTCTCAAGAACCCTAAAATTCCAATTTTTATATCTTGACCAAAACAAAACCAAATTTGGATTTTCAAGGTTCTAACTTGTGTAAAATTGAATTCTCTTCCACATGGAACAATCAAAACATGAAAATGAACAAGTTTTATAGATCAAAACCACCAAAATCCGAAAATACTTCAATCCTAGATCTACAAAATTCTAAGCTCCAAATGAAGAAAACCCAAGTTCTAATGTTGCTTAAAATGAGCTAATAAAGCTATTAGACAAATAAAATGTAGCCCTCAAGTGGTAGCAAGATGCAACTTGCCTAGGTTGGTGGTGTGTTAATGGTGGAGAGGAAAGAGTAATGAGGAAGAAGATGAAGAAAATAAATGAGGAGAGAGAGAGGGAAATTGATATTTATGGTAGGGTGGTGGTTCTCCATGTCAAACCCAAAATAAACCAAGCCAAGATAAACCAACGTGAACCAAGTCAAGGCCAATAAACTCTCTCTCTCTCTCTAGCAATTTAAACCAAATAAATCATGAAATAAACCAAGCCTCACTAATCCAAAAATAAACCAATGAACCATTAAAACCAATTGAACTATCCATGCCAATAAAACCAAGCCAATGCAAAATAAACCAAGATAACTAATCATGACTAAATAAAAATATGGGTCTAAAACACGTATACGTACACTAAATACGTATCACGAATTTGGGACATTACACTTTCTTTTTTGCCTTATTATTTTTTTATTAGCATTGCATGACGTAGGACGTTGATACTTAGTGTCCATTTATAGACGGGTACCGATGTCATGATAGTGACATCGAGTATTGACATTAGGCATTACGTACATACTGATGTGTCCATTGACACAATTGACCACATGACACCGACACATTCATGATACGAGGTTTACATGACTATTCGTGGTATTGACCTCGTATTAGCATTCTAGATTTCTTTATCAGGATTGCTTTTACTTTCGAGATGACTGTACAGACTTGACATTGTTAGATTCTAGACATGGAGATTGGGAAGAACTTGACTACAATATCAAACCTATTGTCGTGTGGCCCATTGTTTGGTAACCTTTATCTCTATAGCAGAGTAAGGGATTATCACTATCGAGAATTGATTGCCCTTGGTGCCACGACACAGGTACTGGGGACAATACCCTGCTGAGGTGCTAGTGAGCCTTAGTGGAAGGGGTCTGGTATTCTAGAAAAGTATCTCACTTGCATAGCACATAGACGAATACAGTAGATTGCCTTAGTTCATATTTTTATTTCTGTACCTTGGCATGTATATTATGCACCTTGCTAGTCCTCTGAGGACCTGGCTATTTCCCAGGCTTAGACGAAGCTGAAGACTACCCAGAGGTTTACGGTTCGGGAGCTGAGACCGGAGGCGTACCGGCACAGAAGGACGAGATAGTGCCAGAAGGTTTTTCGTGATCATGTTATAATCATTTTTAGTCTTTCTACATTATTTCTTTTTCTTTTTATCAGACTTGTAGTTGATTTGTACTTTCTTTCTATTTTTATGATTTTAGGATGATTTACCCGCACAGACTTTATTACTTTTATTGCTGGATATTTGAGACATTTCCTTATTTATCCTTGATCTCTTTGTGGACTATGTGGATGTGATTAGATGTATATATATGTGGACTGTTTTGTATTTCTGGGTGTTATCATGATTTACAGCTCAAGTATTTCGCTAATGGGCTTATTGTGTAGCTTGGCCCATTAGCGAAGTGCTACTGGCATGTATTCGTATTCCTGGTCCTACGTATTTTGGGACTGGGACGTTACAACGTCTTTACTCTCTCAAAATCAATGAAGCCAAACAAGTCTCGCAAGACTTGGATTTCGAAGGCTCGTGGTGCATATCCTGCCAGTGTCATAGAAGATATGCAACTAAAGGACTCCATCATGTGGCGTATAGGTCTTCCATATGGGTGCATGGAGCTCCTCTGTGGGTGCATAGATCTGCCACAGAGGCTCCTGACAAGAAGAAGGTGTATACCGTTCCGGACTCTACTAGCCCAGCGACTTCTCTCTTGTACAATCAACAATAGAGTGTTCAACGCTCGGTACTTGGCAAAGAAAAATACTACGATGCCAGGAATCGAAGTGTTCGATGCTCGGGGCAAACTCAACGAGGGTCACAAACGAAGGAGACAAACCTGGAAAAATACAGCGCTGCTTCACCAAGCATGCACCCAAAGCTATACGCCCAAGAGTGTGTGTGGGCGTATAACTCTGGCCAGAAGACTTTTGTCTTCGACAGATTATGCGCCCAGGGTCAAGCGCCCAGGGCTATGCGCCCAAGCTCTAGTGATACTTGGCAAAGAAAAATACTACGATGCCAGGAATCGAAGTGTTCGACGCTCGGGGCAAACTCAACGAGGGTCACAAACGAAGGAGACAAACCTGGAAGAAAACAGCGCTGCTTCACCAAGCATGCGCCCAAAGCTATACGCCCAAAAGGGTGTGTGGGCATATAACTCTGGCCGGAAGACTTTTGTCTTCGACAGATTATGCGCCCAGGGTCAAGCGCCCAAGGCTATGTGCCCAAGCTCTAGTGACCCATACTATGCACCCACATCTAGAAAGCTCACGCAAGTTGCCAAGACATCTGGGAAGCATGCGCCCAAAGGCAGACTCCAGGGTCTATGCGCCCACTGCAAAAAGACAGGACCCAACGCATATAGCACGTAGCTGTCTTCAAGGTCATCACAGAACTTAGGTGTGGGGGTTGCTCCTATACGTGAACTAAGTCCGGATGTACCAACTTTCCTTACAAACCCATATACAAAGCTCGGCGATGCATGTGACATGGGTTTTAAGGTAAAACTCCCTTCTGCTGACTAACGCGACATGATAAATCATAAGCGTAAAGCAAGAGAGGATACGGCAATTCATGGCGTACATCCGTACACCAGTATTGTCATCAACTGTTGCTGCTCCAAAGCAATGAGAGTGCCTCAGAGGCAGTCCGTATTTCGACGACTGCATCGCTCTGATGATGAAAAGTTGATGTGTGTTTCATCCAACATGTCTTCATGGGGTCCTCCTTACGGAAGCTCCAATCAAAGAAGGTGGACCACGAACACAACTTTTTCTCTCAGTTCTGCAAACAAAGAAGAAGAATTCTGCAAATAGATAGCCAGAGAGCTATTATATTTAAAGGAGTCTATATAGGTACTCGGTCAAGGACGAGATTCCGTATAGATGACGAGGACTCCCAAGCTGGAGGTGATGATCCTTCAGCTAGGGGTAGTATTTCCTTAGAGTCTGAAGCAGATGACCTTCACACTGAAGGTAAGCTTCCAGATGATGATGATCTCTCCGAATCTGACGGTAACTATCTACCTCCCCTACCTGAAGACGATGGACTTTTTAACTCAAAGACAGACAGTATCAGCACCAGTTGTTCTGTTTCCTCTATTCATCCTCACATGTTATCTACATACATGGCAGATGGAGAGGGACATGAAAAAGCCAGTGATCAGACCAACAAACGGCTAGAGGGTCTTAAAATAACATTTACTAAGATCACGGATATGCTTACCAGTATCACGGCAGTCCAAGATGTTGGGGTTGTTCCTCCACCTCAACCAAATGTCTCAGCACACGTTATTCCAGCTCATAACAGCAACCCTCCTTCACTACAGAAGGAGTATCATTTCGTTACGTCTCCTCTAAATCTTGTAAATGCTGGGGGTGGTCCTTCACCAATTAATGCCTGACAACCATATAGTAGCCGTTTCTCAACATCTGCTCAATCAACAGGATGCAATCGATTCGCTTATTACCCATCTCGATACCATCTCACACAATGATGAGCTTCAAAAGATGGAGATATCTTAACCTTACCCTCTTGAATGGGAGAATGCTACTTACCCTCCTAACTACAAGCTACTGACGCTAAATTTATTTGACGAGATGACTTCTCCTCGCCAACACATGACATACTTCAACACGCAGGCTCTACACTTATCCAGGGACGATCCGTTCTTATCAAAGCTGTTTATTAGCACCTTGCAGGGGTAGCTTTTGAATGGTTCTGCAGTCTGCCTGACGGTTGTATTAATTCCTTTAAAAATTTGGAGAGGTTATTCCTCAACAAGTTATGAGAGTGCACTACAACAAAAAGACCTATTAATGATGCTTGATAAGTGATTTTCATGACGGCTGATGTGGAAGCGTCATCAAAGTTCAGCAAGACTAGAATCTATGACGGTTTACATTAAAAACGTTATTGATAGTTCTCTAGTGATACGAGTGTTATAAAAAAAGCACTAAAATTTAAGTCGAAACCTCGACTCCCCCGTAATTCTCCCGTACTTAAAAAAAATTCTAAACCCTCTCTCTTTCTCCTTCTCCTTCTCCTCCCGCTCCCCAACTCCCCTCAGCCCACTCCCCGCTCCCCAACAACCCTCAGCCCACTCCCCGCTCCCCAACTTCCCTCAGCCCGTTCCTTGCCTCCCTCGGTTACAGACTCTACCGCAGAAGGAAGGTTGTCACCGGCGTAGCCTTCACCATCGGTTTGTCCTAAAATCTCGATTATTGCTTATTTTATGCCCTAATTTCTGTCTCGACATGATTTGAGTAAAATCTCCTAATTTTTGACAACCATATATGCATCCATCTCTCCAAAATTAGGGTTCTTTTAGGGTTTCCCGACGTCTCCGTCCACGTCGGCGATGATCCAAAAATGGTTGCATCATCGTTGACTTCTCTTGATTAAGTGAGTGATTTTGATTTGGACTTTTTTTCCCTAAAAAATAATTTTGTTGGGAATTGTTCTATGTGCGCTTCATGTTCGATGAAATAATTATAAGTACCAAATGCTTGTGTTCTTTGATTTTTTTCTGTTTGTTCTTGTTCAAGGGAGTGTAATTGTATTTGGGGAGTCGAGTCCGAAGCCTCTCCACAGTCACAGCCGCGACCCAGCGAGGTGCTGTACGTGCCTGCGAGCCGAGTCTGAAGCCTTCCTACGGATTTTAACACTAAATTCTGTGGTATAAATTCTAAACTCTTGATTGATTTCAGTTTCTGGATTTGTTTTGTTTGTCGATGATGTTGTTGGATCTCGATCCCTACATAAAAAGGGTTTCGATCGACTGATACGTGTTGGGTTCAATTTTGGCTTGACGATCCTACGATTGTCTTTGTTTGTGAAGCGCGAATGATCTTTAGATCATGTTCGGTTCTTTACTTGATGTTGGATCATTTTCGATTTTGGATTACCTAGCTGTTGTTGGAATTATTTGTGATACATGTATTGTTGGTTTGGGTTTCTTGTATAAATTGTTGCTTGGGTTCTCCTTCCTATACTTGCTATGGGATATTGGTTTAGGTTTTCCTTATTACACATGTTGGGTTGGAAAAGATTTCTTTGCTGTAGGAGATATTTTGCTATTTGGATTAAAATTGTTGGTTGGGTATCTATTATGCATGATGGGTTTAACTTGGTACTATGGATGTTTTTGTTGGGAGCTTTTCGATATAAACCACATACGGGTATATATTAGTTGGGAGTATTTCTATTTCGGGATTAACATCTCCATTAGCATGCATGCGTCGTTGATTTTGGGACTACGTCCACTATGCCATGCCTGGATGTTTTACTTTATTTTTTGGTTTCGGTTTTTATTAGAGTACTCTGATACTCTTGGTGATGGTTGTTCGACCAAATGAACCAAAGCGTTGCAGATCGTATCGGATACACTGGCTCCGGGTTGGGACGTGTCCTATACGTGTTATGGCACGCTAGTACAGCAGATGATGATTGACCCTTATCTGAGATATCTTATATATCTCATTTCGTTTCTTGTCGTTGGTCGTAGTTTGTATGTAGGTATTGTTGGGTTGTTCATTCTGGATACAGATACGCTCGTGTTTGTACGAGTTGATACTGGACACGGATGTGAGGATACCTTTATGTCGATAATGTAGCCTCTCCACAGTTGCAGCCGCGACCCAGCGAGGTGTTGTGTGTGCCTGCGAGCCGAGTCTGAAGCCTCCCTTCGGATTCTGACACTAAATTCTGGAGTATAAATTCTAAACTCTTGATTGATTTCAGTTTTTGGGTTTATTTTGTTTGTCGATGATGTTGTTGGATCTCGATCCCTACATAAAAAGAGTTTCGATCGACTGATACGTGTTGGGTTCCATTTTGGCTTGACGATCCTACGATTGTCTTTGTTTGTGAAGCGCGAATGATCTTTAGATCATGTTCGGTTCTTTACTTGCTGTTGGATTATTTTCGGTTTCGGCTTACCTAGCTGCTGTTGGATTTATTTGTGATACATGTATTGCTGGTTTGGATTTCTTGTATAAATTGTTGTTTGGGTTATCCTTCCTATACTTGTTGTGGGATGTTGGTTTAGGCTTTCCTTATTATACATGTTGGGTTGGGAAAGATTTCTTTGCTGTAGGAGATGTTTTGCTATTTGGATTAAAATTATTGGTTGGGTATCTATTATGCATGATGGATTTAACTTGGTACTGTGGGTGTTTTTGTTGGGAGCTTTTCGATATAAATCACACGCGGGTATATATTAGTTGGGTGTATTTCTATTTCGGGATTGATATCTCTATTAGCATGCATGCGTCATTGATTTTGGGACTACGTCCACTATGACATGCTTGGATGTTTTACTTTATTTGTCGATTTTGGTTTTTATTAGAGTACTCTGATACTCTTGGTGATGGTCGTTCGACCAAATGAACCAAAGTGTTGCAGATCGTATCGGATACACTGGCTCCGTATCGGGACGTATCCTATACGTCTTATGGCACGCTAGTACAGCAGATGATGATTGATCCTTATCTGAGACATCTTATATATCTCATTTCGTTTCTTGTCGTTGGTCGTAGTTTGTATGTAGGTACTGTTGGGTTGTTCATTCTGGGTGCAGATACGCTCGTGTTTGTACGAGTCGATACTGGATACGGATGTGAGGATACCTTCGTGTCGATGATGTAGCCTCTCCACAGTTGCAGCCGCGACCAGGCGAGGTGTTGTGCGTGCCTGCGAGCCAAGTCCGAAGGCTCCTTTCGGATTTTAACACCAAATTCTGGGGTATAAATTCTAAACTCTTGATTGATTTTAGTTTTTGGGTTTATTTTGTTTGTCGATGATGTTGTTGGATCTCGATCCCTACACAAAAAGGGTTTCGATCGACTTATACGTGTTGGGTTCGATTTTGGCTTGACGATCCGACGATTGTCTTTGTTTATGAAGCAGGAATGATCTTTAGATCATGTTCGGTTCTTTACTTGTTGTTGGATCATTTTCGGTTTCGGGTTACCTTGCTGCTGTTGGAATTATTTGTGATGCATGCATTGTTGGTTTGGGTTTGTTGTATAAATTGTTGCTTGGGTTCTTCTTCCTATACATGTTGTGGGATATTGGTTTAGGTTTTCCCTATTATACATGTCGCGACCCGGTGCCAATTTCTTGGGTCGAATCGGATCATGCCCAGCCTGCACTGTTGTTGAGACGGCGACAGTAAGCTGTATCACACATGCAGGTAATCAACAACACAAATTCTAATTACCACAACTGTTAATATTTCGATAAATAAAACTTGTCCAAACACAAAGTTTTCAAATACAACCCACAACTGAAATAAAAAAATTGTCTTTCATAATATCATAAATTGAAAATAAAACTAATTGGCAATCTCCTCATCATCATCCTCTAGTAAAACAGCCGGGTACAACTCAGGATCATAGTAACTACTAATCAGTAGCTCTGCATCGTAGATAGGACCTAAAAAATATAGTCTCCAGTCAGGAGGGAGCAAAGTACAATTTATGATAATTTAACAATTGAAATAATAATGGAGTTATGCACTTTTAAACAATTTGAAATAAATAATTTTTCCAGCAGTTAAAATATTGTGATGTGAATAGGCAATGAATATGACCGGATTGGGTTGTACAGTTGTATAATGTTGATACGATATGGCTTATCCCCATGTGTATGAGGGGTAAGCTAACACAGTCATAATACTATTTTGGATGTGGTCATACTCATTACACTACTCCCCCAGTACCCAACAATTAAAAAGTCAATGCTCTCAGAGAGAGTTCAGTGTTGCATCGTGGTTTAATCTTGCAATAAAACTATTACTAAGTAATTGTAAATTACCACAAAATGTACTTGCCTTGGTTTGACTGGAATGAGGGTAATGACTCCGAGATGAATTTAAGACTTGTCCTCGAAATCCTACAATCGAGAAGTCTGCCTTAGATTCCAAAAATTGCCATGCTAGATGTGCTAGTTACAATCTCTAAATTTTTCCTAGTCAATTTTAATCTTTATTATACTAACACAAACGAAACTCGATTATCTAATGTGTTACATTTATTTATGATGGAAAGATCATTTTATATTTAATTTCGGAAAAACTTTGTATTTATCAGTTTATTGGCAAAACTTGGTATTTTATAATTTATATAATAAAACTACATTTTTCTTTAAATGAGAAAAACGTGAAACTTGTTAAATAATGACTTGTAATTTTTTCCTAATTTATTTAATGTGAGAAAACAATATTGATTTTCTATAAAATAATTATTTTACTATTTCACGTGTTTACGTCAATCACAACCAGAAAAGAATAAAATTTAACTAACTTATTACAAAACCACAGAAAATAATAAAACTGGGCTTATGCCCTTACAAACTTTACATGAATTAAAATAAGAAGAAAAATATTAGTTAGCCCTGAACAATATTCTGCACTTTAATTACCAAAACAAATAAAATAAATTAAATCAAATTCTTATGAGTCTCAGACTTGGTCCAATCGTCATAAATTAGCTAATGCTTCAACGTCCGGGAATTTTCGGTTTCGTTTGCATTTCGCTAAGGGCCTACTGACCGATACGGTCGTCGCCCGAAAGGTATCCAAAAGCCAACCAACAAAACCAATTGGAAATCCTTTTAATAATTCTTTTACAAAGGCCGATTTTGAAATAATATTTTAAAATTATTTAAGAAAATTTGGCAGCACCTCCTCTGTAACTGGGATAACCCAATCCTGGGAGGATGCCAATCACAACAAATATCCCAAACCAACATATACTAAGAAATTTCCAATGCCTACAGATACTAAGGAATTCCCGAGCCAACATGTATTAAGAAATTCCCACATAACAAAAATACTAAGAAATCCCACAGAACAAAATACAAAGAAATCCCACAGAACAAAATACTATGAAATCCCACAGAACAAAATCCATAACCCAATTAATAATAGCTAGGCCACAGCACCCGAAATACGAGATAGTTTCGAAAAATCCAAACTTAAGTCAAAAATTTCGAGAAGCCACAGAAACGAAGAACAAACCAACCAAAGACTTTTTCGAAATGAATTTCGGAACGACCGAAATCACTACCGCAACAATTCGAAATCGAATCCCATATCGGGATCAAGATCGCATCATCATCGACACAATGGGAGGGACACAGGGACATGGAAATATACCTCGGGTGCTCGGCTAGAGCTCTCAGATGTAATTATAGAGAAAAGATGAATCCCGCGGACTCAAAAAAATCCCAAAACACGTAGACAGTGGGGCACGATCGCAAAAAATACGGAACTGGACCCGCAAGAGTGCTGCGGATAGCGGGTTGGCAAGGACAGGGCCGCGCGAAGTGTGGCCTGGGTCGGGATCGGCCTGGGTGGCCGCGGCGAGGGTCAGGGCGTAGGGGCTCCGGCGTCGGGCTGTCGCAGGAGGCGCGCGGGCAGCGGCTGGTCGGGCCGCTCCAGTCAGCGGGGCAAGGCGCCGCCTGGGTCGGGTCGTTGGGCTGGAGACGGCGAGGCGTCGGCCGAGGGCAGCTCCGGAGCTCGGGGTCGCCAGATTGGAGGTTTAGGGATTTGGAAGTTTGGAGTTAGGATGGAGAGAATGGAGTGAGGAGAGGCTTTTATAGAAAAGGAGGAAGTTGGAGTTATGGGAGAGGGATGCTGAAGGGTTCCGTCGGTTAAGAAGAGGAAAGGAAAGGTTAGAAATAAGAACGTGAGAGGGAGATGAGAGTTTAATATATTAATGAATGAATGAAAAGTTGTTCTTTCTTAATAGTAATGAAGTGGTGCTGGAGGAGTATAATGGGTTAGGCCTCAAATAATGGCTAAGGAAAGAATAAATCATTCTCTTAAATGGGTTTAAAGTAGTCTAAATTGATTTTAGAGATTTATGGGCTGTTGGGCCTTAGCATATAAGTTTTGTTTTTAAGACAATTTCTTTTCTTTGTAAATACTAAAGTAATTCGAAAAAATAGATTTGTGCTCGGAAATGGGTTCGGGACAGGGCCAGACAAACGAAAATCCAATATTTAAAATAATAATTTTAATCTAACACAATATTAATTAATTAGAAATTTACGGGTTTTGACTAAAATTTCCAGAATTAATAATTTTCTAAAAATATATTTTTTTAAATTAACAACTAATAATTAATTAAATTAAATAATTAACTAAAAGTTACGGGTTTCACAATCTTTCCTCCTTAGAAAATTTTGTCCTCGAAATTAAAGGATAGGGTTAGGAATTACCTCAGGTCTCAGACAAGTACGGGTACTGCTACCGCATCTCATCTTCTCGCTCCCAGGTAGACTCGCCTGGGGAATCGTGCCTCCACATAACTCTAACTATGGGAGTCACCGAAGTCTTGGTCCTCTTCTCGCCTCTGTCCAAAATCGCCACAGGCTTCTCTGGTACTGTAAGGCTCGGTCCAATCTCCAGCTCCGAATGATCCAGAATGTGACTCGGATCTGGGATGTAGCGTCTGAGCTGCGAAACATGGAAGACGTTGTGCACGCCCTCAAGATTAGCTGGTAGAGCTAACCGATACGCTACTTCACCAATTCAGCTCAAAACTTCAGATGGTCCGATATATCTGGGACTCAGCTTCCCAGCTCTGCCAAATCGGATAGTTCCTCTGGTAGGTGAAATCTTCACAAAGACACTATCTCCTTCTTCAAACTCCAGTGGTCGACGACTGCTATCTGCCCAATGCTTCTGTATATCTTGGGCAATCCTGAGCTTGTCCCTGATCACCTTCACCTTCTCTGCTGCATCAGTCACCATCTCTGGCCCCAGCAGTACTCTTTCTCCTACGTCGTCCCATGTAAGTGGAGTGCGGCACGACGTCCATAAAGAGCTTCAAATGGTGTCATACCAATGCTAGCTTGGTAACTGTTGTTGTAAGAGAATTCCACTAAATGCAAATGGTCTTCCCAAGACCCTCTAAATTCTAAGACGCAAGATCTCAGCATATCTTCTAACGTCTGGATGGTTCTCTCCGATTGTCCGTCAGTTTGGGGATGGTAGGCTGTATAGAACTTCAGTTTTGTTCCCAAGCTGTCATACAAACTCTTCCAAAAATGTGAGGTAAATCTAGTATCTCGGTCAGATACAATACTTACCGGTACTCCATGAATCTGGTAGATGTGTCGCATGTATAGTGCTGCCAACTTCTCGGTGGATGGACCAACCTTGAAGGGGATAAAGTGAGCTGACTTCGTCAGTCGGTCCACAATAACCCAAATAGCGTCCTTCCCTCCTTGGGATCGAGGCAATCCTGAACAAAGTCTATTGTTATATGCTTCCACTTCCACTCCGGAATGTCCAGCGGCTGTAGAAGTCCTGCAGGTCTCTGTCTGCTAGCCTTCACTTGTTGACAAATCAAGCATCTGGCCACAAATCTGGATACATCCTTCTTCATTCCATACCACCAAACGATGGTACATATATCCCGATACATCTTATTAGCTCCAGGATGTATGGAATACTGCGATTGGTGCGCTTCTTGCATCAGCTCATTCCTCAGTTCGTCAGATGGTACATACGGCCTCGTACCATTCTTCAATGCTCCATCACTGGCGATAAAGAATCCTTCAAGTGTTTCTGCCAGCACTTCATCTCTGAGTTTGCAAAGCGTCTCGTCTTGGAATTGTGTCTCCTTGACTTTGTCCATCAGACTTGAGCGCAATTGCAACTGCATCATGGTTGAGTCAGCTCCAGGTACAATAGCTTCTCGCCCCAGTTCCTTCATCTTTTCCTCAGGCAGTACAATTTCCAGACCAAGCTTCCCTATGTCCTCCAACAAGTGTCGCTCCTTAGTTAAGAACATCGCCACTGGGTATCGACTATGTGCATCTGTAACCACATTAGCCTTACCCGGATGGTACTGCAAGTCGATGTCAAAATCCTTCATCAGCTCCAGCCATCTTCTTTGTCTCATATTTAGCTCATTTTGAGTGAAAACATATTTCAGACTTTTGTGGTCTGTATATATTTCCACTCTCTCTCCATAGAGATAATGCTTCCATAGCTTTAAAGCAAAGAAAACTACAGCAAGCTCTAGATCATGTGTGGGATAGTTCTTCTCATGAGTCCGTAATTGTCTAGATGCGTAAGCAATCACTTTCCCATGTTGTTGAAGAACGTAACCCAGTCCTTTTCCAGAGGCATCACTGTAGATTGAGAAACCGCCGGTACCTGCGGGTAACGCAAGTATCGGTGTTGTTGTAAGTCTCTTCTTCAGTTCCTCAAACGATGCCTGACAAGCTTTCGTCCAGATGAACTTTTTATTCTTTCGAGTGAGCTTCGTCATTAGTTCAGCAATCTTGGCAAAATCCTTCACAAACTTCCGATAGTAGCCAGCCAAGACCCAAGAAACTTCTGATTTCAGCAACTGAGCTTGGGGTAGACCACTTCTCAACAGCAGCTATCTTCGTAGGGTCCACCGAAATTCCTTCTCATGTGACAACATGGCCAAGAAAATCCACCTTGTCTAGAAAGAATTTACATTTGGATAGCTTACCATATAACTTCTCTTTCCTCAAAGTTTCCAGAACTTTTCTGAGGTGCTCTTCATGCTCCTCTTCAGTCTTCGAGTAGATCAGGATGTCATCGATGAAGACAACGACAAACTGATCTAGGTATTCATGGAAAACCTTGTTCATAAGGTTTATGAACACAGCAGGAGCATTCGTCAGTCCAAACGGCATGACCAAGAATTCAAACTGCCCATACTTGGTGTTGAACGCCGTTTTGGGAATGTCCTCCTTCTTGACCTTGATCTGATGGTAGCCGAATCTGAGGTCTATCTTCGAGAACACCTTGGCTCTACTGAGTTGATCAAATAGGTCATCGATCCGGGGCAGAGGGTACTTGTTCTTTATGGTGATATTGTTCAGCGCCCGGTAGTCGATGTACATCCGCACAGTTTCGTCCTTCTTGGGAACAAACAAGACAGGTGCTCCTCAGGGTGGAGCTCCGTCTCGGATAAATCCCAAAGCCTTCAGTTCATTGATCTGATCCTTCATCTCCTTGGCCTCCTTCGGGTTGACTCTGTAGCATCCCTTAGAAATAGGGGAAGAGCCGGGGACTAGGTCAATGGTGAACTCTATGTCTCGATCTGGGGGTAATCCGGGTAGACTATCAGGGAAGACATCCATAAATTCTGCTATAATAGGATGGGGAGGTCCGGGTTCTTCTGTGATAGAGGTGTAGATAACACACTCCATATCCTTCGGAGTTCGAGAGATTTCAAACTCTGGCTCTCCAGGTGGGCTAAAGACTACACATCCTCTGTGACAGTCTATCAGCGCATGCTGCTTACTCAACCAGTCCATCCCTAGGACTACATCATAGTTGGGTAAGGGTATCACCAGCAAAGGTGCTATGAATTTGTGGCCTGATATGGTGATAGGGTAGTTACAGATCTCCGTAATGGGTAAGGGTCCTCCACCGGTCATGACTCTTCATATCTTCTTGCTAAAGCCCGTAACTATGTGGTGTGCAGAGATGAATTTTGTTGATATGAAACTATGTGATGCACCCGAATCAAATAAATCTAAGGCATGATAGGAATGCACATAAATAAAACCTGCGATGACATCAGCTGTAGGTTCCTGCTCTGGCTCTTGTTTCTCTGCTGCTAGGGCAAAAGCTCGCCCAGTCTTCTGTTGATGATGTCCAAATTGTTGTTGCTGAGTGGGCAGAGGACCTTTCTGCTGAGTAGCTCCAGTCCGGTGCATCGACGAGGGGCAGTCCTTCACTTGGTGAGTGGCAGATCCACAGACTAGGCAGTGTCCTAGCCTCTTCCTGCAGATGTTCGACTGATGCCCTGGCCTCTTGCAAAAATCATATACAGGGATCTGCCTCTGAGGTGCTCTATCATTGTTCCTCGCCTGTTGGTTCTGCTGCTGGTGGTGAGGAGGCCGGTTGTTGTTGTTGTTGGGCTTCTTCTGATTACCCTGGAAGTTGTTAGTTCCAAGATAATCCCTCTTTGAGCGAGCTGGTTGACTCTTCTTTATATCTTGAGCTCGCTCCTGGATCCTTTTATAAGTCTTAGCACCGTCTGAGATCACATGGGTGCGGATCTCCTCTCTCAGCCCATATCTGAACCTTTCAGCACGGTCATCAGGTTCAGCTACCAAGTTCTTGGCAAAACGGCTGAGTTGGCCGAATTCTGCCGCATATTCTCCAACAGTCATATTTCCTTGCTTCAGGTTCTGAAATTGCCTCTCCATCTCCCACAACTCTAATATTGGAAAGAACTTCCTCTGGAACAACCTCT
The DNA here is from genome assembly GCA_029216955.1 of Iris pallida. NCBI lineage: Eukaryota > Viridiplantae > Streptophyta > Magnoliopsida > Asparagales > Iridaceae > Iris > Iris pallida. The sequence goes on along the minus strand of JANAVB010033216.1, from coordinate 958,461 downwards.
TAAAGGTGTCCCAGTCAAGCTGCTTGTCCTGGAGTCGGGGTTCATTCCGATACCAGGTGCTTGCTACACTTTGCACTTGGAGTCCTACTGCTTCGGCCTTGAGGTCTTCTGGAAGCCGAGCGACGCTTAGGAGACGCTCCATGCTATCGAGCCATTCATCAGCATAGATGATTCCCTCGGTTCCCTTCTGTTTCTTGAAACTCTTAATATTGTCCACCTTAGCAATATGATCCCCATTAATTTAAATGGCCTTAATGTTACATAAATTAATCCCTTAGATTTATGTTTACCTTGGCAGGCCTTGGTTCAAGTTGAGCTGCTTCTTGTCTTCCCAGAGCAGTCATAGCCACGTTATGAGAATTCTCCATACTTTTCCTCATAATCGTCGTTTGCTCTTGATGAGCTTCCGTTTGAGCTCTCTGGGCTTCTAGCACTCCTCGTAGCAGATCTATGAGGTCGGTGGGGTCCACAGGCACCGGTGGGGCAGCTGGAGGGGGTACTACCACAGGGGGCTGCATCTCCGTCTGGGAAGATGATGGATCCACCGTTGTATTATGGGGACGGTCGGCCAGCTGCCGAGGTGTAGGATCCGGACTTGATTGGGGAGGTGGAGTATGATAGGAAGAAGATACCCCATCGCCAGCAGGATTGGTGGCCATATTCTGGAAGGTTTAGGATATAAACATAAGCAAGGTAGCCTACCAGTCTATAACAAGCAAAAATATTTATAATATATAACGGTCCTATGTTGTGACAAATTAATGTTCTAGTGTTCTAAATATCTCTAGATAATTTTTCCTAAGTTGTTGATTGTTTGGACCTGCATGGGCCACCACTAAAAACATGTCACGACCCGGTCCCAATTTCTTGGATCGAATCAGATCATGTCCAGCCTGCACCGTTGTTGAGACGGCGACAGTAAGCTGTATCACTCATGCAGGTAATCAACAACACAAATTGCCACAACTGTTAACATTTCGATAAATAAAACTTGTCAAAACACAAAGTTTTCAAATACAACCCACAACTGAAATAAAATAATTGTCTTTCACAATATCATAAACTGAAAATAAAACTAATTGGCAATCTCCTCATCATCATCCTCTGGTAGAACAGCCGGGTACAGCTCAAGATCATAGTAACTACTAATCAGTAGCTCTGCATCATCAATAGGACCTAAAAAATATAGTCTCCAGTCAGGAGGAAGCAAAGTACAATTCATGATAATTTAACAATTGAAATAATAATGGAGTTATGCCTTTTAAACAATTTGAAATAAATAATTTTTCCTGCAGTTAAAATATTGTGATTTGAATAGGCAATAAATATGACCGGATTGGGTTGTACAGTTGTATCCTATTGATACGATATGGCTTATCCCCGTGTGTATGAGGAGTAAGCTAACACAGTCATTATACTATTTTGGATGTGGTCATACTCATTACACTACTCCTCCAGTACCCAACAGTTAAACAGTCAATGCTCTCAGAGAGAGTTCCGTGTTGCATCGTGGTTTAAACTTGCAATAAAACTATTACTAAGTAATTGTAAACTACCAAAAAATGTACTTGCCTTGGTTTGACTGGAATGAGGGTAATGACTCCGAGATGAATTTAAGACTTGTCCTCGAAATTCTACAATCGAGAAGTCTGCCTTAGATTCCAAAAATTGCTATGCTAGATGTGCTAGTTACAATCTCTAAATTTGTCCTGGTCAATTTTAATCTTTATTATACTAACACAAACGAAACTCGATTATCTAATGTGTTACATTTACTTATGATGGAAAGATCATTTTATATTTAATTTTGAAAAAACTATGTATTTATCAGTTTATTGGCAAAACTTGATATTTTTTAATTTATATAATAAAACTACATTTTTCTTTAAATGAGAAAAACGTGTTAAATAATAACTTGTAATTTTTTTCTAATTTATTTAATATGAGAAAACAATATTGATTTTCTATAAAATAATTATTTTACTATTTCACGTGTTTACGTCAATCACAACCAGAAAAGAATAAAATTTAACTAACTTATTAAAAACCACAGAAAATAATAAAACTGGGCTTATGCCCTTACAAACTTTACATGAATTAAAATAAGAAGGAAAATATTAGTTAGCCCTGAACAATATTCTGCACTTTAATTACCAAAACAAATAAAATAAATTAAATCAAATTCTTATGAGTCTCAGACTTGGTCCAATCGTCATAAATTAGCTAATGCTTCAACGTTCGAGAATTTTCGGTTTCGTTTGTATTTCGCTAAGGGCCCATTGACCGATACGGTCGTCGCCCGAAAGGTATCCAAAAGCCAACCAACAAAACCAATTGGAAATCCTTTTAATAATTCTTTTGCAAAGGCCGGTTTTGAAATAATATTTTAAAATCATTTAAGAAAATTGGGCAGCATCTCCTCTGTAACTGGGATAACCCAATCCTGGGAGGATGCCAATCACAACAAATATCCCAAACCAACATAAACTAAGAAATTCCCAAAGCCCACAGATACTAAGGAATTCTCGAGCCAACATGTATTAAGAAATTCCCACATAACAAAAATACTAAGAAATCCACAGAACAAAATACTAAGAAATCCCACAGAACAAAATACTAAGAAATCCCACAGAACAAAATCCATAACCCAATTAATAATAGCTAGGCCACAGCACCCGAAATACGAGATAGTTTTGGAAAATCCAAACTTAACTCGGAAATTCCGAGAAGCCACAGAACCAAGAACAAACCAACCAAAGAATTTTCCGAAATGAATTTCGGAACGACCGAAATCACTACCGCAACAATTCGAAATCGAATCCCATATCGGGATCAAGATCGCGTCATCATCGACACAATGGAAGGGACACGGGGACACGAAAATATACCTCAGGTGCTCGGCTAGAGCTCTCAGATGTAATTATAGAGAAAAGATGAATCCTGCGGACTCGAAAAAATTCCAAAACACACAGACAGCGGGACACGGTCACGAAAAATACAGAAATGGACCCACAAGAGTGCTGTGGACAGCGGGTTGGCAAGGACAGGGCTGCGCGAAGGGTAGCCCGGGTCGGGATCGGCCTGGGTGGCTGCGGCGAGGGTCAGGGCGGAGGGGTTCCGGCGTCGGGCTATCGCAGGAGGCGCGCGGGCAGCGGCTGGACGGGCCGCTCGAGTCAGCGAGGTAGGGCGCCGCCTGGGTCGGGTCGTTGGGCTGGAGACGGCGGGGCGTCGGCCGAGGGCGGCTCCGGAGCTCGGGGTCGCCGGATTGGAGGTTTAGGGATTTGGGAGTTTGGAGTTGGGATGGAAAGAATGGAGTGAGGAGAGGTTTTTTAGGAAAGGTGGAAGTTGGAGTTATGGGAGAGGGATGCCTGAGGGTTCCGTCAGTTAGGGAGAGGAAAAAAAAGGTTAGAAATGAGAACGTGAGAGAGAGATGAGAGTTTAATATATTAATGAATGAATGAAAAGTTGTTCTTTCTTAATAGTAATGAAATGGTGCTGGAGGAGTATAATGGGTTAGGCCTCAAATAATGGCTAAAGAAAGAATAAATCATTCTCTTAAATGGGTTTAAAGTAGTCTAAATAGATTTTAGAGATTTATGGGTTGTTGGGCCTTAGCATATAAGTTTTGTTTTTAAGACAATTTCTTTTCTTTGTAAATACCAAAGTAATTCAAAAAAATAGATTTGTGCTCGAAAATAGGTTCGGGACAGGGCCAGACAAACGAAAATCCAATATTTCAAATAATAATTTTAATCTAACACAATATTAATTAATTAGAAATTTACGGGTTTTGACTAAAATTTTCAGAATTAATAATTTTCTAAAAATATATTTTCTTAAATTAACAACTAATAATTAATTAAATTAAATAATTAACTAAAAGTTACGGGTTTCACAATACATGTTGGATTGGAAAAGATTTTTTTGCTGTAGGAGATGTTTTGCTATTTGGATTAAAATTGTTGGTTGGGTATCTATTATGCATGATGGGTTTAACTTGGTACTGTGGGTGTTTTTGTTGGGTGCTTTTCGATATAAATCACATGCGGGTATATATTAGTTGGGAGTATTTCTATTTCGGGAATGACATCTCCATTAGCATGCCTGCATCGTTGATTTTGGGACTACGTCCATTATGCCATGCCTAGATGTTTTACTTTATTTGTCGATTTCAATTTTTATTAGAGTACTCTGATACTCTCGGTTTTTCGATATAAACCACAGACTCTAAAATTGACAGACTCTAAAAGTAAGGGTTTTGTTTTCTTTTTCAGGGTTTTACTATACGTACATGTGCTATGGACAGTCTTCATGTGACCAAATTAAAGCGTTATAAGTATGCTTCTTCGCTACAATATCTGTGAGATTTTTCATGTTGATAGTTTTGATGTAGCTAAAGTGTACTCTATATTGGATAATCTATATATTTTGAGAAGATGTATATAATGAAATGGAGAAATGTAGAATGGTAGCTAAAATACTCTATTTTGAGACAATGAAATGGAGAATGGTACTTTATATTACATTTCAATGCTTTGTTGTGAATATGGTTCAAAGTGGTTATTTTCGAATTGAATTGAGCAGCGTTTGGAATGTCATGCAGTATAGAGCATTATAAATGTGATACAACGACCATATACAGCAGTTTTTCATAACTATCCATAATGCTTTAAAAATAAAACGTAGCAGAAATTCAACCTATTAATGACGGTTTTGGATGAATTATCTATAACGCTTTTAAAAACATTTATAACATCCGATTTCATAACGCTTGGACTGAGAAAAAAAAGCGTCATGGTTTGCAATTAATGACACTTTTTAGCCGTCATTAAAAGGTTTTTTTGTTGTAGTGGTGGCATGCATGTTAGTATGTCCACCCTCATCGAGACCAAGCAAAGGAGGACTGAATCTGTTATTGCTTTCATCGAATGCTTCAGGCGACTAGCATTAAAGATGCCCTACGGTATACCAGACTCAGAACTCATGGATACTTGTCGACATAACTTCCTTCCTACAGTGAAGTTCTGTCTGGGTATACATTCGTACAATACATGGACTGCTTTCATTGGGGTCACTGATGCTGCTGAAAATGACGTCCCTAATCTAGAATTACTGGTGGGTTGAAGACACCCAAATCTAAAGACAAAGGCAAGCACCCTCAAACTATCCCTATCCGTAGGGGTAAAGGGAAAGAAGTCTTGAAGGTCGACACTTCCAATAGAGTTTCCAATTCTCAGGGCGCTCCTGACAAACCTAAGGAGACTTTCTCCTTTGACGAGGATAATGTAATTACCATTTTTCACACATTGACGAAGGGTAATAAACTGACATTGCCTCCACCACGACGTCCTGCGGAGGCGAACCAACTCAACGATCCCAAGTACTGTCTTTATCATCAGTACGTGCACCACTCTACCAAGGATTGCAACGTCCTGAAGAAGAAGATACAACAGCTTATCGACAGCCAAGTGATCAACCTCGAAGCTGAAGACAAGGTCGTATCTTCTAACATGATCTCTCTTCAATTTGGTGACTTTCCTCCCACAGAAGTCCCAGATGGCGTAGTCCCAATCCCTAAGGCAATAATGGAAGTCGTCAACCTGTTGCCAGCTCGCAACTTGTCATGGCCCGCACCCGCTTTTCGGATACGAGACGTGTCCAAGCCAGCCTACGCCGCAGAGTCGACGGTAGAACGCTGTCAAGCCCGCAAGAAATAAATGCTCAAAATATAACATTTGCTGCTCATTCACATTTCTAAATTTATTGCAACAGTTAAAACATTTATATTTAAAGAAAATACAAGATTTTACAATTAATGAAATTGATACAACTGCTATCTATTTCTAGGTTTCTGTCTGCAAGTACACCCGAATCTTCCAAGCTAAGTGAAGCCACAGCTAACCTGAAAAATGTTAGTTTACAGTCAGGAATGGAACAAGTACACAAACCGACAGTAATACGAAAACACAATAGAATTAACAAAACATGAAAATAACATGTAAGAGATGAAACTAGAAAGTACTGATGACATGGCACGGTAGAAAGGACAAGAAAAAATAAATAAAATACAACTACCTATGTGGTATAAAATATCTTTTTCGACATGTGAACGGCTAGGGGCACTACAACAAATAGACCTATTAATGACGCTTGATAAGTGGATTTCATGACGGCTGATAAAAAAGAGTTATTAAAGTTCGTAATGCCTTTCTTCTATGACGGTTTGGGCTAATTTTGGACTTTTTATAACGTTTATAAAACAAAACATTTTTAATATTTTAGAGCGGTGGCAAACTTGTAATATTTTTAAGTTTAATTTTTTGGGCAAAATGCTGAGAACAGCCCGCGCTTCAACAAAATTTTTTCTCTCTTCTATTCTGGTCTTCTCCTTCTCCTCCTCTTCTTCTCCTTCCTTTCCCCCAACTCCAAAACCCTAACCCGAACCACAAATATCTCAGCTCAGACCGCTTCGTACGTAAACCCCTAGTCCACTCCCTCTCTCTACCGGCTCCATCGGCGGCTCCAATGGCGCAGAAGAAAGACAGCGGCGGCCGTGCCAACTCCGATGACCCCGACGAACTCGCCCGAACCACTCTCCAGGCCGTCCTCCTCGCGGATAGCTTCGCCCAGAAGTTCCGTCCCATCACTCTCGAGCGCCCAAAAGTACGTCTCACCAAACCCTAACCCTAGAAAACCCCTAAAATCTTTGAACCCTAATTTTGAAATTCCCAGGTGCTCCTCCCGCTGGCGAACGTCCCCATGATCGAGTACCCTAATTTCGAAATCATCGACTTCCTCAAGAAGGAGGTGGAGGTGATCCACTCGTGGCCAGAGTGGATCGAGCTCCTCGGCCACCAGAACTACTTCGACCGCTGGACCTCCTTCTCCTCAGCCGACGGCGGGCTAGCGGAGGAGGTCCGGGAGAAGGTGGGCTTCGACTTCTCCCGTGACTGGATCATCGTGCGCAACGCCTGCATCAACTTCGCCTGTGACCGCTTCGACATCCTCAAGTATGGCGGTGGTCGAAGTTTGTAGCTTTTTTTATGCTGTTAAAGGTCTGAGATTTTTGTGGTATTATGGTTCAAATCATTTTGATTTTATCGTCTGAGTCTTCTGACTGACAATCTCCGTGCAGAAGCAACATGCTCATGAGGCTATATTAAGACAGTTAAATTATGGCAGGCAGGTTTCAGAGTTTGGTGTTATCCATTATTCTGTTTGACATAGATTTTCATGTGTGGAATAAATTGGACATTAAACACCAGATAAGACTGACTTTGCCAATCTTATTTCAGGATTGCTGCTCCACCAAATTTCCAGGCATGGACCAAGATGGCCGAGACATATGACAACCTCTCTGGCACTGTTAGTAAATAATAATCCCTCGTTCTGTTTCTGTGCATCTTCTCTTCCAAAATGTTATATCTGGTGAATTCTGCAGGTTAAAATTGTGATGGTTGGAAAATTTACGGGTTTGTCAGATGCTTATTTATCTGTAGTAAAGGTGCGACTGTAATTTATGCGAAGATTTAAGAGTCTTGTAATTGTTATCTGTAGCATTTATTTGTCTTGAAACGAAACTTATAATAAAGTTTTTTTGTGAATGAAAGCACTAGTTAATATAAATATTAGAGCCACTGATCCTTATACTATTTGTTTTAATGGGGTCAGGATCGTGAACATTAAGCTATAATGTTGATTTAAGTATATACTCACTCATCCTAGATCCTGAGATCCTTGCCTCATTTGTTTCACTTACTGTTTTGTGTAATTGCTCACAGTTATAAATAATAAGCATTATAAATTTATTTTCTTTTCTTTTCCTTTAGCACCTTATTTCAAGCAAGTCCTCTAAAGTATAAGGCATCCGAATAATTCCACTTCCCAATGGCGTCTTTTGTTTTCAAAATACATAGGCTAATGGATAATCCTATAGTGAGACGGAAAAGTTGCAGCCATCCATCTCTTGAAATTATTTTCAATTGGTGTAATTAACAAGCTACTCTATGTTAGGCTCTCCTATATGCCTGTGTTGCATGCTCTCGGAGGCCATCAGTTGAATGGATTGCTGCATCAGATCTAGAAGATGAAAGTGCAAGAATGGTATAGGTCCCATACTTCAATTCTACTAGGGCATCTAATCTAATCTTCTAATAGTGTAGTTTCTCTAAGTCAATTTTTCTTATACAGACACCAGAAGCACATGCTTCAGCATGGGAAACTCTAAAGGTACAACTCTGATGGATAACCTTTCAATTGTGTGATACTTGTGGCATATGTTGACATTTTCTCTTTATTTATATCAATAACTTAAACATCTAGGCCTCTATATGACTATTTTGACATTATTTAAATTTAGAGTTGTGCATGCATTTTGGTTCCTGGTGGATTTGGTGACCGTGGTGTGCCAGGAATGATATTGGCAGCGAAGTTTGCTAGAGAGAATAGTGTACCCTATCTTGGGATTTGCTTGGGGTTGCAGATATCTGTTATAGAATATTCCAGATATGTATGTGTATCTTCTATTTTTTGCAGAACCTGCTGTTATGATGTAAAATTGCAGTCTTTTCCATGAATGACATTTTATCTCCGTTTATTGTGTAATGATTAGGTTTTGGGATTGGAAAGGGAAAATAGTGAAGAATTCGACTCTCAAACACCACATCCTGTTGTTATTTTCATGCCTGAGGTATTTTGTTTATCAACACGGTTTACTTTGTGCTTCAACCACTAAAGATGGTAGTTCTTGACCACATCAATTTGTGAATGCAGGGATCAGGAACACACATGGGAAGTACAATGAGATTGGGGTCCCGGATAACATTTTTCAAAAATCCTGATTGTGTCACTTCAAAGCTGTAAGCTTTTTCTTCTACCTACTAATCTATTCTCATACAATTTAGTTTGAAAAATATAAAATTGCTGGAGATATCCTTTCAGTTTGTAAATGCCATTCCTTTTTGTTCTGCCTTAATGTGTCGAGGAGATGAGTGTGATTCCATATACTTCATCTAAGGCCCTTTTTTAGACTACGGGGACTTTGAGAATGCTCCGAAATTGCACCAATTAAATTGCACCAAATTACATTCAGGCCCTTTTGTTACTACAGGTAGGTATTTTAATGCTTTTTACCCCTTATTTCTTTCATGTCGATTTAATTTTAGATTCAATGTATATGAAAGTATTTTATTACATGATCCTCAATTGCTAGTTTCTTGTTGGAAACTTGGTACCAACTCTTAAGACATATGGTGGTCTTTTGGTAATATTTTTTTTATCTTTTTCAGGGTTTTGCTACGTGATGCCGACAGTTTTGATGTGCTCAAAGTTGAAGCCAATGTACTAATAGTTTTGGGGGTCTACTTACTAGTAGTAGTTGTAAATATATGTATTTGGATGTCCTATTTTGAAAAAATGTAATGAAGATGGTGATATATATTATGTATATATTTGTAAATGGATTAAATGGTACTCTATGACATTTAGATGTTTTCTTGTGAATATGGTTCAAAATGAATGTTTTGAAATTGAATTGAGCAACATTGAGCATTGATCTATAATTTTTTGGAAAGTAATATATAAATGTGCAGAATTGAGCGTTATAAATGTGTTGAATTGAGTCTATAGAGATTATCTATTCATAACGCTTTCAAACTATGCTGAAGATAAGTGTAGCAGAAACTCATCATATTCATGACGTTTATTTTATGACGCTTTTAAAAAATATTTATAACACCCGTTTTCATCACGCTTTCTTTGGAAAAAAAGCGTCATGGTTGGTCATTAATGATGGTTTTTAGCCGTCATTAAAAGGCGTTTCTGTTGTAGTGGGGGTAAATTCGATACCTGCACGTGTCGTGTACAGGTGCTATTATTCACGAATAGACATTATGGGAATAGTTCTGGGTAGTCCACATGTCTACTAAGATATTTTCCCTCACGACTACTTCATGTGACGAGCGTGTCAACAAGAAGCAAGATGTATGTATAGACATAAAATGAAAAGACTACTATGAATCAAAAGCAATCAGAAAGTGCACTTGCCTGAGGTCCTTAGCTAGAGAAACCGATAGTACAATCACATCAGATGAGTCACTAAAGTCAACACATGCAAAAAGTCTCCAGATGCTGAAATAAACAGTACCAACGCTTTTAGAATAGTCAAATTAGCTAGAATTTCCTATCCTTAAGTCCAATTCAGGATACAGGGGCAAAACGATAATTTCGGGTCAAAACGGTATCCGTCGTTGGACCCGCTTTGCAACGATATGCGTGCCAGAGTCAACGGTCTCTAAAGTCATCAAACTATATGTCAACAGGTCCAGTTTTTCGATACGAACCCAACTGTATGTCCAAAGTTGGATTTCGGCGGACCGTGCACAAAATTGCCCGTTGAGTCGGACCGTGGGGCCCGTAAAACGGCGTTCCGATTCAACTGTCTCAGAATTGGACCAAACTTGGCATACAGGACGAGAAAAATGATACGGTCCTATTGGCACAAGTTTCGTCTCGATCTAATGAACGTGCACGAAGTAATTAGAAAATTTGCACAGAGATCGATACGGTGAATTTCGACGGATATGCATCAAATTTGTCGCGCACACGCGACCAATTTGAATTCCTTCAAAGCCCACACGTCCACGAAACTGTTATGCACCTTTTGATGCTTTCGGTTCGCGACCACGTCGCCCAAATTGGTGGGACGTACGTCGTGTGGATGAGTTTTCTAGTTTTTAAAACAGTTTTTATCAGTTTTTTCTTGATTTTCGAATTGACTTTTAACAGAAAATAACCAACTAGAAATTAAACTAAAAATAGGGTCTCCATCTCGGTTAGGTTGTCTACCAGGCTGTTCAAGCGGTTTTCAAAGTTTCATAATATTTCGATCGTAAATCGACCGCCAACTTTAGGTTTCGGAACAGTTTCTAAATTCCGAAAATCGAGATTTTTCTCGGTTTTGGGACTCGTTTTCCGTCGCGTACAAAGCAAATTAAAATGAACTATCTGAAGGGAAACGAAGGGGTATAGGTTAGGTTCGAACCTACAAAATCGGTTCAGCAATTCGTCGATTGGTCGTGGAGGAATCCCTGCACGAAGTGGCTCCGCGGGCTGCTGTTACTGCTGCCCTTCTCGTTCTGCTGTGCACGGCCGGCGGCGGCCCGCAGCGGCACGCGCGCACGCGTAGGGGTGTGCGCAGCAGCAGTGTCGGCGCTGGTGATCGGGTTAGGGCTTGCGAAAATTCTCTCGATCTTTCTCTCTAGTTTACGATATATATATATATATATATATATATATATATATATATATATTTGGGTCGGGTGTTCCTCGGTTTGGCTCTGACTCGTGCTACTGCAGATGCGGGGAAAGAAGCAGTTTTGGGCTGGCACTGCGGCTGCAAATGACCTCTAGCATAGTTGTTAAGAGAGATGCATGTGGCCCGATTGGTCAAGAGTTCGAATCCCAGTGGGAGCGATTCCAGAAATAATTTATCTGGTTCCAAAAAATATATATATACACATACGCACGTATGTATATATATATATATATATATATATATGGATTCTCGGAACGAAGGAGGTCAATCTCGATATCATCCAGGACACCCAACAAGCCCTCTCTTGCTGTGTCTCTCACCCTTCTCTTCCACAGCGGGCCATCCTCTCGGCGGTCTACGGCAGCTGTGTCATCTCAGAACGGAAACACCTATGGAACGACCTTCTCGACACCTATCACCTCAACACCAACACCCCCTGGCCTTGCAAAGGGGACTTCAATGCCATCACCTGCAGAGACGAGAAGATTGAAGGTCGACCAACGCCCCTGTCAGCCATGCAAGACTTCAACAACTTCATCTTCAATGCTCACCTCACCCCTCTTCAATTCAAAGGCAGCGAATTCACATGGTGCAACATGCAGGACGGCGACCGACGTCAATACTTCCGACTGGACAGAGCCCTCACGAATGCGCAGTGGCACGATATGAAAATCAGATCCACCCTGACCCACCTCAACTCCACCGAATCCGACCACGCCCCTATCCTGGTGGAAATCCAAAACAGATCCATCCCATCCAAAAAGAACTTCCAATTCCTCGACTTTTGGACCGATCACCCGCAATTCTTGAGCATCGTGACAGAGGCGTGGCACAGTCAGGACTCCCCTCATCCTCTCACTCGGGTCAGCAACAAGCTCAAAGCCACCAGGAAAGCTCTGTCCAATTGGAGCAAACAAGCCTTCGGGGATATCTTCCAAGCGATACGCGTCGCAGAAGACGATGTCTCCCGGGCTGAAGCTTTATTCCTCTCCGACCGATCCCCGGCGGCGAGGAGAGCCATGAACCTTACCAAGGCTATTCTTAAATTCAGGCTCAAAGTTGAGACCGATTTCTGGAAGCATAAAGCCAGACTGAAATGGGACAGCGACGGGGACAAAAACTCCAAATATTTCCACGCCTGCGTCAATGGCAAAAGAAACAAACTTTCGATTCATCATATCACCGACGATCAAGGCATCATCAGATCAGACCACAAGGGGATCCAAGAGGCGGCCGCAGAGTTCTACTCCAAATTATTCTCCAAGGAGATGATCTTCAAAGACAACTCATTCCTTGACCAAATCCCCACCATAATCAACGACTCCGACAACGCTCTGCTGGAGCGCCCTCTGTCTGAACAGGAAGTGAAAGACGCGGTTTGGGCTTTGAACGCGTACAGCACCCCCGGCCCAGATGGCTTTTCGGGGACTTTCTTCCGCACTTGCTGGGATATTATCAAGCAGGACATCACCGCAGCGGCGATCGCCTTCCTCGAAGGAGCTCCTTATCCAAAAGCTATATCCAGCGCCAGTCTCATCCTCATCCCGAAAAAAGATAACCCCAACTCCTTCCGCGACTTCCGACCCATCAGCCTTTGCACATTCACCAACAAAATCATCTCCAAGATCATCGCTTCCAGAATGACTGAAACCCTCCCTAAAATCATCTCGGAAGAGCAAAGCGGATTCGTTCGCGGTAGAAACATCCAAGACAACATCATGCTGGCCCAGGAACTTATCACCTGTATGAAATTTCCGGCAAGAGGGGGCAACATCGCCATCAAAATTGACATGGAAAAAGCTTACGACAGACTAGATTGGCAATTCAGGATCTGGGTCTTCAGAGCTTTCGGATTCTCAGAGAAGTGGACCAACATTGTGTGGAGATCCATCAGCAATTCATGGTTCTCCACAGTGATCAACGGCCAATCTGAGGGATTTTTCAAATCTAGCCGAGGTATCAGACAGGGCGATCCCCTATCATCTACGATCTTCATCATTGCAGCCGACGCCCTGAGCAGAAACCTCAACAACATGGTTAACATCCCCAATTTTCAGCAATTCCACACTGCTAGCGGATGTCCAACCATCACCCACCTGGCTTTTGCCGACGACCTTCTCATCTTCTCCTCCGGGGACGTAGGATCTATGGAGGTGGTCCACACTACCCTGGCGCGGTACTCCAGATGCTCCGGCCAGAAGATTAAGTTATCCAAGAGTACCATCTACTCCCATCACAGCTTCAATATCGAGAGCACGGCCAGACTCACCAACCTCACCTCCATTGCGGTAGCTCATCCTCCTTTCAACTATCTCGGTGCCCCCTTGGCGTACGGAAAATCCAACGCCAGCATCTACGAGAACTTAATCACCAAAATCAGGAACAAGATCGAAGGATGGCATAACGCTACCCTATCCCCAGACGGGAAGATCATCCTCATCAAACATGTGCTCAACTTCATCCCTATCCACACCCTAGCGGCATGCTCTCCGACCAAGAAGGTTATCATGTCTATTGAACAAACCTTTTGCAACTTCTTCTTGTGGCACAACAAGGAGCAAGACAAACACCACTAGGCCAGTTGGGACACTATGGCTTCCCCTACTGCTAAAGGCGGGCTTGGATTCACCAAACTCGATCACATCGTCAAAGCCTTTTCAATGAAACTGTGGTGGAAATTACGCACAAGCAACAACCTGTGGTCCAAGTTCATGAAGGCCAGGTACTTCAGACACACCCATCCTGCGACTGCCACTGCTAACAGCAGGTCCTCCGCGGCTTGGCGTCGTATTTTACGTGGCCGGGAACTGGCCGAACCTTCGATCAGACTTCATCTGGGTTCTGGCGAGTCCAACCCATTCCTGGAAAGGTGGATTGGTGACTGCCTTATCCCGAATATTACCGACTCCCCGAGAAATTTCAGGATCAAAGACCTGTGGAATCCTACCACCAACGGTTGGAATTGGGACAGAATCTGTGACTGGTCTGGCAATGATTCTGTTGACAGCATTCGCCAGCACGGTCTTTCCATCGGTATCGTCGCTGACCAGCTGAGGTGGTCGTTAGCAGCTTCTGGTGCTTTCTCTGTTCGATCGGCTAGACTCTCGATCCAGGATTACGGCCCCGACCTTTTCATTGCGCGTTATTGGAACTCCTGCATCCCCAAGAAATGGTCTTTCCTTCTGTGGAAAGTCATGAGAAAGAAACTTCCCACCGACGACACCCTTAACTCCATCGTTTTTAGCCTGGCGTCGGCTTGTAACTGTTGCATCGATCGTCAGACGGAGACTATCGATCACATCTTCAGGGAAGGAAGCCTCCCTGACAAAATTTGGAGCACCCTCAATCACAACTTCAACATCTCTCCAGACGACGGGCGCTTTATCGATCTTCTGGCTCACTGGGGCGCCGCTTCCCACGGCCACCAGATCGTTGCAGCGGCCGCCACCTGGGCCATCTGGAAAAATCGCAACAAAGCGAGGTACGAGGGACACCAATACTCTGCCGATCAGCTGATCTGGGAGATTCAACGGCAATGTGGCAAAAGGAGCTCCCTTTGCTCCCACAGTTCTCCGGCTTTCGGGCAACCGTTCTTCTTTTAGTTTTGTCGGTCGCGTCCGGCCTTTTCCCCTGTCTTTCCTTTTGGTATACTTTTGTCTTGTATACGTGTCAGGCTTCAGCTTTTTGGAGCCTTGATTTTTAATAAAAGGGGTTTTCTTTAAAAAAAAAAAAAAAAAAAAAAATATATATATATATATATATATATATATAGATATATATATATATATATATATATATATATATATATATAATATATATATATATATATATATATATATATATAATATATATATATATATATATATTGTATATACATACACGTACATGTATATAATCTATATTTATATATACATACACACTATATATATTTATATGTATATTTCCTATATGATAATTATCTATATACCATATAATATGAATATAATATATTTATATAAAACAAGTCTATCAAATAGGTTACCAATACATATGTATATATATATATATATATATATATATATATATATATATATATATATATATATTTATATATATATATATATATATATATATATATATATATATATATATATATATATATATTTTAATAGACAAGTGGGGAAGGCTACAATCCTTTGTAGACACAGTTAGTGTCCTTTTTGTACTAGTTTTGGTTTCAATCAATAAAAGTTTTGGTTTTGGATAAAATATATATATATATATATATATATATATATATATATATATATATATATATATATATATATATATATATATATATACACACACTTTTAATTAAATATAAGAAATATTTATGAAATTTGTATAAATAAGATATCTTAATATACACGTAATACCTAGTATTTATATACCCTAAATATACGTACCTATATATTCACCAGTATACGTATAACCTAGCAATTCTCACAATCCCAAAAGATATTTCCTAGGACATTCCATCATACACTCAGAAGCCAATTATCGATACACACTTCTCCTATACAAAGCCAATTTATATAAAATCACTTATTTACCTACTAAATAATAAACTGAATAATTATTTATAAAATCTAAAATCACCATTTAAACAAAATAAATAATAATAAATATTTTGAAATTTTCGGGAAGGAGAGCTACAAATCTACCCACCTTAAAATAATTTCGTCCTCGAAATTCTAACTCATAACCATGCCTAAAATTCAAAAATAAAACTCAAAGAATAAATCCATTATTACCACAATCTTCTCCTAGCCATATAGCCTCCAGGACTTCTACCCACCTTTGGTCACACTACTCCTCACACTAAAATCTTAAAATCTCCTAACTGGTTTCTAACAATCCTACCAACAAATATCTAGGCATATAGTATCTATAATCCTCTCGTATCTATCAAGCAACCCAAATTTTAACAAGCAACTAACTTACACAAGTAGCTAAGAAATGCTGATAAACTCTAATAGGCATGACCATTCGTCTCTCCGAAATATGAAGGAATAGAAGATAAGAAAGAATAACCGAGAGCAAATCTAAAATTTTAAGGGTGGTAGAGTGTATCCAATGATGCAAATAGAAATTTTTTTTTACGAACCTATAGTCTTATTCGCTAGATTGGGCTACTCTAGTCTAGTCACTTGCTAAATCAAGAACCCTTCATTTTCTTTGAGGGGCTTGCAATCCGTGCAATACAAAAGTTCTGTTCTCGAAATTCTGAGCAGGTTCCATAATAGAACAAAATTTAAAAATCAAGATTGTGATCCTTTCCGTGGTTATTTAAACACACAAGCAAGGGATAAAATACAATACAAGATCGTATCGCGACTTCCTGGTAGATGGAATATGGGTTATGAATGGCTACCTATTCTAAGAGGTCGAGACTACATAGTAGGTATAAGGGCCTATTTCAAATAATTCAGTTTTATGGTCCGAATATGGTGGTATGTCTGGATGGTTTTTACTGGGTCTTAATGGGTTTCCTAATTAGACATCACTCGTTGGTTGGATGAACCTTGGATTTCCATCTATATGGACTAGACAATATCCCAATAATAAAACTATTTCTACTAGGTTAGGGTATCCTAGAATTGGTTTTCACCTAAGTGGTTGAGCTAGTTGCCCTCCAGGTTGGTTAGCTAGGTCCCTCAAGCCCAAATGCACCTTCAGTGACTTTTGTTTTTAAGTAGAACATAAGGCCTCAATTGGGTGGCGCACTAGTGGCATGTGCATAGTAGGCTTCGAGTAGATCACAACCATATATTGGATCGAAGGAATTAAGTCGAAGGCTGAGGCTATAGTGGAAGTCGGGAAGTATACCGTTATTATAGTAAGGGTTATAGTTAATCCTTTTGACCTGAAAGTCGTACTACAAAAATAGAGAACCATAGGACGGGTTTGAGGGGACATGATATACTAGATGAGCGTGGACTCGTCTAGATCTTGTATATGAAATTTGTGGAAGATAGTAGCTGGTCTCATGCTCTGAATATTAATGGCACGGCCGGGGACACAAAATGATCTAAATGGAAAGTGGGAGTCTGCGGGGCACCAATTATCATCCTAGTGAAAATTATCCTAACCAATCGGTAATCATCGTATATCCTAAATTTTAGAAGGCCTACAGCCTACCCACCTTAGAAAAAAGGTTAAAAGAATCTCAAAGTCTGAATATTGTACCTCGACTCTTGCTAATAAAAAATAAGGCACGACGTACGAGATACGGTAGATATAAGTCAAGTCGAGGATCGTTCCTCAATAAATGGAAAACGAGTGTGTACAATGGCACACGGTCGATAAAATAGAACGATCTACTCGTCCATGGTGTACAAGAGTTATCGACGGGGGTAACCAGCTCTAAGGCACATCGTACGAAAAGATTTCTAACAATTGGGTCGTGAATTTCTATTTGTGTCAAACCTGCCAGACTATTGTCACCAGGGTTCTAGTTAAACCAAGCTTCAATTAAATGATTAGAGGCTCACAACATTTGGTCTCTTGAGAATAGGTAGTCTCCTAGGTTGGCATTTGTTCAAGGGAAAGATCCTAATTATTCTCGGACTCTAATGACTAGAAGATCAAGATTAGCAGGGTTTAGTGTCGAAGGGAGGACGAGTAACTCAAGGCAAGGTTCCAATCACAGAGCTGGCCGATGGTAGCTACACTTGCGTATACAACTATTATAGCCCTGGGGAATACTCTGTATCTATCTATCAATTACGAGCTTTCGTCTTTCTAATCAGTGAAAGACAAAAACAATAAAGAGTTCAAGAGAGATGTTACTGAATACGATTACGTGATTCAAAGGCGAAGGTATAATTCAAGAGGAATTGTCAAAGCAGTCGTGGATGGGATCCTAGAGACATCTATATCTCAATCCACATAGGGTAATTAGATAAAGAGCGAACCAATTGCATTATGGTTGATCAGACAGTAATTTAATGATTCTGATTAGACGATATGTTAGCGGGCGTCCCCAATAAACATGTGTCTTGAATCAAGCCCGATAAAAGAGTAAGCTTGCAAAACTAGGCTGTAACAGTAGTGTTGTTCAAGATAGTCAGAATATAAATATGCAAGATTTTTAGAAAGGAGGCACTAGTAGTTTGAGTTTTGTGAGAATCAAAATCTAACTCGAGATTCGTACACGAATAACAGAATCTGAAATTATAATCTAACTCCTTACAGCAAAAGAGAATTTAAAATAGACAATTCTAACTTATGATATGAAATTTATATCTAAATAGAGTAAAATAAAACTGAATAGGTTATCAAGATTATAGCCTTAATTCTAGGGAAAGCCTAACCAGCCAAGTGAGTAGTATACCCACGTTGGATCATACCGTCATATCAAAGTAATAGTGCATCTATAGAGATCTGGCAAACTATCTGAATTTAACAATTTTGTATCTAAATTGCGTGGCCTATCAGAAAATCTTAACTACCCAATTAGTCAAATTAATAAGGGACCCTTATCCTAGTCATCCTCCTAAATTATTTTAATCCTAATTGTGAATGAGCATTTATTAGGCGCAAGCTCGCAATGGTACGACTAACTTAAGTACCATCACGAGTTCGCAATCTTTTACAAAAACTGACCTGCATGGGCTACCACAAAAACTTATCACGACCCGCACCCGCTTTTCGGATACGAGACGTGTCCAAGCCAGCCTACGCCGCAGAATCGACGGTAGAACGCTGTCAAGCCCGCAAAAAATAAATGCTCAAAATATAAAATTTGCTGCTCATTCATATTTCTAAATTTATTACAACAGTTAAAACATTTATATTTAAAGAAAATACAAGATTTTACAATTAATAAAATTGATACAACTGCTATCTATTTCAAGGTTTCTGTCTGCAAGTACACCCGAATCTCCCAAGCTAAGTGAAGCCACAGCTAACCTGAAAAATATTGATTTCCAGTCAGGAATGGAACAAGTACACAAACCGACGGCAATGCGAAAACACAATAGAATTAACAAAACATGAAAATAACATATGAGAGATGAAACTAGAAAGTACTGATGACATGGCACGGTGGAAAGGACAAGGAAAAATAAATAAAATACAACTACCTATGTGGTGTAAATATCATTTTCGACATGTGAACGGCTAGAGGGTAAATCCGGCACCTGCACGTGTAGTGTACAGGTGCTATTGTTCACGAATAGACATCATGGGGATAGTTCTGGGTAGTCCACATGTCTACTAAGATATTTCCCCTCTCGACTACTCCGTGTGACGAGCGTGGCAACAAGCAGCAAGATGTATGTATACATGAAATGAAAGACTACTATGAATTGAAAGCAATTAGAAAGTGCACTTGCCTGAGGTCCTTAGCTGGAGAAACCGATAGTACAATCACATCAGATGAGTCACTAAAGTCACACATGCAAAAAGTCTCCAGATGCTGAAATAAACAGTACCACGCTTTTAGAATAGTCAAATTAGCTAGAATTGCCTGTCCTTAAGTCCAATTCTGGATACAGGGGCAAAACGATAATTTGGATCAAATGGTGTCCGTCGTTGGACCCGCTTTGCACCGATATGTGTGCCAGAGTCAACGATCTCTAAAGTCGTCAAACTACATGTCAACAGGTCTGGTTTTTCGATACGAATCCAACTGTATATCCAAAGTTAGATTTCGGCGAGCCGTGCATAAAATTGCCCGTTGAGTCGGACCGTGGGGCCCGTAAAACGGTGTTCCGATTCAACTGTCTCAGAATTAGACCAAACTGGCATACAGGACCAGAAAAACGATACGGTCCTATTGGCATAAGTTTCGTCTCGATCTAATGAACGTGCACAAAGTAATTAGGAAATTTGCACAGAGGTCGATACGATGAATTTCGACGGATACGCATCAAATTCATCGCGCACACGCGCCAATTTGAAATTCTGTCAAAGCCCACACGTCCACGAAGCCGTTATGCACCTTTCGATGCTTTCGGTTCGCGACCACGTCGCCCGGATTGGCGGGACGCACGTCGTGTGGTGAGTTTTCTAGTTTTCAAAACAATTTTTATCAATTTTTTTCCTGATTTTCGAATTGACTTTTAACAGAAAAAACCAACTAAAAATTAAACTAAAAATAGGGTCTCTATCTCGGTTAGGTTGTCTACCAGGCTGTTCAAGCGGTTTTTCAAAGTTTTACAATATTCCGGTCGTAATCGACCGCCAACTTTGGGTTTCGGACAGTTTCTAAATTCTGAAAATCGAAATTTTTCGGTTTTGGTACTCGTTTTTCATCGCGTACAAAGCGAATTAAATGAACTATGTGAAGGGAAACGAAGGGGTATAGGTTAGGTTCGAACCTACAAATCGTTCGGCAATTCGTCGATTGGGTGGAGGAATCCCTGCGCGAAGTGGTTCCACGGGGCTGCTGTTACTGCCGCCCTTCTCAGTCTGCTGTGTACGGCCGGCGCGGCCCGCGGCGGCGGGCGCGCACGCGTGGGGGTGCGCGCAGCAGCGGTGTCGGTGCTGGTGATCGGGTTAGGGTTTACAGAAATTCTCGCTCGCTCGCTCTATATATATATATATATATATAT